>CM077148.1:183271596-183305244 GCA_039583875.1 Platanthera guangdongensis
GGATTCGTTTTGCGATGCGCTGGTCATCCAGAAGGTCATCGAGGGCTACACAGTCTCCCGGATCTTGGTTGATAATGGAAGCTCCGTCAACGTCATTTTCAAGAAGGCGTTTGACGAGATGAAGGTAGAGCCAAGGAGGGTGTTGACCTCGGACGGACCCATGTTCGGATTTTCAAGGGAGAGGAAGGAGGTAGAGGGTGGAGTCGGACTCCAAGTAAAATTGGGAGGGACTTCAAGGAACTGCCGATTCGTCATTGTTGACGCTCCAAGCAGCTACAATGCCATCTTTGGAAGGCTCCTCATCAGCGTCTTCCGTTGCGTGTCGTCTTCTTTCCACCAATGCCTCAAGTTCAGCTCGGGAGGGATCCAGGTCAGAGTCAAGGGAGACTCCAGGATGGCAAGGCAGTGCTACGTCACGACTGTCAACACCATCTCTTGGTTGATCAGGGTGGAGGAGATGGAGAGGATCATGGAAAGCCTGAGCAGGATGGAGGTCTCCGAGGGGAGGGATGACGGCCATCAGGCCCAGACCCCCTGAGGAAGCCTCGCCCCGGAGGAGTCCTGTATTTTTCTTATGTTGTAGTGAGTCCAACACCCGACCAGCTGAGTCGGGGGGGGGGGCATTTAGCCCATCTTTTTTCCCCGTTTGAGGATGTTGGATTTGGTAGAGTTCAAGTGACACACCTGGTGCCCCACCCCCGAGAAGATCTCCTCAGCCAGGCTCCCACTAGCTAGTTGGGTCGAATGTGCCTCGGGGAGAACAAGCCCCACCCCCGAGAGGATCTCCTCAGCCAGGCTCCCACTAGTTGTTTGGGTCGAATGTGCCTCGGGGAGATGAAGTTCCCACCCCCGAGAGGATCTCCTCAGCCAGGCTCCCACTAGCTGGTTGAGTCGAATGTGCCTCGGCGAGATCAAGTTCCCACCCCCGAGAGGATCTCCTCAGCCAGACTCCCACTAGCTGGTTGGGTCGAATGTGCCTCGGGGAGAGAAAGCCCCACCCCCGAGAGGATCTCCTCAGCTAGGCTCCCACTAGCTGGTTGGGTCGAATGTGCCTCGGGGAGAGCAAGCCCCACCCCCGAGAGGATCTCCTCAGCAAGGCTCCCACTAGCTGGTTGGGTCGAATGTGCCTCAGGGAGATCAAGTTCCCACCCCCGAGAGGATCTCCTCAGCCAGGCTCCCACTAGCTGGTTGGGTCGAATGTGCCTCGGGGAGATCAAGTTCCCACCCCCGAGAGGATCTCCTCAGTCAGGCTCCCACTAGCTGGTTGGGTCGAATGTGCCTCATGGAGAGCAAGCCCCACCCCCGAGTGGATCTCCTCAGCCAGGCTCCCACTAGCTGGTTGGGTCGAATGTGCCTCGGGGAGAGCAAGCCCTACCCCCGAGAGGATCTCATCAGCCAAGCTCTCACTAGCTGGTTGGGTCGAATGTGCCTTGGGGAGATCAAGTTCCCACCACCGAGAGGATCTCCTCAGCTAGGCTCCCACTAGCTGGTTGGGTCGAATGTGCTTTGGGGAGTGCAAGCCCCACCCCCGAGAGGATCTCCTCAGACAGGCTCTCATTAGCTGGTTGGGTCGAATGTGCCTTGGGGAGATCAAGTTCCCACCCTCAATAGGATCTCCTCATTCAGTCTCCCACTAGCTGATTGGGTCGAATGTGTCTTGGGGAGATCAAGTTCCCACCCCCGAGAGGATCTCCTCAGCCAGGCTCCCACTAGCTGGTTGGGTCGAATGTGCCTCGAGGAGAGGAAACCCCACCCCCGAGAGGATCTCCTCAGCCAGGCTCCCACTAGCTGGTTGGGTGGAATGTGCCTCGGGGAGAGCAAGCCCCACCCCCGAGAGGATCTCCTCAGCCAGGCTCTCACTAGCTGGTTGGGTCGAATCTGCCTCAGGGAGATCAAGTTCCCACCCCCGAGAGGATCTCTTCATCCAGGCTCCCACTAGCTGGTTGGGTCGAATGTGCATCGGGGGGAGTAACTTCCTTTGCTCCGATGATGGTCCCGCTGTCAGGCTCTCACTAGCTGGCAGGGCAGGCGTACCTCTCATGGAAGCCCAAGTCCCTTTCGCTCTGAGACGGTCCCGCTGTCCAGGCTCTTACTAGCTGGACAGGGCTGGTGGTACCTCTCGTAGAGGCCAAGTGTTTTTTACCCGGAGGGGGTCTCGCCACCCAGACTCCCATAGCTGGCATGACAGGTTGACCCCTCCGGGGGGTGAAGTGTTTTTCACCCGGATGGGGTCTCGCCACCCAGGCTCCCATAGCTGCCATGGCAGGTTGACCCCTCCGGGGGAGGGGGGGTGAAGTGTTTTTTACCCGGAGGGAGTCTCGCCACCCAGGTTCCCATAGCTGGCATGACAGGTTTACCCCTCCGGGGGGGGTGAAGTGTTTTTCACCCGGAGGGGGTCTCGCCACCCAGGCTCCCATAGCTGGCATGGTAGGTTGATCCCTCTGGGGGGTGAAGTGTTTTTTACCCGGAGTGGGTCTCGCCACCCAGGCTCCCATAGCTGGCATGACAGGTTGACCCCTTTGGGGGGTGAAGTGTTTTTCACCCGGAGGGGGTCTCTCCACCCAGGCTCCCATAGCTGGAATGGCAGGTTGACCGCGCAAGAAAATCACACTCAGCGAATACGTTGGGTTGGATGTTTCTTTCTGAGCTTGTGCCAACCTCGAAAAAAGCGGGGATTGTGTACAACCCCGTATTCGCAGGTTTTTGGTTTTAAGCTTTTGGAGTGGTTTGAGCTCTTGGTGGCCAATTTAGGCCTAGCCCTCGAAATATACTAGTAGGGGGAGGAAAAATCTGCCTCCCCCCAGTGGCCCATTTTTTTGGGGGAGCGGGTGCGACAGGTTGGCGGGGGCGAGACCGGCCCGGGGCCGGGCTCTCGCCCCGCCTCGCGGGTTGGCGGGGGCGAGACCGGCTCAGGGCCGGGCTCTCGCCCCGCCTCGCGGGTTGCCGGGGGCGAGACCGGCCCGGGGCCGGGCTCTCGCCCCGCTTCGCGGGTTGGAGGGGGCGAGACCGGCCCGGGGCCGGGCCCTCGCCCCGCCTCGCGGGTTGGCTGGGGCAAGACCGACCCGGGATGGGCTCTCCCCCGCCTCACGGGTTGGCGGGGGCGAGACCGGCCCGGGGCTGGGCTCTCGCCCCGCCTTGTGGCTTGGCGGGGGGGGGGGGAACCGGCCCGGGACGGGTTCTCCCCTGCTCATCTCGGGTGCCCGGGGAGATGTGGGGTTTGGCTCCCCCCATCCTTGGCCCCCTCTTGGTCATGCTTTTACCGTTGTACCCTTGGGGTGGAATTATCTATTTGCCCCCGGCGTGGCTGTTTTCTATTGGCCCAAAGCCTTTTGGCCCCAGGGGTATTTCTGGATTTTTGGTCCATGAGATTGGAAAAACTATAAATAGACTCTTATTGGTGCCTTGGAGAGCATCACTTCTTCACTCTCTCTTCATACTTCAAGGCACCCTAGCTCTGCATTGGCTAGGGAGGGGGAGACTTCAAAGGTCTTCCGGGTGTGATGTGGGACCTCCGCGCTAGAGCCGAGGGTCTATTTCTAGCTTCTTGATCATTTGGTCCGTGACGTTCTCCTGAGTGTAGTAGGTGCGAGGTCACCCCTCTCTAGGGACACCAAACTCCATAGAGGTCATTTTTGGCTTCAACATGAGCAAAGCGAATCAACTTTTGTTTATCGAATGAAGCAAATTGATCACATAAGTCAAGACAAGAAACATACAGAAGTAGTTCATTATTTACTTAATTAAAAAAAGTCATTTAACTCGTTCAATATCCAATCAAAAACTGTATCGAAGACTTCAACACGAAAATGATAATAATTTGTAATTTTTTTTTGCATTGCGTCTTGATCTTCCTGTTTGAATATATTTTTCAGTCATAGTTGGTACTTCTATACACTGCTTAGTGCAAAACGATGAAACCTCACTCATAAAAGTGTTTCATTTAAGATCATCATTTCTCAAATTAATCAACAACTATTTTGAAAATTTTACCAATTTCATTACATTAACAATATCTTGATCTTTCTTTTGTAAAGTTTGTGATAACACGTGTTTTGACTAGAATATTCTTCATTAAATGCATGTGAAATATAAAATTAAAAGTCGAGTGACATTTAATTAGATTGTTAGTCATTCCTCTTTGAATTTCAACTGCTTCATCAACTTTGATAAATTCAAGTGCTTCAATAATAGATGAGACATCCGAATAAAATTTAAAACTGTACCAAAGGGTGAACTCCATCGCGTGTCTCCTAGCCTTTTCAATTCAAGGAGTTGATTTACCCCTCTACCACTTTCTAAATTCCCGCAACCAAACTCTTTAGCAATTCGATCAATTTCTAATACTCTAATAAAATCATGACGTTTATAAGAGTCTCCGACAAAATTCAACATATGATCAATAAGTGTGAAAATCTCTGCAACTTCAAAATGATCTTCCACAATAGCTATTAGTAACAATTGAAGTTGATGAACAAAACAGTGAATGTAGAAATCACAATTGTTCTCTTGTAAAATCTACGTTTAAGTCCTTTGAACTCACCCCTCATATTGTTGGCATCATCATAACCTTATTCTTACAATTTTGAATTACTTAGGCTATGCTTTACAAATAAATTATTAATGACCTTCTTCAATGATAAAGCAGTTGCATCTATAACATGAACAAGCCCAATAAGACACTTCATAATGAGACTTTTGATATTTACATAACATAAAATAACGATCATTTGCTCTTTGGTGGATACATCACGTGATTCGTCAATCAAAATAGTGAAACAATTATCTCTAATATCTCTAACCTTACTTTTTGTTACTTTATTTGCAATGCAAGAAACATTTTTTTTGGATCTTTGGAGATACTAGTTGACAATTGATAGGAGCATTTTCTAATATCACTAACTTTATTTCATTACTATGCAATGCAAGAATTTCTAAAAGTTCAAGAAAGTTCTCTCAATTATTAGATTCTTTTGACTTATCATGTCCACAAAAAGACAATCTTTATCGTAAAAGAAAGTGTATGCAATGAATCGATGCAGACAAATGAACACGATATTAAGAACATTGTGTTTCATCTTGTTTATAAAATGTAACTTCACTACCTTGTTTCTGATTCATCAAAACTACGCACATCTTCTTAGAGTTATTATGTGCATTATTATGGTTTTCGATGTGTTTTTCTAGTAAAGTCCTATCTTTCCAGTATTTAAAACCACGACTTACAAAGGTAGGCTTGCAATTTTTTTATGAAAATATGTAACAATAAAAACAATATGTAACATCTTTATCTATGTTATATTTCAGCCAGTCTTTAAATTTTTCAAACCAGTTCTTATTGAAACGACGTGTTTTCTGTCCAATTTTTTTTGTGGAAATTTTTTTAGTAAAGGCTGAATATGACCATTCTGCAAGTTCTTCCTTCTTATCATGTCTTGAAAATTTATATCATAGGAGTTTATAGGTTGTCTCAATCCTGAATTTCCCGGTAAATCATCTAAGTCAAACTTAGCTCGTTTTTTTTATCACATGAAACTGTCACTTGTAATTTTTCAGAAGTTTGATTTGATCCTAGTTTTGAAAAAAAAAACTTTCCCATAAAATTTCACAAAAAAATAAAATAAAACTTATTGAATCAAAATATCACTCCAATTAAATGCTTCACAAAATCAAATCATCATTTCAATTTTCACATAATCAAATATGAAATTGTAATCTTTTGCCATCCTAAACCAGGAAAAGAAATTGAATACTGAAGATTCAGTGAATACTGAAGAAACAAAAAAAAATTGACGAATTATTTTTTACTGATGGGCATCTGCAGGGACCTAAATATAAAATTTTATGAAGGGAATGTTGCAGGTAGGGCGGAACTAGGATTTTTACTCTGCCCGGGCACATATAATTACAAATTAAAAAACAATTAGCAAAAATATTTCACAATATTTTTTGCCCTAACAATAACATCACTATATGGAATTATAATGAAGTTCGAATTATAAACTCCAAAAAACTCATAAATAAAAAAGCAAAACATGCAAAAAATACATAAAATTATAATATCTTGTTCGTAAGCATTGACATAGAAAAAATTCCAAAATATTGAATATAATATGTTGTGCCTTGCAAAAATAAACAAAAAATGACATTAACTGAAGTTAAAATATTGCATTATTCAAAAGAGTGAATAAAATTTTTAAAATAAAAGTAATATTTTCACACCATTCAACATGTCACTTTTTGTGGACCCATTTTGAAATTGTGTAATGAAAGTCTCATTTCTAATAGTATCAACATCTTTCTCAGTATAAACTATCATTCAATCATTCATCTAATAATTTCTCATTCTATCCTGTAAACGATTCTTTATAATTTTTATGACAACCGCAACCGGTAGAAGACATGTCAATTTCAAAAACATGAAGATCAATTGATAATGATATTGTTTTTTCAACTCTACTAGTGTTTGTAAAAGTCCAATGATTACTTTACAATTAGATAATGTGTCGTGTGGCATAGATTGCATGTCCATAATGTATATATCAAGTTGACCTTCAAGTATTTACAATTCAAGTGGTGTAGAATCTGACTGATATAATTGTGCAAGCCGAATCAACTTTTGTTTATCGAATGAAACAAATTCATCACATGAGTTAAGACAAGAAATGCATTGAAGCAGTTCAATGTTCAATTCATTAAAATAGTCATTTAACTTGTTCAATTTCCAATCAAGAACTGTATTGAAGATTTCAACATGAAAATGAAGATAATTTATAATCTCTCTTGCATTGGTCTTGATCTTCCTGCTTGAATATATTTTTAGCCATAGTTGATACTTTTATACACTGCATAGTGCAAAACGATGAAACCTTACTCATAAAAGTGTTTCATTTAAGATCATCATTTCTCAAATTAATCAACAATTATTTTGAAAACTTTGCAAATTTCATTGGATTAACAATATCTTGATATTTCTTCTGTAAAACTTATGATAACTCATGCGTTTTGACTAAAATCTTCTTCATTAAATGCATGAGAGATATGAAATTAAAAGAAAAGAGACTTTTTATTAGATTGTTAGTAATTGCTCTTTGAGTTCCATCTGCTCCATCAACTTTGATAAACTCAAGTGCTTCAATAATAGATGAGACATCCGAAAAAAAATTAAAACTGTACCAAAGTGTGAACTCCATCGTGTGTCTCCTGACATTTTCAATTCAAGGGGTTGATTTACCCCTCGACCACTTTCTAAATCCCCGCAACCAAGCTCCTTAGCAACTCGATCAATTTCTAATGCTCTAATATAATCACGACGTTTACAAGAACCTCCAACAACATTCAACACAATATTAATAACTGTGAAAATTTCTGCAACTTCATAATGATCTTCTGCAACAACTACTAGTATCAAATGGAGTTGATGAGCAAAACAGTTAATATAGAAAGCACAATTGTTCTCTTGTAAAATCTATGTTTTAAGTCCTTTGAACTCACCCTTCATATTGTTGACACTATCATAACCTTATCCTTGCAATTTGAAATACTTAGGCTATGTTTTACAAATAAATTATCAATGACCTTCTTCAATGATAAAGTAGTTGTATCTATAACATGAAAAACCCAAGAAGACGCTTCATAACGAGACATTTGATATTTACATAGCATAAAACAATGACCATTTACTCTTTGGTGGATACATCACGTGATTCGTCAACCAAAATAGTGAAGCAATTATCTCTAATATCTTTAACAATACTTTTTGTTACTTGAATTGCAACAAAATGAAACAATTTCTTTTTGGATCTTTGGAGATACTAGTTGTGTTGAAACCGGGGAAATGCCCTACTCCAAAAATCAGATCAAGACAGCCTAAGGTTACTGACCAAACAGATGGGCTTGACGACTAGCGGGCTAAAGCACGGAGATCACCGAACAATAAACAAGATCCTAGGCGCTGCGACAGGGAGGTCCCATAACGTATCCGAAAGCTTAGAAGAAGCAACCCCTCCATAACCAAAAATGGCCGAGCGGGGAATGAGGGAGACTAGCTGGTAATTAAATCGCGATGACTAAAAGGGATAGTCGTAAGGTCGCGACCTGTTCTCTCTGAAAGAAGGAATTCAAAGGGTCAGCTGATGTCCAAGAAGGGGAACTTGCGAGCTCTTGGCGAGATTTCGAACTGTCTCTCCTCGTACCTCAGGGGTCCTATTTATAGGGAAATCCAAAGGGAGGGGTGGTCTTATTTATAGCCCCACCCCTCGGTGACTAGGCGACTTTCTGGGGGAGCTCGCATGGCTCGACGAGTATCGTGTCTAGTCGCCTACCTGGCGAGTATACGAGGGGAGCTCACCATACTCACCCCGGGCTTCTGATGTCTAGCGCGTTGACTCTGACCTCTGTCTTGATTTATTGACTTTGACTTCCGATGACCTGGCTCTGGAGGGGTCTACCCTCGACGAATACGGGTTGTACACTGTAACGCCTCCACTCGTCACATGGAATATAACGGTGGGTCCGGTCGGGGCCTCATGCCATATTTTACAGACAAGCGGCGAAATTACGTGTGGAAATCAAAATCTACTCGTGTCCTACCTCAAAACATTCTAGCGCAGTATTTTAGGTTAGATGAACTCAGCACAGCGAATGTCCACTAATATACAAACTCCCCATTTATATATATAATCAGGAATGTATACAACATACACACACATGGACTTAAGGCCTTACAGGATCCTCTTTCCAAATGTATAGTTTCATACATCGGCACGCATACCGGCCACACATGAAATCTAAACACGCTTCGCACGGCCTTCAAGGGCCTTTCGCAGCAATCCTTCATGCCTCTCAATTCAATTCAAGCATCAGCACCTACAATTAAATATCCACCCAAAAGCGGTAAACAAAGTAACAGTCAACATTAGCTGATCAATTATAACGACCCTACCCCTTACCCGAGGCAGTGGTTCCTTCCCTGTATACATTGTCATCATAACATCTATCAAGTTACCAAACACAACCATGTCTCAAACGCCGATCTCCACCTAACGCTCTGTGCACTCAGGGCACCTTATTGGTGTACCAGATATGCCTGTCATCCACCGCCGATCCAGAGGTTATTAACTTGTTGGTTGGCCGGTCCTAGTCCACCATTCCCGCAGGCTGGCGGCATTCCGTTCATCACATTCAGAGGTACTAACCTCACAGCAAACATGAGCAGATCGACCCACCCTAGTGGTATAACAAGCCAGGTTTATCTGTGCTCCCCAGGCATTACCACCAATCGACCTCCCATCCTAATCCAGATCGACCCACCCTAGTAAAGTAGCAAGCCGAGTTTAACTCGGCTCCCCAAGCGTTGCCACCAATCGACTCCCACTAATACAGATCAACCCACCCTATTGGTGTAGCAGGCCGGGTTTATCCCGTGCTCCCCAGGCGTTGCTACCAATTGACCTCTCAAGACAACTAGGAGCTTTCGCAAAGCATCCAAGATCACATCTATAATCAACATTCATACATCCATACAACAAATCCAGTACTCATCAATCTTACACATCATTAAATCCACGGATCCTTCTTCGGTTTACCCATAATCATCATCAATCCAGACTACCCATCCAGATATATATCAATGGGGAGTTTGTATATTAGTGGACATTCGATGTGTTGAGTTCATCTAACCTAAAATGCTGCGATAGAATGTTTTGAGGTAGGACACGAGTAGATTTTGATTTCCACACGTAATTTCGCCGCTTGTCTATGAAATATGGCATGGGTGTAACGCCCCCGGTTTTTCTGTGATTTGTATGATCCTTGTTTGGCATTACGATGACACGTTTCTGGTCTTTTGCCGTCGTTAGAGCGTGGTCTCAGCTCTTTAGGTTCTTTGAGTGGCTTGTTTGTCGCCTGTTGGCAAGGTTCCCCAGCTAGCCGGAGTCTGTTTTGGGGACTCGGCAGAGCCTTTTAGGGAATGTTTGTGATTTGGCTTCGGGAGGTGTTAGCCCAATTTTTGATCATCGGATGTTGTTTTCGACTTCGACGTTGTTTTCGTAGCGTGGGTGTTTAGCTACGGTGTGAATTTCGTCAAATTCTGAGATAGTTGGGTTTTCGCGACGTTTTGACGTTTTATTCTATAGTATTATTTAATCTTTAAATAATATTATATTAAGCTCTAATATGGTATAGTGACAGAAGTTTTATATACTTAAGATATAATATATTTTTGTGGCTGCTTTTAGATTCCAGCGGATAGCTCCCAGCTTAGTGGCCAAATATTATATGGATATTAATAATGTAATAGCTATAGTGGCTGGATATAATATATAATAGCTTAGCTGGTTTCATCTTCCCCAAAAGAAGTCAGTTAGCTTCTTGCGAAAGGAGACGGGCGACGGAAGTGCTGGAGCTTCGGCCGGCGATTTCTGGAGGTTTAGAGCTCGTTTTTCTCGGGTAAAGGCAGATTTGGACTGCTCTCACCCGGATCTTCCTCCCTAGGTAAGTATTTCTTGCTCTAGAGCTGTCTTAGAAGCTAGGGTTTTATTTTCGGGTTCGCCCATTCTTCCCTCTAAAAGCTCCAGATCTTTTCTTAGGTGGCTGACCTTGCCGCTGGTGCCGAATTTTGGAAGACAGCTGCTGTTTCCTGGAGGTAGAGGCAAGTGGCGCCCTTTGCCCTTGCCAACCTTGATTTTTTTTTACTCCAATTAATCTTGTTGTAGTAGCTCATTCTTTCTTTTTCCTAGCAGCTAGGGTTGCTGCAGTTTTCATCTCAGCTAGATCTTGCTCAATTTTGTCCAGTTTTAATTTATTCTCTCTCTTCTTTTCACTGTTTTGTGTCCAGGAGGTGGCTGTAGTTAGGATTTTAGTTTGCTAGTATTAGCCTAGCTTGGGGGATAACTGTAGCCGGGTAGAAGGGGTAGAAAGAGGAATTAGAATTTTATTTTTCTCTAAGCCTTGGGCTTTGTGTCGACACATTCTGACTTTGTGTCGACACATGCTGGCTTTGTGTCGACACATGCTGGCTTTGTGTCGACACATGATGGCTTTGTGTCGACACATGCTGGCTTTGTGTTGACACATGCTGGCTTTGTGTCGACACATGCTGGCTTTGTGTCGACACATGCTGGCTTTGTGTGCATGATGGCTGTTGACACATGTCTTTGGGTCCACACATGCTGGCTTTGTGTCGACACATGCTGGCTTTGGGTCCACACATGCTGGCTTTGTGTCGACACATGCTGGCTTTGTGTCGACACATGCTGGCTTTGTGTCGACACATGCTGGCTTTGTGTCGACACATGCTGGATTTGTGTCGACACATGCTGGCTTTGTGTCGACACATGCTGGCTTTGTGTCGACACATGCTGGCTTTGTGTCGACACATGCTGGCTTTGTGTCCACACATGCTGGCTTTGTGTCGACACATGCTGGCTTTGTGTCGACACCTTCTGGCTTAGTGTCGACACCTTCTGGCTCAGTGTCGACACCTTCTGGCTTAGTGTCGACACCTTCTGGCTTAGTGTCGACACCTTCTGGCTTAGTGTCGAGAGGGACTCGACACCTTGTGCTTACTGTCGAGAGGGACTCGACGCCTTCTGGCTTGGTGTCGAGTGGACTCGACGCCTTTCTCCTTAGGCTGGTGTTTTCTCCTGAGTTGGTTAGGATGGGTTTATTTCGGGTTGTTGATGTTTCTCGTCTGGTTTTGAAGGCTGAGCCGTGAATTATGGCAAGTGGTTTTTGTTTGATGGCTCTGTGAGGGGTGGTGTGGTGTAGAGCCTTGGTCACCACCATTTTGGCCCCAGGATGGGCTGGTTGTTTTGGTGTGTTGTCACCATTTTGGCCCCGGTTTGGGCTGGTTATGTTGGTGTGTTGGACCTTAGGGCAGCCACCGTTGAACCCTTGAGTATTTTTGGGTCTGGTTGTTTGGATGAGGACTATTTTTGGCCACCAACCCAGACCCATGGCTTTACCACTGCTGATGATTCACAAGTTAGGACTGTTAGTTCCTTTCTAGTGGCTATTTATTTTGGCTTATGTTTGGCTTGATGCTGCTGCAGGTAATTAGCAAAGCATGTTGCTATTTATGTTCACACTTGGTGTGTTTTTACTGATATGTGGCCAGTGTTTCTTCTTACTGTCTTGATTATTTCCTTCTGCTCTTTTTGATAGCACCTTTGTTGCAGGCCTGGTAAACCCCCTTCTTTTATTGCTTATGAATCTAATGTCCCACTTCTTTTGATTTTGTACTTGCTGAGGTATTCTTTCTTTGAATGTCTCAGGTTCAGGTTGTAGCCGGTAAAACGACTAGGACTCTTGTGTAGCTTACTTGTGGCCTCCTGGGTAGCTGAGATTGTTGTTCCTCATCTTGTGAGGTAGTTTTCTTCCTTTCTGTATAGACATGCATACTCACCAGTGGGTTCGTGTCAGGTTGTTGACGCCCACTGGTGGCTTACTTATGATGCTGGGTATGAACTAAAACTGCTATTTTTGCCTTGTTAGAGGTTGTTCACTAGTTTTCTGGGAATTCTTTATGCTAGGTTGCATGTTAAGTATTTTAAACTCTAAAAGCATTGTTATATATATCTCATGCACTACTTTCCCTAGTAACGTAAAGGCTATTCTTATACTATATTAAATTTAGAGGTTTGCTTACCATGAGTCGTCCCTCGGGGACACTTCTGCTCATTTAGGATGTCAAATCAACCTAACCAAAGTATTTTCCGCTGTGTATCAATATATTTTAATTGTGGACTAGCTGATCCACTGTGCCGAGGGATACGACCGTCAAATTTGACTGATTTTCTCTCATAATAAATTATGATTTTCTTTAAAGATGTAGAGTCTAGAGTTTTGCCTGAACGTGTGTGGTTATCCCCTGCACGACGTGGCATCATGACACGTATTTTTTCTTGCTCTAATACAATTTTATTTGTGAGAAAATGCGGGTTGTGACAATGGGGCCCCAGCCGGACCCACCGTTATATTCCATGTGACGAGTGGAGGTGTTACAAAGTGGTATCAGATCCGGGTCTGAGATTTTTGGGAGGGAGAACATATTGAACACACGAATGTCTACTAGGAATGCTATACATACACGTGAGGAGCATCACCATGGGGATGATTAATGATGTTTTGTACATTAATAGGTGGCGAGGAGTGGTGCTGGGCAGTGTGAGCCCAAGCGTTCGGACGAGAGTACGACACCAGTTGAAGCGCTTACACCTTGTAATGCCCCAAAATTCGAAAGAAGGATGAGCAGCGTCGAGAGCCAAGTTTGGGTCTTGGTAAGGGACATACAGCCTAGGACACGGGCGTGTCCGTGGCCGTGTCGTGCCGGGTTCGTTGAGAGCCCGGGAAGTCGACGATTTTCGCTCGATGATGTGTCGAGATAGGGAACATGGTCTAGGATACGAGCGTGTCCATGGCCGTGTCATGCCAGGTTCGTCGAGAGCCCGGGTGGTCGACAAACTGCGCTCGACGATGTGTCGAGACAGGGAACACGGCCTAGGACACGGGCGTGTCCATGGACGTGTCGTGCCGGGTTCGTCGAGAGCCCGGGTGGTCGACAAACTGCGCTCGATGATGTGTCGAGACAGTGAACACAGCCTGGGACACGGGCGTGTCCAAGGGCGTGTCGAGCATGTTCGATGAATTTTTCTGCGAAGTCGACGAAGAGGCAGTCGACGATCGTCGACACTTCAAACACGACCTGAGATACGGGCGTGTCCCAGGCTGTGTCCTTCTTGGGTTGTGATTGGTCCTGTGTCGATGGAGGAACATGCCTAGGCACACGGGCATGTACTGCATGACACGAGCGTGTCATCTCTGACACAGGTGTGTTCAGAGCCCGTGTCCTATTTTGGGTGCGACGGTTTCGGCATCGATTAGGGAACACGGCCTTGGACACGGGCGTGTCACAAGCCGTGTTCGGCCGAGGTGTTTTGATTTTCAGTTCGAATCGTGGCCGTTTATTTCCTTCTTTTGGGATCTGATGGTCCAGGGTTTCCCTTGCTGAGTTAAGTCCGGGAATAGGGTATAGAAACCCTCATTCTTCTTCAAACACTCTCTTTCTAAGATCTAGAGAGAAGGGAGAGCAAGGAAGAAGGTGAAGGAGAGATCCGGTTGTCGTAGAAGCTTCGGTGCTCCAAATCGCGAGCAGAGTCCAGATCCGTGGAGGCAAGACCGTTGTGAAGGTTTTCATCCGGCTAAGTTGCCATGACTAGGAAGAGAGGTCGGAAGGTAACGACACTTCTCCTCTTAGTTTTAGGATGCATGTTTAGCATCTTTTACTTTCTAGTTTTTGGGCACCAAACTCTCAAATGAGAGGGGTTTGGGTCGCCAAGGTTCAAGAGGGACCTCCGGGTCGATTGAGTCCGTCCCCGACATGTTTTTGCATTAGAGATCCGCTCTGTTAGTGGATTAGGCATGGTGGGTGAAGCCGTAGTCGCGACCGTTAGTCCGACTCGGTGATGTTGCAGACGAGCTTTAAGGATTCGTAGAGATCCGATGCGACAAGATGCCATTTTTGATGTTTATGATGTTTTCCCCTTTTCTCGAGTGAGTATGTATAGTCGGAACCGGACAAGGTTAGCTCCTCAATAGCGGTAGATGGTTTCCTTGGTGGACAAGGTTAGCTCTGCATTGACGGTAGATGGTTTCCTTGGTGCGCGGGGACGTTGCAGTACGAATGAGGGATTAGGGTGGGAATGGTATTTGGATTGTAATGTGCTAAGGCGTGGCTTTGTCTCCGTGGTAGACTGACTATCCCGTGACGTGCAGGTCATGTGTGGAGAGTGTCCCGACGAGACTAGTCCCCTTCTGTGAGACTGACGAGAATGTCAAGCATGGGGCAAGCCCGGGCAATGAGGCCATGAGCGGGTGGGGTCCAGTAAGGATTCTTAGAATCGGTCAGTGTGTTAGACAGAATCCTGACATGAGAAGTCAGATCTTGCAGGCAAGCCCGGATCTAAGACCATGAGCGGGTGGGGCGTTGGCAAGAGTTCTGTGTGGGGGCTTGCATGTCGTTGGGGGAATTGCAGTGCCCCCTTTGTTTGTGGCTTAATGCTAATGGGGAAATGATGAGTACCCAGATGATGTGATGATGTGCTAGATGCATACGCGTTCGGGTGCCTTAGGTGAAGCCCGGGTTCTGCATTCATGCTGCATACTAGACCCCTTTTCTTTATATGCTCAACAGTAGAGAACGTGCATGTTGTTTGAGAAATCCAAGCATGTTCATTAGTGTTATACTTGTTTTTATATATTGTATACGAAGTGCTGACTTTGCAGGTTGGAGGGGTACCCCGGGGTCCGTTAGGGGCGGCCGGGAGAAGATGTGTTTGTTACACAGTTTTAGGTCAGCCTTTGCTGACCCACGTTACAACCAAATTTTACAGGTCAAGGATCGCAAGCAGGAGCTAGCTCGCCGGCCAGAAAGGCCTAAGCCCCATAAAATGTTACCATCCTTGCTATGACTTTACTTTTTTTGATTTTGTATGTTTGATGTTGTTGTCTTCCGGCTTGCATGCCGAGGTAGCTTAGGAGTGCATATGCACTTTGATGTTTATGTATTGTTGGAGATTTGAGCTCTCTTTTGTTGTAAGGCCATAAGGCCGATTCGAGACTCTTGTGGATGTGGATAACTTCTAGTCTTGGTTGATGTTTCTGCTATGTTTTGTTTATGAGTTTTGAGTTTGGGTAGTTATATCATCTTATAATACTAAAGTTGTGGCGTCTGTATGTTGTGGGGCCCCGGCCGAACACATATTATACGGTCATTACAGGGGAGGTGTTACAATTTGGTATCAGAGCCATGTTAGATTCAAGGTCGGTGCATATAGAAGTTATCCACATAAGAGTAATGCGGGACCGTGAGTGTCCTTATGCTTGAGTCTTGTGATTAGAGACTGATTCCTTGTTTTCTTGCTTTTCTTAAGAGTGCAAGCAATGAGGCGGGTACGTCAAGACGAAGAGAAGAGCTTTCGGCGAGCAGCGCCACTGCTCAAGGTCCTTTAGGCATGGGTGTAAACCCGGCCGACTTCTGTCGCATGCTAGCAGAAGCAATGGTGGCAGCCCAAGCTGCAGCGACAGCTCAGGTAGCAACCCCTGCTACACCAGATACGGCGACGGCCGTGCCGGGCGGAGAAGACAGACGAGTAGAGCCTTTGACAGAAAGGGTGGTTGTCGGGCATGGAGACCGACAGATGAAGTATTTTCTGAGATTCCATCCCCCGACGTTCAAAGGAGTCGGTACACCGACTGATGCGGAGGATTGGTGGGCACGAATGCAAGAGCTTCTGAGGGCGGCAGAGATGCCAGAGGAGAAGAAATCTGAGTTTGTGGCCTTCATGTTGGAGGGAGACGCAAAGTTGTGGTGGGTGAGCCATAACGGCCGCCAATTTCCTAGACGCACCCCGTCCATGGAAGAATTTGAGGATGCTTTCCTAAAGAAGTACATACATGTTTCAACAAGGTTGGCCCTTCAGAGACAATTTCTGCACTTGATGCAGCGAGATAAAACAGTGGACGAGTACGTTCAGGAGTTCACTCGTTTGGGTCGTTACGCGTGGACGACCATAGCGGACAATGAAGAGAGGGATAACCTCTTCTACCATGGGTTGAGGGAGAATCTAAGGCAACCCCTCATCGTCATGAAGAGAGTCAGTTTCAATGAGTTGGTTGAGGCGGCCAGGACGTTGGAGAGTGATCTAGAGTGAAGCCAACATCGCAAGGGTTTTGCGCCCAAGCAAGGAGAGGGGAAGCCTTCTCAATCCCAAGGAAAGTCGGAAGGGAATAGATGGAGGAGGAAGCCTCACCCGTACAAGTCCGGTGAGAAAAGTAAGTGGACGTCCGGAGGGTCTCACTCTAAGGGGCCACCGACATGCTTCAACTGTGGTAAGGTGGGGCACATTGCTCGTTTTTATAACCAAGGAGGTGCGGAGCAGGATGCAAGGCAGGAGCAGACTGTGCGCTCCGGCCCCAGTGCCGCAGAAAAAGGGAAGATGGCGGAGTCTAGCGCTTCTCGGTTCCAACCAGTGCAACCAAGGGCCTACAACCTTGGACAGCAGGAAGCGATCCGCCAACCCGATGTGGTGACAGGTATGAGGAAGTTTAAGTTTAACCTTGTGCTTCATGCTTTTAGACCGTTATGATTGATGTCTATGTTTTAGGCTTTGTGTTAGTTTTTGGATACCCCGCTAGGGTATTGTTTGATACGGGAGCGTCACACTCCTTTCTTGTGGAAAGCTTCATCCGGAGGATTGGAGTTGAATCGTTTTCAGTGGACGCGGAGCTGAAGGTGTGCATGCCCAATGGGTCATTCATGACCACCGGGAAGAAAGGGCGCATTTTTTGGGAGCTAAGTGGAGTTTGCTTCGTGTTGATAGCAGCGGTCCTACCGTTAGTCGAGTTTGATGTGATTTTGGGAATGGACTGGCTAGCAGAGTAGCGTGCCATTATTGATTGCCTATCCAAGGTGGTGACCCTAAGAAGCGAAGGGCAGATGGAGGTCAAGTATGAGGGCCTTAATGGAGTGGCATGTTCTCTGATTTTGGCCTTGCAGTTGGCGCGGGCAGTTAATCGGGGTGGAGTAGCGCTTGTAGTGTTATTGGAGGTTCGCCTTTCCAGGTTATCACTTGGGGAAGTGCCAATGGTGGCAGAGTTCGAGGATGTGTTTCCTGAAGACCTTCCTTGGGCACCTCCTCGGCGGGAGATCGATTTCTCAATTGAGTTATTGCCAGAGGCACGACCAGTGTCACGTCCTCCATTTAGGATGACACCGAAAGAGTTGGCTGAGCTCAAGGTACAGTTGTTGGAACTGTTGGAGCAGGGGTATATCAGACCCAGTTCTTCACCGTGGAGCGCGCTGGTGTTGTTCGTAAAGAATAAAGACGGTAGTATGCGGCTGTGCATAGACTACCGAGAGTTGAATAAACTGACTGTCAAGAATAAATATCTGATTCCTCGGATTGACGACCTGTTTGACCAGCTGGTGGGGTCGGTGGTGTATTCAAAGTTGGACTTAAAGTCAGGATACTATCAGTTGTGAATTCGAGACGAGGACATACCCAAAACAGCGTTTGGTACGAGGTATGGTCACTTTGAGTTCTCGGTGATGCCGTTCGGGCTGACGAACGCACCATCCGTATTCATGGATTTGATGAATCGAGTGTTTCGGAAATACTTGTACTCTTTTGTAGTTGTCTTTATTGATGACATCTTGGTATATTCCAAATCAGAGGTGGAGCATGAGACTCCCTTGAGGGTAGTCTTGCAAGTGTTGCGGGAGAACCAGCTTTATGCAAAGTTCCCAAAGTACGAGTTCTGGCTCGAGAAAGTGGCATTTTTAGGTCATGTGATTAGTGGGGATGGGGTGGCGGTAGATCCAACAAAAGTGGAGACCATCAGAGATTGGCCGGTTTTGAGAACCGTGGCGGAAGTCCAAAGTTTTCTGGGACTAGCCGGGTACTATAGAAGATTCGTGGAAAACTTTTTGCGGATAACTTTACCCCTCACGTCACTAACTCGTAAGGATCAGAAGTTTGTGTGGACTCAGGAGTGCAGTCAGGCATTTGAGACACTGAAGGAAAGACTGATGACGGCTCCAATCCTAAGTCTACCGATGGGGACCGAAGTATTTCAGATCTACAGTGACGCATCAGGATGTGGTTTGGGTTGCATTTTGGTACAGCATGGCAGTGTAATAGCCTTTGGGTCTAGGCAGCTGAAGGCTCACGAGAGGAATTACCCCGTCCATGACTTGGAGTTGACGGCGGTAATTTTCGCGTTGAAATTATGGCGGCACTATGTTTATGGTGCGAAGGTGGAGATCTTCACGAACTACAAAAGCCTGAAGTATCTCCTAGATCAGAAGGACCTGAATATGCGGCAGCGCAGGTGGGTCGAGTTCCTTGGAGACTACGAGGTGACAATTCAGTATACGCCAGACAAAGCCAATGTGGTGGCAGATGCCTTGAGTAGGAAATACTCGGGGTAAGGGAATTGGATTGACGCTCATGATGAGCGGTTGGTGCGGGAATGGGAGTCCCTCGGCTTGGAGTGCGTAGCAAGGGGCGAGTCTAGCGTGGCTCGGTTGACTTGTCCGATCATATTCGGGAAGCGACTCGTTTGGATGTGGAGTTTCAGCCATTCGTGGTGGAAGCTCAAAAAGGCAAGAGCAGCGCCTGGGAGATGATTGACGAGATTCTGAGGAAGGACGGAAGGATTTGTGTACCGCAGTTCGGCAAGCTCCGTGAGGAGTTGATGTTTGAGGCTCACTTCACAAAGTACTCCATTCATCCGGGCAGTACAAAGATGTACTTGGATATGAAGAGATCCTTTTGGTGGCCTGGACTGAAGCGGGACGTAGCTTTGTACATGAATCGATGCCAAACCCGTGCCTTGGTGAAGGCCGAGTGTCAGAAGTCGGGCGGGTTCCTGAAGCCTCTTCCAATCCCCGAGTGGAAATTCGATGACATCTCCATGGATTTTGTGCAGGGATTACCTAGATCGCAGCAGGGTAACAACGCGATTTGGGTGATTGTGGATCGATTAACCAAAGTGGCTCACTTCATCCTAAACCGGAAGGAGGACAGCGTGGAGAAGCTGATGGAGTTGTATGTTAGCAACATCGTGCGACTACATGGGATTCCTAAAAGTATAGTCAACGATCGTGACAGACGTTTCATGTCCAAGGACTGGAGGTTGGTTCAGAAGAGTCTGGGCATGAAGCTAAAGTTCAGTACGGCTTTCCATCCTCAAACTGACGGGCAAACCGAAAGAACGAACCGTACTATGGAGGATATGCTGAGGATGTGTGTTCTTGACTTCAGCAAGAAATGGGAGGATCACCTTTTCATGGTGGAGTTCGCATATAACAATAGTTACCAAGCAAGTATAAAGATGGCGCCATACGAAGCTTTGTATGGGAGGCGGTGTCGAACACCGCTGTCGTGGACAGAGGCGGGAGACACCAAACTATTGGGAAAAGAAGTGGTAACTGATGCTTGTGAGTTGGTACGGACCATTCAAGAGCGCATGAAGGTGGCTCAAGATCGGCAAGCAAAATATTTTAATGCTCGCCACAGGAAGTTGGAGTTCGCGGTAGGCGATTGAGTCTATTTGAAGATCAAGCCGTTCAAAGGCGTTTCACGGATTCGCCGACTCAAGAAGTTGAGTCCAAGGTTTTTGGGACCTTTTGAGGTTGTTGAACGGGTGGGAGAAGCAGCGTACTTATTGGTGTTGTCCGCAGAGCTGAGTGGATTGCACGACGTCTTCCATGTCTCTGTCTTGAGGAAAGCCTTGGTAGAGGCTAGTGTGGTGATCGAATCGGCATCGGTGCCGATAGAGGAAGACTTGAGGACACGAGTCCGTCCAATTACTATAGAGGATTTAGAAATTCGGCAGTTGCGGAACAAAGAGGTCAAACTCGTAAAATTCTTATGGGACAACTGCGGCCGTGAGGAGCACTCTTGGGAGAGAGAACAAACCATGCTGGAGGAGTATCCAGAGTTCTTCCGTTCAGGTATCATTTAAGTTTGGTGTACCTCTTTTTGCTTTTTGGTAATTTCGGGACGAAATTCTTTTAAGGGGGAGAGAGTTGTAACGCCGCAAAATTCGAAAGAAGGACGAGCAGCGTCGAGAGCCAAGTTTGGGTCTTGGTAAGAGTCAAACGGCCTAGGACACGGGCGTGTCCGTGGCCGTGTCGTGCTAGGTTCGTCGAGAGCCCGGGAAGTCGACGATTTTCGCTCGACGATGTGTCGAGACAGGGAACACGACCTAGGACATGGGCGTGTCCATGGCCGTGTCATGCCGGATTCGTCGAGAGCCCGGGTGGTCGACAAACTAGGCTCGACGATGTGTCGAGACATGGGACACGGCCTAGGATATGGGCGTGTCCATGGCCGTGTCGTGCCGGGTTCGTCGAGAGACCGGGTGGTCGACAAACTGCGCTCGACAATGTGTCAAGACAGTGAACACGTCCTGGGACACGGGCGTGTCCAAGGCCGTGTCGAGCGTGTTCGACGAATTTTTCTGCGAAGTCGACGAAGAGGCAGTCGACGATCGTCGAGACTTCGAACACGGCCTGAGTCACAGGAGTGTCCTAGGCCGTGTCCTTCTCGGGTTGTGATTGGTCATGTATCGATGGAGGAACACGCCCAGACACACGGGCATGCATGTACTGCATGACACGGGCGTGTCAGCTCTAACACGAGCGTGTTCAGAGCCCGTGTCCTATTTTGGGTGCGACAGTTTCAGCGTCGATTGGGGAACATAGCCTTGGACAAGGGCGTGTCACAAGCCGTGTTCGGCCCAAGTGTTTTGATTTTCAGTTCAGATCGTAGTCGTTCATTTCCTTCTTTTGGGATATGATGGTCCAGGTTTGCCTTTGCTGAGTTAAGTCCGGGAATAAGGTATAGAAACCCTCATTCTTCTTCAAACACTCTCTTTCTAAGATCTAGAGAGAAGGGAGAGCAAGGAAGAAGGTGAAGGAGAGATCCGGCTGTCGTAGAAGCTTCGGTTCTCCAAATCGCGAGCCGAGTCCAGATCCGTGGAGGCAAGACCGTTGTGAAGGTTTTCATCTGGCTAAGTTATCATGGCTAGGAAGAGAGGTCGGAAGGTAACGACACTTCTCCTCTTGGTTTTAGGATGCATGTTTATCATCTTTTACTTTCTAGTTTTTGGGCACCAAACTCTCAAATGAGAGGGGTTTGGGTCGCCAAGGTTCAAGAGGGACCTCCGGGTCGATTGAGTCCGTCCCCAACATGTTTTTGCATTAGAGATCCGCTCCGTTAGTGGATTAGGTGTGGTGGGCGAAGCCGTAGACGCGACCGTTAGTCCGACTCGGTGATGTTGCATACGAGCTTTAAGGATTTGTAGAGATCCGATGCGGCAAGATGTCATTTGTGATGTTTGTGATGTTTTCTCCCTTTTCTCGAGTGAGTACATGTAGTCGGAACCGGACAAGGTTAGCTCCTCAGTGGCGGTAGATGGTTTTCTTGGTGGACAAGGTTAGCTCCGCATTGGCGGTAGATGGTTTCCTTGGTGCGCGGGGACGTTGCAGTACGAATAAGGGATTAGGGTGGGAATGGTATTTGAATTGTAATGTGCTAAGGCGTGGCTTTGTCTCCGTGGTCGGCTGGCTATCCCGTGACGTGCAGGTCATGTGTGGAGAGTGTCCCTGTGAGACTAGTCCCCTTCTGTGAGACTAACGAGAATGCCAAGCATGGGGCAAGCCCGGGCAATGAGGCCATGGGCGGGTGGGGTCCAGCAAGGCTTCTTAGAATCGGTCAGTGTGTTAGACGAAATCCTGACATGAGAAGTCAGAGCTTGCAGGCAAGCCCGGGTCTAAGACCATGAGCGGGTGGGTCCTTGGCAAGAGTTCCGTGTGGCGGCTTGCATGTCGTTGGGTGAATTGCAGTGCCCCCTTTGTTTGCGGCTTAATGCCAATGGGGAAATGACGAGTACCCAGATGATGTGATGATGTGCTAGATGCATACGCGTTAGGGTGCCTTGGGTGATGCCCGAGTTCTGCATTCATGCTGCATAGTAGGACCTTTTTCTTTATATGCTCAACAGTAGAGAACGTGCATGTTGTTTGAGACATCCAAGCATGTTCATTAGTGTTATACTTGTTTTTGTATATTGTATACGAAGTGCTGACTTGCAGGTTGGAGGGGTACCCCGGGGTCCGTTAGGGGCGGCCGAGAGGAGATGTGTTTGTTACATAGTTTGAGGTCAGCCTTTGCTGACCCAAGTTACAACCAAATTTTACAGGGCAAAGATCGCAAGCAGGAGCTAGCTCGCCGGCCAGAAAGGCCTAAGCCCCATGAAGTGTTACCATCCTTGGTATGACTTTACTTTTGTGATTTTGTAAGTTTGATGTTATTGTCTTCTGGTTTGCATGCTGAGGTAGCTTAGGAGTGCATATGCACTTTGATGTTTATGTATTGTTGGAGATTTGGACTCTCTTTTGTTGTAAGGTCATAAGGCCGATTCAAGACTCTTGTGGATGTGAATAACTTCTAGTCTTGCTTGATGTTTCCGCTGTGTTTTGTTTATGAGTTTTGAGTTTGGGTAGTTATATCATCTTATAATACTAAAGTTGTGGCATCTGTATGTTGTGGGGCCCCGACCGGACCCATATTATACGATCATTACAGGGGAGGTGTTACACACCCCCTCGGCGGAGACCATACATGTGGTGACTGAGACGGTGCTTGCAGTGTTACAAGCACAGCCTACTGGGCAGGCAAGGCCTGCAGGGGTGCCAGTACGGCTTGGTGTATGGCAAGAGCGCGCTGCAGTTGTGGTGGACGAGCAAGCAACGAATGAGCAGTTGAAAAGGTTTATGGAATTTCATCCACCTACGTTTGGTGGGGCGATTTCCCCAACGCAGGCGGAAGATTGGCTTGCAAGAGTGAAGAGGATCCTGATTGCAATCAGGACTGCGGAGGAGCAGAAAGTGACCTTAGCCACTTTTTTGCTGGAAGGAGATGCAAGACTGTGGTGGGATGATGTGGAAGTGCATCACTTGACAGGTCGAGGTTTAGAGGAGATATCCATTGACGAGTTCTCCAGATTGTTTCTCGCCAAGTATTTGCCAGTATCGCAGCGGATTGCGATGGAGAACGAGTTTCAACGTCTGGTGCAGGGTGAGACTGATATTGATACGTACCTGCTTGAGTTTACTAGACTGGGGCGCTATGTGGGGTCTACCTTCGCTGAGGAAGCACGGAAGACGAATCGATTTTATGAGGGACTGCGGGATGAGTTAAGGTTGGTACTCCCGAGTTCGGTGAACCAAGACTTCCAAGCGTTGGTCGATACAGCCCGTGCGCTGGAGAAAGATTTGAAGCGAGTACAAGAGAAGAAGAGACTGGCAGTAGAGAAGCCAGAATTCAAAGTGCCACAGGCAGAGCAATCGGGGTTTAGAAGACGAGACAAGAAAAGGTTCAGGCCTGCTGAATCAGCTCTGTCGACTGTTTTTTTGGGAGCAACCTATGGGCAATGACGTATTGATACACGTACATGTTTTAACTGTGGCAAGCAAGGACATATAGCTAAATATTGTTGGAATGCCCCTTCAAGGAGTGAGCAAAAGACAGGTGCGTCTTATGAAGAAAAGGGTAAAACAGTGGCCGAGTCATCTGCATCCCGGACGTAACCTCGATTGCATAATTTGGAAGTGCAAGAGCCGCAAAACGCACTTGGTGAAGTACAGCCTCGAGTGTTTAACTTGACGTCAAATCAGGCAGCTGAGCGGAAGTAAACATAGAAAAGTGACTCGTATCACTTTGATGATGTGAATCCTGTTACGAATCATGTGATGGTTGTGTACATAGATGTTCTATGTCATGTAAATCTTGGTGCACATTTGGTGTTATGTAAGTGATTGATCAATCGTGGTATAAATATAGACTGTTTTTGGATATAGATCATTAGATGAACTTGAGGATGGATGTGCACATGTGAGAGATTTGTATGTGTATGCGCTGCATGTGTTGTTTGTTTTGTGCGATGCCTTGGGACGAGACAAGCTGCTGCCTCTGAGCGCTAACACGGCTCGCTTTATTTGAGTGATCGATTGTTGATGATGTAACGAGCAATGCTTAGATGAGCGTCTGTAGTTGAGCCAAATTTCGGGACAAAAGTTTTTTGAAGGAGGGGAGGATTGTGACACCCGCAAAGCCCACTTTGGGTTCAGGGTTGGGTGACACGGCCTGAGACACGGGCGTGTCCCCGGGCGTGTCGTGCTCGGGTTGAGCAATTGGGTATGTGGTCGACGAAATTCGGTCAACGATCGTCGAGTGCAGATTACACGGCCTGTGACACGGGCGTATCACAGGGTGTATCCTTTGCGGGTTTCAGTCAGGGATGCGTGTGCTTGAGGACACGGGTGTGTCCTGGAGGACACGACCTGGGATACGGGCGTGTCTAATGGCCGTGTCCCGCTCGGGTGAGATGAAGTTGTGCTGTGTGAAGTACATGATTATTAGACACGGGAGTGTCTGGCTTTACACGAGCGTGTAAGGTGTGACACAGGCGTGTCACACGACCGTGTACTGATTGGATTTGAGTTTGTTGTCTGCCGCTTAAGGGACATAACCTGTGACACGGGCGTGTCACAGGGCGTGTCAGGCCGTGTTCAGCCTATTTTTGGGCAAATCAGAGTCGTTCGTTTCCCTATCCTGGTCCAGGCACCTTCCCTGCGCATTTCATGGCGATGGCTCATCCTTACACGACGGAGGGGGTCGCCCAAGTGTTCATGGATGGCGTTTTTCAGCTACTTGGGATGCCGACGTCTATCGTCAGTGACTGTGGTGCGGTCTTTGTGAGCAACTTTTGGCAGGCTTTGTTCTGCTCCCTGAAGGTTCAGTTGAAGCTGTCGTCGGCCTACCACCCGCAAACCGACGGGCAAACGGAAGTCGTCAACCAGTGCATTGAGAGTTATATGCGTTGCATGTGCTTTGATCGGCCTAGGGGTTGGGCGGAGTGGTTACCGTTGGCAGAATGGTGGTACAACACCACATTCCATAACGTTATTCGCATGACGCCATACGAGGTGGTATACGGCCAGGAACCGGTGTTGCACATCCCCAATTTGTAGGGGTCGGTTCGGGTGGGCGGGGTGGATCGCTCACTAGCCGCTCGGGAGAAGGTCATCGGGTTACTCAAACGAAGCTTGGCACAAGCACAGAATTGGATGAAGGTTCTTGCGGATAAAGGGCGACGGGAACGTCACCTGGAGGTGGGCACGTGGGCGTATGCGCGGTTGCAACTGTTGAATTCTGTGAAGTGAAAGTGGGTGAATGGAAGGCTTGGGAAACCTATCCGCGCGGACTACGCGGACAGGGTTGGCGGACTGCTAGGTCGGCAGGGATGTTGCAGGCGGTTTGCTCTGTGGCGGCCTGGGCGGTCTGTTCGCGCGGACTACGCGGACAGCAGCAGCGGTCTGACAGGCCAGTGTATGCTCAGCAGGCGGTTGACTCCCAGGAAGTAACCGGGCGGATAAAAATGTTATCCGCGGAGTCCGGCATGAAGCGGACTGAAGAACTGGAGCTCGGCAGACCGGTTTGGCAGTTGCCTTGGTCTTGCTCTAGTGAAGCGGCAAGTGGAAGCCGCGGAGACCGCCGTCAGCGCGGACAGAAACTGGAGGTCGCCCGGTATGGCGGGCTAGATCCAGTGTCCGCCAGTAAGTGCGGACTGGCCCTTGTGGCCAGTGGACTGGACTTGGTGTGATCTGAACCAAGTCCAGGATGGCTCAGTCCGGGGAGATCGCGCAGTGGAGCGCGGGCTGGTTTCTCAGTCCGCCAAGCGTAGTAGAAGTGATGTTGCCTTGTTTGCTAGCTTGGGGAAATGCGGACTGGAGAATTGCCTGTGCAGGAGCGTGCGGACTGGAGCCAGAGTCCGCTGAGTCCGGTTTAGCCTTGTGATGAGGTTATGGACTCAGGAGTTGCGGACTGGAGTCTGCTGTTAGCAGACTGGATTGGCGTGTCCGCTAAGTCCGGAGGTGCCTTGGCAATGAGGCAATGGACTTGGGATATGCGGACGGAAGCCGGGTGTCCGCTGAGTCCGGCAGGTGCCTTGATGGCGAGGCTGCGGGCTCGGGTTTTGCGGGCTGATGCCTTGTCCGCAGAATGGCGGACACGGCTGTTGTGGAGTCCGGCTGTGGTGGTCCTGGCTTGGTCTCTGGCGGCAAGGCGGGCTGGATATTGGAGTCCGGCCTTGGAGAAGCTGGGGCGGACTGACTATCTGCACAGGAGCGGCGAACTGGAATGTGTGTCCGCGGGCTGGCGGACACACTTGTTCTAGCTGCGGGATGTGGCGGTGATCCTATCGGCTAGGGCGGTGACCATACTCATCATCGTGCCTATAAATAGGACCCATGTCACATCAGGATCAAAAAAACGAACGGACCTAGACCGAAGTAAGTGAACAGTAATTGAGCTCGCGTAAGTTGCTGCGGTCTGGACTTTGGTGTCCGCGCGGATTGAGAGTTGACCCGGTTGTGTTGTGCAGGTTATGCGGATAGCGCTGGAAAGCCGGGACTTGGCTCTGATTGCGGTCAGGGATAGTGCGGACTCTGCGGTTAAGCAACATGCGGTAAACAGCAGGTCGCGGATAGCGACCAGGCGGTCTTCTCTTTGGCAACTTGGTTCGGGGTTCTGGAAGTCGTCTGCTTCAGGCGGACTGTTCCATTCGGTGACGCGGCTTGTGCGGTCTGGCGGCCTGCAGATCGGCGGTGAAGAGCTAAGCATTGGAATAAGGGTGAGTCCGCGCGGCTTGGGTTGCGGTCTGGCGACCTGGCGGACTGAGCGGACTCCACAACAGTAGGTCGGCGGCTTGTTGATTGAGTCCGCGCGGCTTGTTTTTTGTTCTTGTCTTTGTAACTGTCTCTGCTCTCCCGGTGTTGGGTTTTGGTGAAGCATGTCTCGCCATGTATGTCTCGTCTTGTAAAGAAGTTTGCTCTTGATCAATAAAGAAGCTTGTGCTGCATGTGTTGCTTGTTGTTACTGCTTTGTTGAGATAACCCCTGCTAACTCCACGATCCGGGAAAACTTTCAACATTATAAGTGGGCGTATCCTCCTTCGGTTTGTTGAGTGTTCAACAGGGTATCCAAGGGGGCGTCTGCGGTTTGTTGAATTTTAACAGCAACCGTATCGTCAAACCAGTTTGCGGAGCCACGGAGCTCAGAAGTTAGCGCAAAAATATTTTGGACCGTTCTTGGTGGTGGCGAAGGTTGGCGAAGTCGCGTACAAACTGCAGCTTCTGGAGACCGCCAAGATTCACCCGACCTTCCATATTTCTCAACTCAAGGAACACAAGGGAGCACCACCACCGGCGGTTGTGGCTTTACCGGAGGTCGTAAATGAGGAGGGTAACTTGTTAGTGGAGCCTTTGGCGGTGCTGGCTAGGCGGATCACTCCAAAAATGGGAAGGTAGCCACCCAACTTCTTATTCAATGGACTAATGGCAGCAGGGATGAGGCCACTTGGGGAGACCTGGAGGCATTGCGGCGCAGATTTCCGGATTTTGTTCCGTGAGGACACGAAACTGGTTAAGGAGGGGGTATTGTTACGTGCCGGGTGGACCGGGTTGATGGGTTATTTTGGGTGCTGTGTTAAGGATGTGTTAATGTTTAATATGTTTATGTTAAGTAAGTTTAGTGGTTGTAATCTCTCGAGCTATGACGTATAAATAGCTTGGAGATAGGATTTGGAGGTATGCTTTTTGTGTGTTATCTGGAGGAGGAGACCGGCTGCTCCTGGGAACTTCACCGGAGTTGTCTCCACTGTTCAGAACGTGTCTTTAGGTGGTGTTTGTATATGTTGTTGTATGCTCTGTTTTTCCTAGTGGGATATTGCAGCTTGGTGCTCTGTTTTCTACTGGGTGCTCTGTTTTCTGGTAAGCTGCTGCAGGTTTTTCCCGGTTCCAAGGAGGACCCTAAACCGGGCTCTGATACCAGTGAAGCATCATTACCAACTACCAATTTGCCCTTTCGTCGAAGTATGTCGTGTTGCCATGTGTAGTCGGGTTTGGCGGTGCTATCATGCTCTTTTTGCTCCAATATCTTCTGAATACATACATCCCCTTGCCACGATTGTTTAACCCGTTGCAATAGGTCCGAAGTCACTATGGACAGCCCAAACGCCGCTCCCCCCGTTCCGCCAGTTTCCTCGATGTGGCCCTCAAACTGACGGGACAAAGCGTCGGCACAGATATTCTCCTTCCCCTGGCGGTAGTGAATGACGTAATCATACCACATGAGCTTGTAAAGATATTTTTGTTGGGTCGGGGTCACGAACTTTTGATCCGTCAAGAAGCGAAGGCTTTGGTCATCCGTTTTTATGATGAACTTCCCCCCTACAAGGTAGTGCCGCCAATGTTGGACCGCCAATACAATGGTGAGCATTTATTTCTCATAGGCCGGTAGCAATGTGTTCTTCTTCCCCAATGCCTTACTAAAGAAGGCAAGGGGTCGGTTTGCTTGGGTAAGAAGCGCCCCCACTCCGCTGTTAGACGCATCCGTCTCAACTGTAAAGGTGGTTGCAAAATTAGGTAGTGCCAACACGGGTGGTGTAGAAACATCCCGCTTCAGTTGTTCAAATGCTTGCTCCGCCTCGCCGTTCCAAGAGAAAGTGGGCTCCTTCAAGAGCCGCGTGAGGGGTCTTGCCATGGTCCCGTAATCTTTGATAAAACGGAGGTAATATCCGGTAAGCCCCAAAAAACCGCGCAACTTCTTCAAGGACGAGGGAGGGGTCCAATCCAACATGGCTCGGATCTTGATGGGATCGGTGGCGACCCCCTTGTCAGAAATGATATGGCCCAAATAATGCACCTCCTGAAGACCAAACCCGCACTTCGACTTCTTCAAGAACAAGCGATGTTGTCGGAGCACCGTCAATGTAGTAGTGAGATGTTCCAAATGAGCCTGCCAAGAGGAACTAAACACCAAAATGTCGTCAAAGAACACCAAAATGGACTTCCGTAGTTGTGGCTGAAATAATTTGTTCATCAGACTTTGAAATGTTGACGGTGCATTCGTCAACCCAAAAGGCATAACGAGGAACTCGAAATGCCCATGATGCGTCCGGAATGTTGTTTTGTACATGTCGCCCTCCGCCATACGAACTTGATGATAACCTGCTCGCAAGTCAAGTTTAGAGAAAAAAACAGCACCATGTAATTCATCAATGAGCTCCTCAATAAGTGGAATCAGAAAGTTATCTTTAACGGTATTTTGATTGAGTTTTCGGTAGTCTACGCACAAGCGCCAACTACCGTCCGTTTTCTTTACCAAGACCACTGGCGAGGCGAACGGACTGCCGCTCGGCCAAATCGTCCCCACTTCCAACATCTCCTTGACCAACCCTTCGATCTCCGTCTTTTGCAAGGGCGAGTGGCGATACGGGCATAAATTGATATTCGCCTTGTCATCCTTCAGATGAATGTGGTGTTCATGGCCGCGGCGTGGTGGAAGCTCGGTAGGGTCCCCAAACACATCATCAAACTCATGGAGGACAACTGCTAATTGCCGCCCCCGAGGCTCTCCCAGGCCGGTGTCCAGCCCTGCTCCGTTCGTGCGCAACTCGCGGCCTTCTGCCGCCGGTGCTAGTTGTGGTTCAATGCTACAAACCGCCATCATGCTACACTGGCCACCACTTTTAGTGACCAACTTGTGCATGCGTTGTTGCTTGGTCCACGTCCCAGTCGTACTTTGGGAGCCCCGTAAAGAGATTTTCCGCCCCTGACTGAAAAATTCCATCTGGAGATTCTTAAAGTCCCAATGCACCGCCCCTAAGGTGATGAGCCATTGGACTCCAAGCACTACCTCACAACCCCCCCAACGGTAAGACGAGCATCTCCGAGGTAAAACAGACCACTTGCATGTGCCACTGAAACTCCTCCACCTTATGAGAACTTGCCAACGTTCGGCCATTAGCAATTGACATTAAACATAGGAATAGGGGTGAGCTTACACTGCAACCTTGCGGCGACGTGGACATCAATGAAATTGTGAGTGCTCCCCAAATCGATGAGGATGCTAATCGGCTTTCCTTGGTACGATGCAATGACCCGCATGGTGTGGAAGTGTGTCAACCCCGTTAACGCGTGGAAGGAGACCTGCGGCACGGCGCCTCTGGAGGTTTCCTCCGCCACAATACAGAGGTCCTCGGGTTCCTCAGTGCTGAACTCTACGCCCCCGTCCTCCAACAGAGGGCCATCATCCTCGTCGGGAATGAGCTCAAACGTATAAGATTGTTGCTTGTCCGCATACCGATGTCCCGGTGTAAATTTGTTGTCACACCAAAAGCATAGGCCTTTACTCCGCTTCTCCTCCATCTCCCATTGGGTCAAGTGCGGGTGGTTGTGACGGGCCGACAACGGGGCTGAAGAGTTGCCCTGGTGGTTGGGCTGCGGCGGCCAGTTGAATGGGGCGGGTGGCCGCTCACGGCTAGGTCCCCCCCCCCCCAACCCGAGTTGCCCCCGCTTCCCCGCCGATGCGTTGCAGCGGGTTGATGTTCCTGCAACCGGGCCAAAGAGTAAACATCCTGCAGCGTTTTGGGCTGAAACATGCGCACTGCGAACTCAATTTCGGCCTTGAGGCCGGCCAAGAACAAACTGGTAGCATAGTCTTCAGAGATATCGACCCTGTGGAAGAGAACGTCGAACGCATCCACATACGACTGCACCCCCACCCCCCGGTCTGCCGCAAATTCTTCAACTCCCTCATGGGGTCGTCCATTAAGAGCGAACCAAACCGCCCCGCAATAGCTTGCGCGTACTCCTCCCAGTGCGGCCCGTGGCGCGTAATACGAGCTTTCATGTAAGCTTGATGCCAAAAGAGCGCCTTCCCCGCCACATGGGCTGAAGCAATCTTCACCCGCTGATCCTCCGGCGTGCCATCAATATCAAAAAACTGCTCACACCTATAGATCCAGTTCATGACCGCCTCCCCCGAAAATCGCGGGAACTCCAGCCTGGAGAAGCGAGTGGTCAGCGGCCCGGCGGAGCTGTGATGGCGAGGAGAATTCGCGGCGGAGCCCGGCGAGCCGGCGCCCCCCGGACGACCGCTCTGCGCGGCCCCGCAGTACACCCGCAGCTGCTTGGTGAGGGCTTGGATGGACTGCACCATGTCATCCTGCGTGCACGCCATGGCTTCCTGCGATGCCTTCAACGCCTCCACATCATTCACCAAATCCTTCGACGGCGCCATCCGAAGGAGTGCCGGTGGCCTGGCTCTGATACCAATGAAGCGTCCTCCTTGGAACCGGGAAAATCCTGCAGCAGCTTACCAGAAAACAGAGCACCCAGTAGAAAACAGAGCACCAAGTTGCAACATCCCACTAGGAAAAAAAGAGCATACAACCACAGATACAAACACCACCTATGAGACACGCTCTGAACAGTGGAGACAACTCCGGTGAAGTTCCCAGCAGCCGCCGGTCTCCTCCAGATAACACACAAAAATCATACCTCCAAACCCCATCTCCAAGCTATTTATATGTCGAGAGATTACAACCACTAAACTTACTTAACATAAACATACTAAACATTAACACATCCTTAACACAGGACCCAAAATAACCCATTAACCCGGTCCACCCGGCACGTAACAAGATCTGGAACAACTGTGCTCAGCCGCAGGCTAGATCGGAAAAGATTTAGGATTCTTGAACTTACTGCACTCGGCTGCAGGCTGCTCGTCAGACAGTCACGCCTCAAGGAAATGGAGATCTAAACTCTGGAGAAATGTAAGAGGCTTAGAGCCGAAGAGATTTCGTCGTCCCCGCCTCATCCTAACGTCTCCAACTCAAATCGTCCAGTGTCGTCAGCCGACTCGGCCCGTCGCCGGCCCTTGGAAAGAGGAGATTAGGGCAATTCACAGGTAATAGCGAAGGAAAGAGGCGGAAATTAGCGAAGGAAAGAGGCGGAAGTCAAGCTATGAAAAGGGCTTCAGCGAATTTTTAGAAATCTTTGCTCGGGCAAGTGCCCGACCTGACACTATTTGGGTCTGCCGGTGGTCGTAGGACCACTCTTAACCAATCAAAAACAATAAATCATCATTAAAGAAGAACAAAAGCAACACTTGTATTATATTTATTACTTTACAAGGTAAGACATACAAGTACGCGACATGATTTCGCGTTGCACCCGATGAAGACCAAAAAATCGAACAAAATTGGCGAACTGAAAAACACAAGCTGACAAACCGCCTATTCGCACTTCAGGTTGCCTGACCGTAGAAGTTGTCAATCCGCGGATGTCACAATTTGCAGAACCTGTCAACCTGCGAAGATCTTCACGAACAAAAACTTGGACTTGCTGGGGAACAGATCGCACAAGTCGCGTGCACAGAGGAACAAGTCGCATGACCTGGTCTTTAATTGTCTGCATGAGAACTTAGAACTGCTCCCAAGGAAGCAAATTGCTCAAATCGCACAACCCACGACTTAGCTGCTTAACCGCCTGTTGTTCCACATCGAGACTTCATTGACAAACTGTCAGTACTAGTCGCCTAGTCGCTCAACGCTAGTCGCACAGTTCGCAACCACAACTGTGTAGATGCCACTTCTTGTCTCGCGATAAGACAAACTTAGGTTGCAAGCAACAACTCTCACAGTTCTTGTTCCAAAGCCAGTTAAATATGAGGGTGTCGATGTTGGGGTTGTGGAACACTTCCGGTCCTCTTGTTTCTCACACCGGGTTCGTCCACGTGAGCTTAGAAGAATCGAAGTGTGATCCCCCCTCGACATCTCTGGGACCCACGACAGCGGGGGTCCGGGGGCGGCAGCCCCCGGCGGAGGTCGCGATCGTCGACCGGCCTTTTGGGTCGACGATCGTGGTTGCCAGCAGACGTTTATATACGTTGTTTTTCCCGATTTAGGTATAGGGATTCATTGCAGTCTGTGGCGGCGTTTTCTTTTGGAGGCGATACGAGGTATCTCGTTGAGATCGATCCAGAAGGTATTCTTCTATGGTTTTCTTGTCCAGAAGAGAGGAGAAGAGGTAGGATCGGATTTGATCCTTGCAACCTTTGTAATCTGTTTCTTTTTTTGGTGAATACAAGAAGGAAGAAGAAGGGGAGAGAGGACGTAGCCCGGTTTGGGTGAACCTCTGTAACATCTTGTGTTTGTGACTGCTCTGTTTTT
>CM077148.1:183305744-183586020 GCA_039583875.1 Platanthera guangdongensis
CAATGCATATAGACTATCCACTGACCATTATGAAAACCGATACCTCCTTCCTTAAAATGTGTGTCCTCATTTCATGCTTGCGAGTCTACCTGACTAGTCCCCCTCCCTACTAACGTCCCCCAGTCCAACTAATCCGCCCACAACTCTTCACAGGGCACACTCATCAATTGCTGACCGACTTTCTACTGCCTTGTTATCAATTATCTTCCAACTTCACATGTTTATGTTCTCCTCTTCTATCTCCACCAATTCTTTTGTACAAGAGACTCTCTAGTATTCATGGTGGTGACACAATGAATGACAAAATGAAGGCTATGGGCTAGCGAGACGGGTATCTTGGTGTTCCTTTCTTCTGAAACAGTCCCAAGCCGGATGTAAATGCACATGCATAGTTAAAAACCATCCAGATGTGTCGGTTGAGCGCTTAAAAGCTTTTCTTGTTTCTTGTGTATTTAGTCAACAATATGACATTAATTTTGAAAAGATGTTCTCTCCAGTGGCCAATCATAATATTGTGAGGCTATTGATCTCCTTGGTAGTTTACATCCACTGATAGTTGCATCAACTTGATATCAAGAATAATGGTGATTTGACTTATAATATCTGCATGCAACAACCTCTGGATTTGAGACCACAGAGTAGTCCTTTGTATGCCGCATAAGAAAATATATTTATGGCTTGAAACACTCTCCTCTTACATGAATGACAAATTTAGTTGGGTGGTTCAAACATTTGTCTAATTGGTTTCACTTGGAGCTTGATTGACATATCCTTATTTACACATCGTTGCAAGAGGGTATTGTTATCCTCCATGCGTATATTAATGATATCATAATCACAAACGATGATTTGAATGACATCTCCATGATCAAGAAGCACTTGACCTCTCACTTCCATGCCAAAGATTTGTGATGTCTCAGATTTTTTTGGTATTGACTATTGAAGTAGCTCGATGACATGATGAGCTAGTATTATCTCAATGAAGTATTACATAAATCTCCTGCATTTGTTGTCGCCCTTGACTTGCAAGCCAACTAAAACACCCATGGATGCAAATCACAAGTTCTATGCTCGTTCATGTGTCTACGTCTGATCCTCTTCTTTCTAATCTAGAGTATATCGTCACCTGGTCGGGAAACTTATCTATCTTGCTATAACTCAACCAGATATTTTATTTACTGTTGGCGTGGTTAGCAGGCAGCCGCGACTAACATCGGCCAGCAGGCGGAGCACGACCGCGACAAGAAGCGACAAGTTGTTAACAACGCCAGCAGGCAGCCGCGATGACAAAAGTCAATCTGCGTAAGTAGAATCAGCGACCAACAAGCGGCGACGACACACACTGGTAAGTAGTAAAGAGACCGAGCAAAGAGCAGCTTGAAGAACAGCAACCTGGGTGGGAACAGAGGCAGCCTGAGAGAACAATTGCGGCAAACAGAAGTGGTGAGAACAAGGCGGCGACAAGGCAAGCGTCGACCAACATCGACAAGAACAACCGACGACTAGGACACCCTGCGGGAAGAAGACAGACAACGGCCTGGAGGAGGCAACCACTAGCAGAAGAACCAGGTGGGAAGGAAACAGACAATGACCTGGAGTAGGCAGCGACAAGGACCTGCAGTTTAGACAAACAAGAGCAACCACTAGCAACAATCTGGAGAGCAGTCACAACAAGCACAAGGAGCTGCGGTTAGGCGAATAAGAGCCGCACCCAGCGGCCTAGAGGCCGGGACGAGCAATCCTCAGTAAAGAGGCCCAACAAACAGATTTGGTGGGTCGTAGGAAGATGAGGCCAGCACCCAGCGCCAGAGGAAGCAGAGCAGTGGAGGCGACTGTCTGGAGAGGGAAACCGCGATGAGTAGTTGATTCGTGGGGCCCATTGTCGGGAGAGAAAAGCTAAAAGGGGAGCAAAGAGGGGGGGGGGGGATGGGAGAGGGAAGAGAAGGGAGAGCTGCGGTTAAGAGGGGTCTAACCGCCCAGAGAGCACAATATGATATGCTGCAGTGAGGTGAAATTTAACCGCCCAAAGAGAATACGACCTACAAAATTAGGACCGATGACTCTGATACCATGAAGAAAATGCACGATATATTGAGAGATACAAACACATTTATGTAGTAAGACCATGTGTCATGTAGTATTTGTAGTTGTCATTGCCAGGTGTTGATGTGATCATTCTTGTCATGGCGTCGCGTAGGCGTCGCCTAGGCGTCACAACGCCCAATTGTAAACAAGCGTTTGACGCCTTTTTTTTACAAAAAATATGGGAATAGACTGCGGTTTATATATAAATCGCAGTCTATTCTTGAACCCGAGCATATACTGTGGTTATTTTAAAACCGCAGTTTATTCCATGAACCAGAGAATAGACTGCGGTTCATATATAAACCGCTGTCTATTGTAGGGGTCAGTGTAGAATACATTGTGGTTATTCTATTAACCACAGTATATATCCTGCAGAGAATATACTGCGGTTATTATAAAACCGCGGTCTATAGCATGTATACTATAAACTGCGGTTATTATAAAACTGCAGTCTATATCATGTGTACTATAAACCGCGGCGTTTATAATAACCGCAGTCTATATCCTTCAGAGTATAGACTGCGGTTATTATAATAACCGCAGTCTATATACTGCTTTTTTTTTAAAAAATGGCGCCTTGCGACTTGCTCGTCTTAGTGTCACCTAGGCGTCCGCCTTGACGCCTAAGCGTCAAGGCGCCCAGCGCTCGCCTTGGTTCGCCTTGACGCCGAGACAAGAATGGATGTGATGCATTTACACAGTAATTGTTAATAATTTTATTAATTTCTCAAATAAATACTTACATCCTACATATATGAATTTGCACAATTATATATTTATACAAAAAGAGAGATGGAAGAAGTTCCAACCTAAGATGTGAGATAAAATCCTAAAGATGAAGTAAACTCTAAATGAGCCTTATATTAGCCTTTCCTTCAACATGAAGCAGCAAAATCTTTACTCAAGCAAAATATCTCTAGTACTTCAAAAGTTAGTCTCACATCAATATTAACAATTATTGTGTAAATGCATCCCATCAACATCTGACAATAACAACTACAAATACTACATGACACATGGTCTTACTACATAAATGTGTTTGCAAATACCAAAGTGAAAGAAAGCAGAAGAAAACTCATTAAGATGACACATAACCTTCACTTAATGTTCACACTTCAAATTTTTTTGGACAATGAAGGTTGTTTCATATCTCCTGAAAGGATGTTGATGTCAAGGGAGTGATAATGTACCATCCCCCATCCGTCACGAGTAATATAACAGAAGGTTCGACCGGGGCCACACGTCATATTAAACAGACAGACAAAAGGGATACTAAATGAAACCCTAAACCCGCAACATTTTGAAAACACATCCTAACACAGAGTTGTATTCTACCGGAAGAATAAAAAAAGTTATATAAAAACCACGCCCAAAGGCGAATGTCCACTAACCATGACATTAGGAATGAAATAACAACATCCACATATTTGGCCTTAAGGCCTTACATCAATAGCGTTTAACCAAATAAAATGGTTTGCATACATCGATACGCAGACCGACAACACATGAAAAATAACTAAACAAACAATTGAGCCTTCGAGGGCCAGCTCAGCAAGAAGGGTTTCAGCCCGCTATTTCCCGCTTGGCTCCGCAGCACCTGCAAGCAAATATTCCACCAAGCGGTGACAAACAAAGCAACGGTCAGCAATAGCTGACCAAATTATAACGACCCCACCCCTTTCTCGGGGTGGCTGTGCTTCTTCCCTGCAAGCGGATTAGAATAATCACATAAAGCAAGAATGTGCCATTCAAGCACAAAAAACCACAAACGTTGGCGCAACCGGCCCAACGTCTCGTGCACTCATGGCACCTTATCGGTGTACCGGACTTCCTCGGGTCTAACCACCATCCTCAGTCCTGGACGGGATGACAATATATTGAGCATTCGCTAGCTATGACTCAAGGTCCTCGGCTCTCTCCTATGCCTGTAGCAACCCACCTGTTTCCTTAGGTAGTCGCACTACACCACATAGTGCATGTACAGTTCAGTCAAACCCGTTGCTCAAATCGTCGTACCCAACACGCACGACGCGAGTCAACCTCCCCTTGCTTGTTATCGCCTACATAACCGGTTGTTATGTAACAAGGGTGACACTCGTGGCCACCTGAGTTGGGCACTCAAGGCGCACACTCCACACACTAGCCCTACGGTTTTCGAGAGACGGGCTTCGCACAAACACGACAAAACTCCCCGGGAGTTAATGCTGACGATCCAATGACCTCGTGCAAACATTAAGGTGTTTCCTGGAGCACATCCTCCAGTACTCACTGCAACTCCGTGCAGACCCCCCAAATTCCAAACATACAACTTCCACGGAGTCTTCTCCGGGAACCCCAGAACATCACCAATTCAGATCAACATGTCCAAATGAGCTTCACACAACATGTCTAGACCGTACTCGCGCTTCTGGGTGCTAATGCAATTAATAGCGGAGATGTAAACATCAACTCGTCAGAGAGCACCCTTCCCCCACCCGTCGGTGGAGAGAGGCTTTCATGCAAATATGCTAATTAAGGGCTTCACCTGCCCTAGAAGAAAAGTCGTTACCCTTGACGTGCGTTTCAGAGGGATGACTCGGTCCCAGATGATCTTTGTAGCGGCTGTCCACGCACGGATCCGGCTTGCACACGCCGATTCGAGTTCTAACACGAGTTGACCTACTTCTACCGCCACCGGTCGGCCACCTCCAACAAGCGCAAGACGAACCCTAACCCCTCTTGGTCGGCCAAGAGGAGAGGAGGATCGGCCAATAGGAGCTCCTCCTAGGCGGCGGTGGCTCCCAGAAATGGGAGAGAAAGGGAGGCCGGGCTCTTCCTTCCAGGCGACTCGGGCTCCTTCAGGCGGCGCGTGAAAGGAGAGACTTGAGAGGGAGAGGGAGAGAGACCGAGAAAGGGGGAGAGGGGCTCAACCCCTTCCAGCGGCGGTGGGAGGACTGTTCGGGCTGCTCCTTCTAGCCAGCGATGGGAGAGAGGGAGATGGATCAAGAGAGAAGACTTAGGTCGGGAGAGGGGGGTGTGTGACTGAGAAAGTGGGGAGGGGAGTTTAGGGTTTTATAAAAACCCTAACTCAAAGTCGCTATCTGCAGCCCAAACTACCAACCGCAGGCCGCCCCTTTAAACGCACACCGAAAATACAACCTCTAATCGCCAACCACACTCGCTACTCACACCCCCAATAATAATTTTGAAATTGGGGCGTTACAATTCTCTCCTCCTTAAAAATTTTCGTCACGAAATTTAAAATACGAATAACGAAATAAAACTCGTCATACCTGAGTAAAATAGATCGGGGTACTCCTCGCGCATGACCTCTTCTGGCTCCCAAGAGAGCTACTCGCGACCACAATTGTTCCAACGGAATCTCATCATCTTGATTGCTTTTCTCCGCAACTGTCGTATATCACTATCGACAATGGAAACTGGGGTCACTCTGGTAGATAAGCCACTATCCACCGGCACACTATCGGCCTCCAACACAGAATCGGGTTCCCGCACCGCCTTCCTCAACACAGAAATATGAAAGACATCGTGCAACCCACTCAGCTCCGTCAACAAAGCAAGTCGGTAAGCTGCCTCGCTGATCCGCTCGGTGATCTCAAATGGCCATAAATACCCGAGACTCAGCTTCTTCAAGCGTCGAACTCTCGACACTCCTTTGAAAGACTTTATCTTCAAGTATACCCAATCTCCAACCGCGAACTCCACGTTCCGGTGTTTGACGTTGTAATACTTCGCCTGACGATATTGGGCGGTCAACAACCGCTCTCGAATGGTCCGTATGGACTCATTCGCCTCATCAACATCTTTGCGCTTCAATAACTTGATATCACCGGTTTCTGCCCATGCTAACGGAGTGCGGCACTTCCTGCCGTATAACGCCTCGTACGGGGCCATCTAATTACTCGTCTGTTAACTGTTGTTATAGGCGAACTCTACCATGTGAACGTGATCTTCCCAACGCTGTCCGAAATCCAAAACGCACATTCACAACATATCTTCCATCGTCCGATTTGTCCTCTCAGTTTGCCCGTCCGTCTGCGGATGGAAGACTGTGTTAAACTTGAGCTTTGTGCCCAGTGACCGATGAACGTGCCTCCAATCACCGGACGTAAACCGCCAATCACGTTCGCTAACTATGCTGTGAGGGACGCCATGTAATCGAACGATGTTCTCCACATACAACTTTGCTAGCATCTCCACTGAATCACTTTTTCGATTTGGGATAAACTACACAACTTTGGTCAACCGATCAACAATCACCCAGATAGAGTCGTTTTTTTGCAACGACTTTGGTAAACTGTGCACAAAATCCATGAAAATATCATCAAATTTCCACTCCAGGAACGACAACGATTTCAAGAAGCCTCCTGGTCGTTGGCACTCGGCCTTCACTAGCGCGCATGTTTGACATTTTGCCACATAGATGGCTATGTCCTTCTTCATACCTGGCCATCAAAACAGTGTCTTCATGCCCTTGTACATTTTGTGCTCCCCGAGTGGATTGAGTACTTGGTATTGTGAGTCTCATACATCAACTCTTCCCGTAGAGTGTCAGACTTTGGGACGCACAAACGATCACCTTTTCGCAGAAGACCGTTTTCAACCAAGAACTGAGAATTTGACCCTTTCGCTGCATAGCGCTTCATGCTCTCATCGAGCTCCAACGCTCTCCGAACTCTGTCCGCAAGGTCACACTGCACCTCCTTCCAGTTCAAGCATGCGTTTGCACTAGCACTCCTGTCGACACAGGTGATACCCAAGGCTTCCAATTCCTGTATTAAACGTTCATCATGCATGCGCAACCAGTTTGCTCGTGCTGGAGTTCTGCGACTCAAAGCATCAGCGACCACATTCCCCTTCCCGGGTGTGTAATGTATCTCGAAGCTGTAATCTCCGAGGAATTCCATCCACCTTCTTTGCCGTATGTTTAACTCCTTCTGGTTCAACATGTACTTAAGGCTCTTATGATCTGTAAATATGTCAACCTTCGCGCCATATAAATTATGCCGCCACAGCTTCAGGGCGAATATCACCGCCGCTAACTTCTAGTCGTGGACGGGATAGTTTCTCTCATGCACCTTCAGCTGACGTGAGCCGTATGCTATAACATTTCCAAACTGTAGGAAGATCCAGCCTAAGACGCTCCCTGAGGCATCGCTATAGATCTCGTAGCCGTCCGTACCACATGGTGAACTCAAAATAGGCGCCGGGGTCAGACGACCCTTCAGTTCCTCAAAAGCTCGTGGGCACTCCGGCGATCACACAAACTTCTGATCCTTTCTCGTCAAGGTAGTGAGAGGTAAAGCTATCCGCGAGAAGTTCTCCACGAACCGCCCGTAGTAGCCGGCAAGTCCCTGGAAACTCCGGACTTCCGCCACTGTAGTTAACACGGGCCACTCCTGTATAGCTGCTATCTTCGCCGGATCCACAACAATACCCTCCTCAGTAACGACATGACCGGGAAACGCCACAGTCGATAGCCAAAACTCGCATTTAGAGAACTTGACATATAGTCGACTCCTCCTCATGGTGTGTAAAACCAACCTCAAATGGTTCGCATGATCCTCCTCTGACTGCGAGTACATCAATATGTCATTTATGAAGACTATCACAAATCGGTCCATATATTCCCGAAAGGTTCTGTTCATCAAATCCATGAATACCGATGACGCATTTATCAACCCGAACGACATCACAGTGAACTCATACTGACCATAGCGTGTGTCAAACGCTGTCTTGGGAATATCACTCTCCCTTATACGCAACTGATAGTAGCCAGACTTCAGATCCAGCTTCGAGTAGACGGTTGATCCAGCCAACTGATCAAACAAATCATCGATTCTCGAATCAGATACTTGTTCTTCTCTGTCAGCTTGTTCTGCTCTCGGTAGTCAATGTATAGACGCAGTCCCGTCCTTCTTTTTCACGAAGAGGACCAACGCACTCCAAGGTGAACCACTTGAACGTATGTAACCCCGCTCTAGCAATTCCTGCAGCTGAAGCTTCAGCTCTGCCATCTCCTTTGGCGCCACTCTGTATGGTGCACGAGACACAAGTTTCGCACCTGACACCAGATCAATAGGGAAGTCGATCTCTCGCTGGGGTGGAATCCCGGGGAGATGCTTAGGGAACACATCCGCGAACTCTGACACGATATGAATGTCACTCAAATGGGACTTCGGCTCTACAACCTCCAATAGCGTGAAGAACAACTTCGTGTCCTTCTGAATCGCTTTGACCACTTGGAGAGCAGACATCAGTATCTTGCTCGATCCTCGCATACCAGCGAATTTGGTCTCGCATTCAGTACCCTGTCCCAGTGTGATTTCCTTCGAGTTGCAATCAATACATGCATGCTGCTCCAAAAGCCAGTACATGCCAAAGATCACGTTGAACTCAGATATCGACAGTACAAATGCTTCCAACTTAAAATCATGATTCCCTATCCGCACCCGAACACAGCAGGTCCTATCCACATGCATTAAACATCCGTTAGACAACAAAACATTCAATCTATTAGTTGATAAAATGGAAGACACTTCAATGCGCAATACGAAGTTCTTGGATAGAAAAGAATGAGAAGCACCTGTATCGAACAGTGCTTTCGCCGGATAGTCCCAAATTAGGACAAAACCTAATTCAAACAAGTTAAGGAAGACACAAGATAACAAGTATATAAAGAAGTAAAAACTATATACTATATCGTACCTGTCACCACGTCATTCTGTTTTATTGCCTCCTGTTGGCCCAGGTTGTAGACTCGAGGCTGTGCAAGAGTATAGTGAGAAGCTGTTGACTCCACCGCTTTCCCCTTTTCAGCATAAGATGCTCCTGTCTTCTTCTCAGTCTTCGGCGAGCCACTGCGGCACTCTCGGGCGTAGTGCCCCACCTTGCCACATGTATAACACGCAAACGGGCCTCGACTCGAAGTAGCTCCAGAAGTAACGGTAGGAGGGGCTGGTCCAGACGACCTAGCCTTCTTGTTCCACCTGCTGCGGAACCCAGACTTCAAAAAGGCAGGCAACTTGTACTCTGGCTTTTTCACAACCAAGTCCTTACTTTGCACTCTCCTCATGTCTTGATCCAAAGATCGGGCAGTGTTTACCAAAACCTGAAAGCCCTGCGTCATCGGGCCTGAGAGAAGCAACCTCAGGTCATCCCGCAGTCCTTCGTAGAATCTATTGGTCTTTCGCTCCTCGTCTGCAAATGTGAAGCCGGCGTACCACCCCAACCTTGTGAACTCATGTAAATAGTCGTCAACGGAACCTTCTTTCTGGGTCAAACGCTGAAACTGATTCTCCAATGCAATTCTTTGTGTGGAAGGGAGGTACCTGGCCAAAAACAGTCTCAAGAACTCTTCCATCAAAACGTCAGATAGCTGCCTGCCAGCAAGCTGGTGCAACCGTGCAACTCCACCTCATCCCACCATAGCCTTGCCTTTCCATCTAGTAGGAAAGTGACTATGGTCACCTTCTGTGCTTCATCTGTCTCTGTCGTCGTCATGGTTCTCTTTATACGGGAGAGCCAATCTTCGACCTGAGTTGGTGATTCCACTCCCGAAAATGTAGGAGGATTGAAGCTCATCACATGCTTCATCTGCTTTTCAGTTGCTCGCTTTGCCGCCAAAGGCTCAACAGACACTTGCCTCGCCGCCACTGGTTCAACTACGACAGCCTGCACGGGGGCCACCACAGGGTGTACTTGCTCTCTTTTCTGCGCATTGATCATAACGAACACAGCTTCCGCAACTAAACAGATTTTCTCGGCAGAAGGAGGAGGTGTAGGCAGCTCCGCCGGTGCATTACTCTCTGCAGAATGCTGATTTTGGGACTGTTCAGCACCACTTCTTGTCACCTATAGTTGCGCGGTTGCGCCACACACACTTTAGTGACTAAAAGACATAGCAAACAACAAACAAATGAACGCTTAGGTTCCACAAATAATGTTTTTAACGTGTTTCACGTGTGTTTTTCATTCCTTAGTGGACATTCATGAGTTTTTTCATGTTATAATAACAACGCATGTGAGTGCTCACCACCCCTTAAAAGGAATTCAATCACGAATTCAAATAAGGAAGAACGACACCAGAGTCTGATACCAAGTTGTAACACCCCTATCCGTCACGAGTAATATAACAGAAGGTCCGGCCGGGGCCCCACGTCATAGGAAACGGACAGACAAAAAAGGTTACTAAATGAAACCGTAAACCCGCAACATTTTTAAAACGCATCCTAACACAGTTGCATTCTAGCGGAAGAATAAAATGAGTTATATAAAAACCACGCCCAAAGGCGAATGTCCACTAACCATGACATTAGGAATGAAATAACAACATCCACATATTTGGCCTTAAGACCTTACATTAATAACGTTTGACCAAATAAAATGGTTTGCATACATCGACGCGCAGACCAGCAACACATGAAAAACAACTAAACAAACAATTGGGCCTTCGAGGGCCAGCTCAACAAGAAGGGTTTCAGCCCGCTATTTCCCGCTTGGCTCCGCAACATCTGCAAGCAAACATTCCACCAAGCGTTGACAAACAAAACAACGGTTAGCAATAGCTGATCAAATTATAACGACCCCACCCTTTCTCGGGGTGACGGTGCTTCTTCCCTGCAAGCGGATTAACATAAGCACATAAAGCTAGAATGTGCCATTCAAGCACCAAACACCACAAACGTTGGCGCAACCGACCCAACGTCTCGCGCACTCAGGGCACCTTATCGGTGTACCAGACTTCCTCGGGTCCCACCACCATCCTTAGTCCTGGACTGGATGGAAATACATTGAGCATTCGCTAGCCGTGACTCCAGGTTCTCGACTCTCTCCTATGCCTGTAGCAACCCACCAGTTTCCTTACGTAGTCACACTACACCACATAGTGCAAGTACAGTTCAGTCTAGCCCGTTGCTCAAATCGTCGTACCCAACACGCACGACACGAGTCAACCTCCCCTTGCCTGTTATCGCATACATAACCGATTGTTATGTAACAAGGGTGACACTCGCGACCACCTGAGTTGGGCACTCAAGGCGCACAACTCCACACACTAGCCCTACGGTCTCCGAGAGACGGGCTTCTCACAAACACGACAAAACTCACCGGGAATTAATGCCGACGATCCAACGACCTCGTGCAAACATTAGGGTGTTTCCTGGAGCACACCTCCAGTACTCACTGCAGCTCCGTGCAGACCCCCAAATTCCAAACATACAACTTCTACAGAGTCTTCTCCGGGAACCCCAGAATATCACCAATCCAGACCAACATGTCCGGATGGGCTTCACACAACATGCTTAAACCGTACTCGCGCTTCCGGGTGCTAATGTAATTAATAGCGGGGATGTAAACATCGACCCGTCAGAGAGCACCCTTCCCCCACCCGTCGGTGGAGAGATGCTTCCATGCAAATATGCTAATTAAGGGCTTCACCTGCCCAAGAAGAGAAGTCGTTACTCCTTGACGTGCGTTTCAAAGGCATGAATCGGTCCCGGACGACCTTCGTAGCAGCTGTCCACGCACGGATCCGGTTTGCACGCGCCAATTCGAGCTCCAACACCAGTTGACCTACTTCTACCGCCACCGGTCAGCCACCTCCAGCAAGTGCAAGACCAACCCTAACCCCTCTTGGTCGGCCAAGCGGAGAGGAGGAGGATCGACCAATAGGAGCTCCTCCTAGGCGGCGGTGGCTCCCAGAAATGGGAGAGAAAGGGAGGCCGGGCTCTTCCTTCCAGGCGGCTCGTTCTCCTTTAGGCGGCGTGTGAAAGGAGAGACGTGGGAGGGAGAGAGGCCGAGAAAGGGGGAGAGGTGCTCGGCCCTTCCAGCGGTGACGGGAGGACTGCTCGGGCTGCTCCTTCTAGCCGGAGATCGGAGAGGGAGAGGGATCAGGAGAGAAGACTTAGGTCGGGAGAGGGGGGTGTGCGGCTGAGAAAGAGGGGAGGGGAGTTTAGGGTTTTATAAAAACCCTAACTCAAAGTTGCTATCTGCAGCCCAAACTGCTAACCGCAATCCGCCCCTCTAAACGCACACCGAAAATACAACCTCTAACCGCCAACCACACTCGCTACTCACACCCCAATAATAATTTTGAAATTGGGGCGTTACAGATAACATCATTAAAAATTCGTTAGATTTCAGGACTTCTTGAAAAAAGATCTTAAAATGGTGGAAATTTTAGGTACCCATAATAATATAACGTATATGAAATTGGAATGTAATTTAACGAGTGCATCTGACATGCTGAGACAATTTCAATGCCCCCCCCCCCCCCAATGCCAAGATATTGGTACTGAGATGAAAGCATCCATATTTAAGTGCAATTGTTAATAATTGAACATTTGCAAAATTTGGTCCTAGTGATTATTGTGTAAATGCATCACTTCAACATCTGGCAATGCCAACTACAAATACTACATGACACATGGTCTTACTACATAAATGTGTTTGCAAATATCAAAGTGAAAGAAAACAGAAGAAAACTCATTAAGATGACACATAATTTCCCCTTTCGGGTCAAAGTTTGATCAACTTTCTCAGAGCATTTCATTTGTTTTTTTTACAAAGATGCTTTCCTGCCTGCTAACCTTCACTTAATGTTCACGCTTCAAATTTTTTTGGACAATGAAGGTTGTTTTATATCTCCTGAAAGGATGTTGATGTCAAGGGAGTGATGACATCATTAAAACTTCGTTAGATTTCAGGACTTCTTGAAAAAAGATCTTAAAATGGTGGAAATTTGTAGGTGCCCATAATAATATAACATATATGAAATTGGAATGTAATTTAACGAGTGCGTCTGACATGCCCAGACAATTTCAATGCCCCCCCCCCCCCAAAAAAAAAGCTAAGATATTAGACTGAGATGAAAGCATCCATATTTAAGTGCAATTGTTAATAATTGAACATTTGCAAAATTTGTTCCCAGTGATTATTATTCCACCCGCTCATTCCTTAGTTATTAATGTCTCAAGGTGCACCAAGACGCACCAGAGCGCACCAAGGCGCACCAAGGCGCACCAAGGCGCACCAAGGCTCAAAGGGATATGAGAGCCTAGGCACAAAGGGATATGAGAGCCTAGGCGCAAAGAGATACGAGAGCCTAAGCGCAAATGGATATGGGCGCCTGACACAAGGCTTAAGGCGTAGGCGCGTGGCTAACGAGGGCAAGACACAATCACATTCATTTTTAAATAATTAACATCAAATATCAGTTCATCGTCTTGATTATATTCTTCATCTATTCTAATCATTACTCATTTATTACTATCATTTATATTTCTTAAAAAATAGAATCAGTGTGGTCACTTGGGTCATATCTAAGTCTCAATGCTCAATTATGTTTCACAAACACTAAGACTCTGTTCGACTCTGCTGCAGCGACTGGAGAAGCAGCTGATTTGCAGAGTGGTGAGAAAATCAGGAATTTTGTAGAGTGATGCGAGATGCAATGAAACTGTTTGGAAGATCTGCTTTTCCAGTGTTGTTTAAACATAGAAGCTGCCTATGCTGTTTGGCAGAGTAGCTATGTGGTAGTTTATTGAAAAATAAAGTAATTATAACTGAATATGTGGTAGTTTATTAATATTGCATAATCAGAGTTTGTAGACATCATAAAGCTAAACTGTAGCAAATTTTCCTCATGCAACTACGTCATTGGATCCCCACACTTCTGCACCCAAAATGTTTAATTGCATAATGAAAAAATATATGATTATTGATTCAGATGCAAAATATTTATTGTTTTTAACTACTAAAAATTATTATACCTGTGATTATTTTGTAACTGGTCGGCTATAAAATCTTATAATGCAGACATTTCATTTGCTCCAATTCCTTCAATTATTACATGGTCAATGTTTGGATTTGATTAGTGGTGGTTCAGTTATGAATTGCTCTATGCTCATACGTCTGTGGGTGCACAAAGTTAGGATCCAAATCACTTGCAATAAACTCTCAATCCACATGTGAGCGGTGCTTCTGAATAAAATTACGCACTGTCTGTTGCCACAATAATGACGCATTGTTTTGAAAATGTGTTTTGTGGAATCTTTCTCAGTATGCCCCACATCTTCTTCCACACACCAAAGGTTCTCTCAATCACACTACGAAGTGATGAGTGAGCTTTATTGAAAATCTCACGCCGTCCTGAAACTAGTAGATCACCCCGCGCATAATTAGGTAAGTGATATATCAAAATACCTCCGTGACGTGGATATCCATCGTATACCAAATAATATTTATATGCATAAGCAAATTATTAATTTACGAAGTGAAACTAAAAAGTAATCAAATTTAAATAGTAATAAATATAGGCACTTGGAGGTGGGTGGCAAAATTTACAACTTGGATCGTTAACTGCACGTTAGAAGATGCGATTTTCTTGAGCTGAACCTTCCCATCCTGGCACCACATAAGTAAAGCACACATCGAAGTCACATATGACCTTTATATTCTGAGTTGGTGTACAATGACGTCCTATATATCACACTTGATCATCATGCATCTACATGAGTTCCGTCTGTGACTCCAATAGAATCTTTAAAGTAAGGCTTGTATTGCTCATCATTTAAGATTTTTACAGGTATATTCATAAATTGTAGGTCGAGTGGGTTTATCATTTCAACTGAAAGCAGAGACAATGCATGTTGACCTCTCCTAAAAAATCTACTTATTGTTTTGGTGGAATGCTGAAAACGCTCACTCGTCAATCTTATTGACCCTTTATGCACTAAACTGTATATAATAATAACTAATATCTTTCTCGCAGTTGTTCTTTCTGAGACTTGTAATCCATAAGATGTCTGAAGTACATATAACAGATCTGTAAATATTTGTGGTGACATCCTGAACGCAATGTGCAACCTCACTAGATGACCAGCTAGCAACTCACCGACCCACTTATCTCCAATATGTAGACGTCATGCATGGTGTTTTTTCACGGTATTTAGGCATGTGATCACCAATCACAAGCACTACCGAGGTGAGTAAATTGTTATACAACACAAAGCGTCATTGTCGATTAAATTTGACAGATGAATCTAGCTCGTCATCATCAAGAAAATACTCTTCGTTATCATCCATCATTATGAAGTACTTATAATCAAAGCAAACATATAAAAAGGTGCTACAACATAAACTCAAACAGAGAAATTTCCACAACAGAAGCTCAAATACCTATAAGGTGCTACAACATAAACTCGCACATAGAAACTGCTACAACAGAAGCTCGCATACATAAAAAGGTGCTACATCAGAAGCTCGTATACATAAAAGGTGTTACAACAGAAGCTCCCACATAAAAGGTGCTACAACATAAGTTCGCACATATAAAGTGCTACAAAATAAGTTCAAACATAGAAAGTGCTGCGGCATTTAAGGTACTGCAACATAAGTTGACACAACACAACATGTTAATCAGGAGATGCATACATGTAACGATTTTTCAACCACTCAAGCCTTTAACACATGATATCCCAAAAATATAGCCCTATTAATCATCTTTAGTAGGAAAACTGTTACCCAATCATAGAAGCGTGAATCTTCGTATATTTCTGGATATTTTCCAAGCTCCTCCAAGGCTTCATTCAACAGATAGACGTTTGGTGCCTTTGCGAGCATAAATAAAGTACTCGCAACACTTTTAGATGACTCAACTAGTTGTTCAACATGTAGTTCCATAACTTGCTTTTTACCTTTCTCTTTTGGTTTCCCCTTGTGTGATCTCTTCGAACCTTGTGAACTTGTTTTAATACTATTTGGGTACGTTGTCCACTTAGAATCGATATCATCAGATGCAAATGTCTGCTTGTTTATATTTTCTACATGTTCATCACTTGAACTAATATCATTTGAAATATGGTCATGTTTATCAAATGTAGGTGGCATAGATCCCGTGGAAGGGATCCAAACATTCTCACCATTAACAACAACCTGGCTAAATATCCAGTCAAGTTTTTCTTCAAACTCAGTAGCAATTCTTGGCAATCGGAATTTTTTGGCGGCGGACATCTAAAAGAAATGATATAAATTAATATAAAATAGATGAAAGCAAAACGACATTAAATTTAACAAATTGTTTCTAACCTCTATTTTTTCTTTCCACCATTCATCTGATGCGCAAATAGTTTTTTAGTAGGATTCCACCCTAATTCAGTCTCCCATCTTTTTAGATCTCGCCATAGCTTCCAATCCCTCTTTAACTGGTCCCATTTTATTTTTTAACTAAGTCCGATTATATGTTACTCTCGCGCGTTCTTTAAAATTATCTATTACATTTTTCCAACTCTCCTTGCTGAAGTGAGTGGTTGGTCGATTTCCCAAGCTCAATTTCACGGATACATATATCACAAAAAATATGAACTCGAGCGTTCTCCCATGAAGCTGAAACTTTGACTATTTTTTGTTTACCCATCTAATAACACAGCAATTTGCAGGATAAATGATAACAATCAAAAATTATAAACTTAATTAAATTAGTAGCATATACATAATACATACAAACAAATGCACAAGCATATACACACATACACACACAATCACATAAACAGACAAACACATACAACTTACATACTCACACATACAAATTCAAAACACATGCACACTTACAACCACACACATACACACAAAAAACACACTCATCAGCACAAACACACATACACACAAAAAACACACTCATCAGCACAAACACATATACACACAAAAAACACACTCATCAGCACAAACACACATACACACAAAAAACACACTCATCAGCACAAACACACATACACACAAAAAACACACTCATCAGCACAAACACACAAACACACCTACAAATTCAACACACATACACACTTACAACCATACACATACACACTAAAAACTCATAGATACACACTTGCAAGCACACACAAACACACGCAAACAATCATCTACTGATTTACCACATCAACACACTACCTCCACGGTATTAGGAACCACAAAATGTTACTCTCAAGTAGGTAAATCAATTAACAAAGAATGCAAGCCAACTAAGCCACTGCCATAGCCAAATCACTATCCTCTGACATGAGTTCTTGTGTCGGATTTGTCGGAATCAATGCATGAAGATGCTGGAGGAACGGAAATCTTGAGCAACATAGGCCTGGAAGTGAAGCCAAGGTCTATTGAGTACTCGGAGGGGGGAACGAAGGAGAGTGCATGCTCGAGCAAGATGAGAGGAGGCAGCAAAAATGCTAGCTGATCTGAAATAAAAAACCTTGGGGAAAAAGATCTTTAGTTGTTCGAAAATCAGATGGTGCAATAGATCTGGAGTTGGATCGGAAACCTTAGGACTGAAAAAAACATTTCTGATCAGAAATTCAAAGATCGTGAGAAGTTACCTTGCAGGTGGCTGACGGAAAAATGGTGAGAACCAGTTGAAGATCTTCCACCTGGATGCCTGGATGCATTAATGAGCGGAAGAGGAGGCGAATACCCAACAACTCACGCAAAGAAGAAATCCAAAATCTATTTTCGAGCGGTGTACCGTGGTCCCCTATCTACTGTGCGAAAAGATGTCAAAACTCCAAAAACTTGCGGTCGGTGGTGGGAATAGAGGCGCCCAGAAGTTTTGTTTGGCGCGGATTTTCGAAAAGCTGCGGTGTGCAACTCCAAAAAGTCTGTGCCAAACAGATCGTAAATCATGAAAAAATTATTGAGTTCTTACATTTTTCTTTTTTTATTTTGAAAATGAAATGTTTTCAATAAAAATCTCAATTAGACGCGTCTTTTGTGCTCCAAAGGCACAAAAAGGGCGCACAATGGTGCAAACTTCTGAGCCGGGTGAGCTTTGAGCCTGAGGCATGCCTTTAGCAACATAGGCTCATTCGATACTGTTGAAAGAGCTCAAAAGCTTGTATGTATTGCTTGTGTCTAAATAGAAGGAGAGAATACAAATATATAGGAAGAAGAAGAGAGAAGAAAAATCCTATACAAGATGTGGGACTAAAGGAGGAGAGAAGATAAAACAATAAATGAGCCCAATAATGAGCCCTTTACATGGGCTATTTTAACACTCCCCCGCAAGCTGGAGCGGACAAATCGTATGCGCCAAGCTTGGACAAGCATTGATAGAAGAGTGTCTTGGAAAGAGCCTTCGTGAAGACATCCACAACTTGTTCCGATCCTGGGACATGCTTTAGGTTAAGCTTCTTCATTTGAACCTTTTCCCGGATGAAGTGACAATCGACCTCAATATGCTTCGTTCTTTCGTGAAAGACCGGGTTCTTTGCGATGTGTATGGTGGCTTGACTGTCACAAAGGAGAAGAGCCGGTGATGGTAATTTTACACCCAGATCAGTAAGAAGACTCTCAAGCCATGTCAATTCTGATACAACTGATGCCATTGCCCGGTACTCTGCCTCGGCTGAAGATCGAGCAACGACCGCTTGTTTCTTACTTCGCCAAGTAACAAGATGTCCTCCAAGATAAGTGCAAAAACCACTCGTAGATCGCCGGTCATCGAGAGAGCCAACGTAGTCAGCATCTGAATATGCCACCAATGTTGGAACAGAAGAGAAGGTCCTGTAGACAAGTCCCTGACCAGGAGCGGTTTTCAGATACCTGAGAATTCGTTCCACTGCTTGAAGATGAGATTTTCGAGGAGAGTGCATGTATCTGCTGACAAGACCAACAACAAAGGAAATATCCGGTCTGGTAACCGTGAGATATATCAGTTTTCCAACAAGACGTGGATAATATTCAGGATTCAGATGCCTGAGCACACAGTTTGTGGTTCACATCCATAGGATTATCATTTGGCTTGCAGCCAGACTGACCCGCATCATGAAGAAGGTCAAGACAATATTTTCGTTGAGAGAGAGTGAGCCCATCCGGCCTCCTGGCAATCTCAAGGCCCAAAAAATAGCGAAGAGGTCCCAAATCCTTTGTCTGAAAGACTGAGTTTAGATGGACTTTGACGAGTAAAGAGCGAGAAGTCGGCCGAGCTCCGAGTGAAGCCAATCTCACGGAGGACCTTGCTGAATTTTTCAAACCATGCCCGTGGAGATTGTTTGAGACCATATAGAGCCTTTTTAAGATGACAGACCTGAGACTCCCCCGTGGTCTCAAACCCGGGTGGTTGTTGCATGTAGACAATTTCCTAGAGATCCCCATTCAAGAAAGCATTCTTGATATCTAGCTGAAAGAGAGGCCACCGGCGATGGACAACAACAGAGATGAGGACGCGAACACTATTAAGCTTCGCTACCGGAGAGAACGTTTCCTCATAATCTAGCCCCTCCTGTTGAGTGAAACCTTTAGCCACAAGACGGGCCTTTAGACGGTCAATTATCCCATCGACAACATGTTTGATGACAAAGACCCACTTGCACCCAACTGGTTTCTGGCCCGGGGGAAGGGGAACAACAGACCATGTCTGGTTAGAGCAGAGAGCAGACATTTCTTCCTCCATGGCCGCTCGCCATCCTGGATGTTGAAGCGCCTCCTGCACAGAATTAGGAATAACAACCGAAGAGAGAGAAGTAGCCAAAGTGTGTAAATGGGGAGAGAGGCGATGAAGAGAGATGTAGTTTGCCAGCGGATGAGTAGTGGAAGGCGATACCTGATCATTCGGACGCGGAGTATCCATGGTAGAGACCGACGACAGAGGGGCAACAGAAGTGGTAGAGCGACGAGTGTAGACGCGGATAACTAGTGGTTTGGTGGGAACGACAGTCGGTGTAGAGGGAACTACAGTCAGAGGAGTAGTTGCGGGAATGACCGGGCGTGGGATGGATGGAGGAGTAGGTGTGGGTGGTAGATGATCAGGTAAGGGAGCAGGAAAGAATGGTTGATCCTCGCGGAAAGTGACATCAGCAGAAACGGAGATCTTGCGTGTAGCAGACGAATAACAGACATACCCCTTTTGGGTGCGAGAATAACCAAAAAAGATATGCTTGGCCGCTCGGGGATCCAGCTTATCCAAGGAAGGCCCCAAACGGTGGACATAGCAGAGGCTACCGAATACACGAGGTGGGAGAGGAAAGACCGTAGCGGAGGGAAAGAGTATGCTGAACGGAGTAGCATAGTTGAGAATAGAGGAAGGGAGACGGTTAATGAGAAAACAGGCGGTCGAGACCGCAAAGTTCCAATATGGTTTAGGGACATGCATTTGAAGCATGAGGGAACGGGCAACATCGAGTAAGTGACGATTCTTGCGTTCGGCAACACCGTTTTGTTGCGGCGTGTAAGCGCAAGAAGTTTGATGTAGAATCCCGAACTCAGAACATAAAGCAGTAAATTCGCGACTAGTGTACTCACGAGCATTGTTAGTCCGTAGTATTTTGATGGTCGTGTGGAATTGCGTACGAGTTTCGAGGACAAATGCCCGAAAGACACGAGGAAGCTCGGAGCGATCACGAAGTAAGTATAGCCAGGTAGTGCGAGAGTGATCATCAATAAACGTGATAAAATACCGGAAACCGGAAATACTAGGAATTTTAAATGGTCCCCAAATATCCGAATGGACTAAATCAAAAGGAGCAGTGCTCCGAGTACAATGTGAAGAGAAAAAGGAACGAGTCTGCTTGCCGAGGATGCATGAGTTACACTGAAAGGGGGTAAAAGAAACATCCGGGAGAGCCCGCTGGAGGACCGGTAGAGGAGCATGCCCAAGTCGACAATGCCAAGCAGTGGAAGAAATGGATGAGAGGATGGTGGGAGAGTCGTCGAGAAGGTAGAGCCCATTCCGCAGCCGGCCTTTACCAATGGTAGTCTGCGTCCGCCGATCCTGTATAACAAAAGAAGAGGAAGTGAATATAACAGAACAATCCAGATCAGTAGTAAGCCGTCCAACAGAAAGTAAATTGAACGGGGAACTCGGGACGTGAAGAGCCGAGCGAAGGGAGATTGAGGAGGTGAGAGGAAGATCTGCCGAGCCGGAGACGGGAACAGTGACTCCATTGGCGACAGTAATAGACTGTGGATAAGGGGAATTCAGGTACTGGGCAGGTTGATGTGGAGTAATGTGATGAGTAGCGCCAGAGTCCACAATCCAGCCGAAGCCGGTGGAGAGACAAGTGGTACCTGTGTTAGAGACGGAGGCAATGGAGGCAGAGGGTGGGTGGAGCAATCCCTGGAGATGCTGGAGCTGAAGACGGACACTGTCAAGATCAGGAGGACCAGCATCGGTAGCAACAGAAGCCGTCGGGCGAGGAGGATAGCCAACTTTCTTGTAACAGGTTGCCTCAAGATGACCATCTTTCCCACAGAAGGAACACTTCGGCCGACCCCGACCACCACGACCACGGCCGCGAGATCCCGAACGACCCCCCCGAGTAGACGGAGGAGAAGGGAATGGTAGAAGCGAAGGTGCCTGCTGAAGAAGGGCCGGAGGAGCCGTAGTATCTGGAGGAGGTGATACTCGGAGAATCATGGAGCACACATCAGAAAAAGATGGTGTGGTAGAGGAAGCCAGGACCTGAGCACGAATGCTCTGAAGGTGAGGGGGAAGACGAGCCATAATGATGGCAGTACAGGCGGCTTCCTTCTGAGCTCGCTGAGCAAGAGCATCATTGGTAAACGGCTGATGCTGGATCCATGCTTCAGCAAGAGTCTTCGCACGAGCAACAAAGGAGGTCATATCTGAAGCCCCTCCAGCGTCAAAAGCAAAGAGGTCAGTGAGGACGTCGTAGAGATGCTGGAGGCTGTCCCGTCCAGAATATAAGGAGTGTAGCTCAGTCCACATATCTTTGGCAGTCTCATGATACATAGCCATTTGATATGGTTCACCATCTAAGGAATTCAAGATCCAGGTCTGAACTCGGACATCATTGCGGAGCCAGTCATCGGTAGGAGGGGTGGGAGGAGCCTGAGTAAGGTGAGGGAGAAGGCCCTTGGCCTGAAGAACTCGTCTAACGGAATGTACCCAAGGAACGAAGTTCTTCTTTCCAGAAAGAGAGGTGGTAGTGATGCGCAGCTCGTCACGGATTTCTGTAGGGTAAGCCGGGCGGTCAGTCGGACAAGCCGGGCAATCAGCAGTCGGGCTGGCCGTCGAGCCAGAGGAATTACCGGAAGAGCCAATAGGGCAGACCGCAGAGGCCGACAGCTGAGGACGCGGCGAGAAGGGCAGGAGGCCGCTGCAAGAAGAGAGCAAGACTGCGGCGAGTAGAGGATAAACCGCCTGCAAGAATGACTAAGGAAGACCACGACCAGAATGCGGATAGGAAGCAGGCCGCACGGTCAAGCCGGACACCAGCGAGTAGTCAGTTCGCGACCAAAGGGCAGAAACAAAGGAGAGACCGCCCCGGTCTAGGTGAAGCCAGCAGCGGTCAGAGAGCAGCCCGCAGGATAGAACCCGCAGCAGGTTGACAGAGATCGCGGTAAGAGGAGAGAGGCCGCGAGTAGGAACTCGTGCGGGTAAGGGAGAGAGGCCGCGAGGAGGAACTCGAGCGGCGAGAGAAGAGAGGCCGCGAGTAGGAACTCGAGCGGCAAGGGGAGCGAGGCCGCGAGTAGAAACTCGAGCGGCTAGGGGAGACTGCTGCCTTGCAGCGGACAGAAGGCAAAGCCGCAGCGGACAGAAGGCGAAGCCGCAACGGATAGAAGGCGGAGGCCGCAAGAGGAGCTGGCAGCGGACAGAAGAGGAGAGCCCGCAACGGTCAGAAGAGGTGTGTGCCCCACGAAGCAGAGAGAGGGTGAATAAGAAGCCTGAAGAGGGTGGAACCACGAAGAGGGAGAGGAGAAGCGGATGCAGAGTTGCAAACCGCAGAGCCAGGGGCGGACAGGAGACCGGAGCGGATAGGCTACCAGTCCGCAGGAGACAAGGCCGCGGGTAGGAGAAAAAAGGGAAACCGGGCGGGCTGGGCGGTTAGAAAAAGGGGAAACCGCAGGTGACGGATAGCCTCTGATACCATGTTGAAAGAGCTCAAAAGCTTGTATGTATTGCTTTTGTCTAAATACAAGGAGAGAATACAAATATATAGGAAGAAGAAGAGAGAAGAAAAATCCTATACAAGATGTGGGACTAAAGGAGGAGAGAAGATAAAACAATAAATGAGCCCAATAATGAGCCCTTTACATGGGCTATTTTAACAGATACCATAGCTTGGCTATTTTCTTGATCGATGCCCTATTCTAACATTATTTTATTGACAAAAGTTTTGAGTGTCCTGGCATATTGAATTCTGGCAGTAGGATCAGTTATGCTATAGAACCAAAATGTTTGAAAATTTGTTTTTGAAGCTTCATTTGCAAGTTAGTTCCTTACAAATTATTATACGTACAAACAGAACAACAATTTTACGTGTTCTTATAACCGTTGTGCATAAAGTATTGATGGTAATATATTGACTTTTGTAAATTTTTTCTTAGATTGATTTTTGATTCATTAATTGCCACCAAATAGATTTCGTGGAGAAATATGTTATGGTCCTGAAATCAGCAATGAAGCGATTTGTGTACATCAACGATGATTCTTCCCAGGATTCTTTCTGTGATAACCGGATATCCAATAGAAAGTATACTATTCTGAATTTTCTCCCGAAGAATTTATTGGAGCAATTCAGGTTCATGCCTAGTTTTTGAACTTATTTTAACCGCACCGGTCTTCTTTCAGACATTACTTTCAATTATAACTGTTGCACCTTCCGGTTACCATCAGCTGCTATTTCTTATTTTCAACAAAATGTAGCATGTGCAATGTATTAGCGATTTCTTTTCTCTATATTTCTTCAGAATTGATGACTATCATTCTTTTTTTCTGTGGTTGTTGCAACCTAATGATACTTTGTTTTCTTTCTCATCTGTTATGTGTAGATAATCCAGAGCTGAAAATGATAAAGTTGTTTACTGATATCAATTTATGCAACTTTTTTACATCCTGTAAAGCCTCATAAATGGTTTCTTTCTTTCTTTCTACAAAGTATTGGTGTACTGATTCTCACCTACATTTCTAGACAAACCTATTCATTGTATTTTGATTTCTTGCTATTGAAGGTATTGGATTGTCAATATTAACTCGAAGCATTTCTTCATATGAGGGTGATGATATTTTTTTACGATTTTTTCAAATATAATTTTGCACTTCCACTTCTTTACTTTTACAAAGTAAAGCATTATTCTTTAATTCTTTGTTTTTCTTCATTGTCAACATATTTGCCTGCTCCCTTTTTCTTGTTTGTCACTTGTTAAGATATTCCCTAAATTATCAAAAGTTTGCTAATTGGTCTAAATGGTTTTTGATGTATTTTGGGTTGATCAAGAGATGAGACCTTGTACAAAATCTGAAACACAACAAAAGTAACACTTTTCTCCAATACCACAAAGAAATAGGTGCAGCAGCTCATCAACAAGTAATAAGATAGCCCAAAAACCTGTGCAGAGATCTGTCCCAGCTGACTCCTGTAAATCACCCCGAAAACTGCCTCAAACTACTTCAGAACATCAATAAGGTTCATATAGATTCGAGAAATCATAGCAGTAGGTGATGAGTGTGTGCTTGAAGACTCTTTATCAAGGAGGTCGGGTGTTTGATCGCCGGCCTCAACAACCCTCTGTGCCCTGTGATGGGACCGGAGACTGGTTGGTGTGTATGGGTTGCAGCCTTGATAAAGCCGCCTTGGTGGACTCCAAGGTGGGTCCCCTGGAGGGACTCCAGGGTAGCAGACAAGTAGGTGTACCGTCTGTCCTGCATCAGCTTTCTTCTTAATCTTTTTGGTACTTGTTACATATTGGTTTCAATATATTTACACTATTGGAGTATTTTAGATTTGCATTTTTCACCTCACACTTCCAGTTTCATTTAATTGATGTTGTTTGGATTTAAATTAAGTTCCCTAAATGCCCTACATCTGCTAATGTTCATCTTGATGGAGTTTCTGAAGAGTGTGATTTTATTTCATTACCTCTGATTTCTGACGCCTTTCTATTTTGCCCACTCAGTCGGTTAATGAATCAGTATTTTCTGTTGATTGCTTGCCTTCAATTATGGCCACTTATAACTCCCGTGAATCCTGCAAGTACATGGGGTCCTCTTATCTTTATTTTTGCTGTATCTGCTACAAAGGAAGCCTGGGATGACTATAATAGGTATCTTACTGATAAGAAAGCAAATGAGAGGAAAGTTTGGATTGTAAATGAGGGCAGACGGAAACAGGTATGCTTTCCGAACTTAAAAAAAGTTTTATTATTTATTTATTTTCTTGGAATAATTGTGGAAAGTAGATGCTAATATGTTTTTGGGTCAACCTGTGGGCGGTGATTAAAGTTTTTTCCATTTTAACAGTTCTGGTAGGTTTAATTTTTCTAAAGTATGATCATATTTTAATATTTATACTGCAAGTTATATTTATGGACAACTTCTCTATATGTTCTTCATTGCGACAATAGATTTTTTTTCCTGAACTATGTAATAAAGCTAATGATGTTCTTTTGTAGTGGCATATTACACAAGATAAGTTGATAGAAATCTTCATATGAGTTTTCTTTAATGAAATTACTCTCTTATAAATTCCTTCTCCTCTTCTTTTCCATGCACATCTTAATTAGTTAATTAGTATGGTCAACTATTTCTTGGATTGGTAGTAATCTGTTACGTACCCGGGATTGCGATTCGTGTGCACGAATGATGAAGGGGGCAGTCCTGAAGGAGGGAGTAGTGTCCCTTCTTCGAACTCTTGGGAGCAATGGTGACGAGGAGGGAGGAGTGGCCTTCAAACGACGTCGGATGGGGGTGCGGCTGGGCGGACACGACATAGTCGCGGGCTTAGGGTTCGGCGTGAGGAAAAGAACAAGAGAGAGAGAAATAAGAGAGTGAGAGAATTAAAATACCTTCATGCTTGATTAGTTCTTGCCCTCAATACAATATATGGTTCTCAAATAAAATCAAAAGATGAAAGTGCCCCCTCACAAGGTGACGACGCGACACGACCGACACGTGTATTCTCACAGGATGCAGTGATCCACTGCCCGGACGGACGATCAGAGTCCGTGGTTGCGTCCAGATAATTATTCCGAGTCAAATTCATTTTTTAATTTTTAATTTTTGAGTTGTATTTAGTGCTCTATCGACCAAAACAATATATGCCGTCCGATTTAGGGAAGTTAAGATGTGGTTATGCTGCAGCAGTTGTTTCAGGGCTTATAAATTAAGCTGGCGGCTGTTCATGGGGGAATTATCGTGAGTTTGGGAAACTTCCTAACCGTCGATCTCTAGAACTGGTGCGACGCCAGATTTCCCCCACCGGGAGTGACTCCCAGCTTCCCCTCCGCCTCCACACCACCGGTGCGACGCCGGAAACCCCTTCTACGCCTCCCTATTCCTCTCCGGTAAGCACTCCGCCGCCTGTGCCCCTCACCGTCACCTACTTCCATCTCGTCGACCTTCTTCCACCAGGTTTCCATGCCCGTAATCGCCATAAATCCCACCTACTACTCCCGTTCAGCTCAACTTCGCCGGAAACACCCCGACCTACTTTCCCCTCCCATGTCAGACCTTCCTGAAGCCACTTGTCCCTTCACCAACTCTTCCCCATCCGCCCCAGCATCCTAACTCCACCGTAAGCCCCCCGTTCCACGTTTCCCGTCCGCAAAGTCCCCCCACATCGGTCCGTCGGCCCCCATCCAACCCGTCCAGAACATTCTCCTCATTCTTCCCCTACCTGCAAGCGTCGGGGGATCTCAAATGGGCCTTGAACTTCAGTCCCAACTTGTGATATAGGGTTTGAGCGACCGATGTATGGCGGTAAGGGCGAGTCATAAACCATACCCACTTTACCAGAGCAAAGGCTAGTTGCCTAGCTCACAATGACCTCGATTGTAAGCAGTCTCCATACACAAATGGGCTTGAAGAAGGCGCCCATGTGCTAGGTAGAGAAATTGGTCCCGGTCCTGAATATCGTAGTTGCCTGCGTCCAGACGGGCTGTGTTGCTCTCGTAGGACAATAAGCGCGGGGCATCCCATCCATAAATTAATTGGAAGGGCGTTGTATGCAATGGTATGTGGTATGAGGTACTGTAACACTGCTCCACCCATGAAAGACAACGAGACCAATCCTTAGGGAGATCTCCGGTGATGCAACACAAGCACATCTCTATTGTGCGATTGACGACCTTTGTTTGTCCATCAAATTGCGAGTGGTAGGACGATTAAAAGGAAATTTTGGCACTGTAGAGAATAAACAGTAACTCTTTCTAGAAGTTACTCGTGAACACCTTATCCCGGTCTGAGACAATGCTCTCGAGGAGGCCTTGGAGACGAAAAACCTCTGCGAAGAAGGCATGGACAACACTCCCCGCTGGCAGTGGTCTGTGCATAACAATGAAGTGTAATCCCTTCGAAAAAAGATCGACCACTGCCATGAGAATAGACTTCCCGCGGATGGTAGGCAATCCCTCAATGAAGTCCATCGAGAAAGCAACCCAAATCTTTGTGGGGATCAGCATGGGTTGAAGAAGGCCGACCAGAAGGAGATGCTCTGGCTTGTGACGCTGATAGACTGTTCAGGCAACAACAAAATTATGGACACTACATCTTAGGCCCTTCCATAAGAAATCGACACGAATCAGTGGAAGTGCTTTGCAAACCCCTTCTTGACCCAAGGTGTGTGTTGTCTCCATGATTTCGCCAATGAGGGGGGAGGAAGGGAGCAACTCAATGCGCACTTGTAACGCACAAAGCCATCATGCACCGTTCAGTGAGGAGGAAGACGCCCTTCGACAATCCGCTGACTGAGCTCCATGAGAATCTTGGGACTCCTGCCTTAGTCGAAGGAGGATCGCGGTGGTGTGCAGGTAGATGGCACAAATAAGGCCGCCCTCCAGGTCTCAGCGAGAAAGAGCACCGACTGCACGATTCAAGGCACCGACCTTATACTCTACATAGAAGTTGAAACCCAAAAGTTTGCTCACCCAACGTTGTTGGGGAGCAGTTCTGAGGCATTGCTCGAGTAAGTACTTGAGTTGAAATGATCATTGCTTATCAGAAAAGGTCTCCCCCATAAATATGGACGCTAGTATTGCACCACCTTTGCTAGGCCGATCAACTTGAGCTCGTAAGTCAGTATTCACTGATGGCGAGCCGCTGTCTTGCAGCTGAAGAGGGCGATCAGGTGGCCAGCCTATTGTAGTACCGACGCCACAACCCTGTCCTGATGCCTCACACTCAACAAGGAACTATTGGGAGAAGTCGGGTAGGTGGAGGACTGGGGAGACGATCAAGCCTTATTGTAGGTCTCAAAAAGCTTGGGTGGCTTGATCGCTCTAGAGGAATGCGTGCTTCTTCAGAAGAGTCACCTGAGGTTGCAATCGTGTTGTAGTTTTGAGTGAAATGATGGTAGTAGCCTGTCATGCCCAGGAAATCCCACAACTCGCGTAGGGATTGGGGTACTGGCCAGAATGTCACCCCACGAATCTTCTCGGGGTTGTTGAGATGCCCTTGTGGTGGTTCACATGTAACATCCGTAAGTTGACACAAAAATAAAATTTAATTGTTTGTAGGATTAATTCCGGCCGTTGAGTACGTGTTCGCTGCATGTTAATTTGTGGTGCGAGGGCGTAGCGCAAAATTCTAAGTGTTGGAGTGGAGTGACATGTCAAACTCGTAATAATTTGGAAGTGTGAATTTTTTCCTAAGTGTCTAGTGAAAAGCACGGTTCACCTCTCACCCGACGGTTACCAAATCTGCAGCACGTCGCTTAGGGTTAAAAACCCGCAACCCCAGCGTATTTTCCGCATACCGCTGATCGCTCTTTCCTTCCCGCAGACGAAAACCCGCACAATACTTCTTCATTCCGTTCCGATCCCGCTCCCAGTCTCTGCCAGAAGCCGGCGATCCTGCAGCAGATGCTCCATCCTCATCAACTCTTCTCCTCTCCTTTCATAGTCGACAACACCCACGGTTGCAACCACGCCTCCACCGTGGGAATCGTTGAGCAGGATTAACGATTTCTATGCCCTAGGTAGTTGATCGAGCCACTTCTTCCTCAAGATTGCCATTCTCTCTCTCCAGATCAGTCAAGTTCAATTATGAAGTTTTTGAGAGTTATCGGAATATCTCAACATTTCTTCTCCTAGGTTGAAAGTTCGTATTTTTAGGACGTTAGTTTTGGCTTTTCAGGAATGTTGTAGTTGATCAAGGCTCTTCCTCCCATTTCCGTCCCTTAGGAGACCCTTTTTCACTGCGGGTAATGCCGATCACTTCTAGAAATTTCAGATCCTATGTGTTTGTGATAATTGTTCAACATTTTCTATTTAATTCTTATCATGAAATAAATAAATAATAATAAATGGATCTTCCATGTGATTGTCGGAGCTGGATATTTCAGATTTAGTTGTAATTGTTCCGTTTCAAAAAAAAAAATTGTCCTCAACTGATAGAGGAGTGGTAAGCCCCTTTTTTTCGTTTCAGATGGTGTTCATTTACTCATATATATATATATATATATATATATATATATATATATATATGGGTGAATTGATTTAGTAGATATCACTTTCCCTTTAGGGTAAATCAGGGAAAACTCTTTGTGACTTTCAAAATATAATTTGTAAAAAGCTACGCTATCACGTCAAGTGTATGAGCGCCCCAACACCACGGTAAGAAACTTTTATTCCCTTTGTTTAGACATATCAGATAGCGTAGCCTAGTAATACTCTTCATTATTCAGTATAGTATATCCAAAATAGTATGTTTCATCGCAAATTAAACTTTCATAAAACCTGAGAAAATTATGAAAGTAAGTTACTGCATAAATATTAGGGTGCGGGTAATTTTCAGATCAGTGAATTTGGGTTGTAAAGAGTAACAAACAAGAGACGCTATTCAAGGCACGCAGATGAGAACGAAAACAAGGTAAAACTAGATAGAATATGATTAGTAAGCACGTTTGAAATCTCTTTTCGTGCTAGACAGAGACGCACTATCTTTCTCATGGGTTGTAGTGTACCCGATGAGTCAAATTGTTTGCGAGATTTACCCCGATTTAGAAGATTAGTAGATTCGAGTTTGTGTCCATAAGACACTGGAACATTTGAGTTCGTTAGTGGGACTCAGATCGTTAGATTAATATTGCGCAATAGAAGCTACTCTGCCTAAAGCTTTATCAAGGACAACCATAAGTGATTTTAGAACTCAAGTTTAGACCGAATCTTAGAAACTCCTAGTTAATCAAATTATTCGGAACTTGTGAAATCTGCAGACAATATTATTAAGTAGAACAATTATTCATCTTGCTAGTTTTATTTTAGAAAATCATACATAACACGCTAGCATATAATTTTCCGCAGCACAAAGATTATTTTTTTTTAAACATGCCTACATTTATTTCAAGATAATTTTAGTGTCACTAGGAGCAATAGTTTTTCTTACTGTTCCTTTGGGCTGACCCATCTTTGGGTTAGTTTTTACAGGGGACTCAGGTGGGAAGTTGCGCCTAGGATGAGTGTGTTTGTGAAGTCGCTCATATAATTTATTTTTCCCTTTTAGTTATTTACTTTTAGTACCGTACTGTTTAGTATTGAACACTTGTAATATTAATGTTTAAGAATTTGTGTGTATCAAACATCATGTAGTATTTAAGATATTCAGTGGTTTGGTCCTTTTTCTTTCTAGGGGCTCTGTGAATTCAGCTTGATGAGTTACACTTTTACCTTTAGTTTCATCTTCAACTTCTGCTGTAAGCTTACTTTTCAGTTCCTTTTCAATTATTCATGCTATGTACTAATTTTAATTGGTTATTAGTTTACTGCTTATCGCTGGACCCGGCCGGACGACTGATTTGTTGCTAAACTAGATTGGGGTGTTACATCACATGACCCAGGTAAGCCACTCGATTGTCTTAAAGGAGCACTTAGCCCGCTCCAAAAAGAGACGATGCTGACAGAGGTCAGAAACGACTTGCAGATGTCGCAAGCGGTCTTCCCAAGTCTTGCTATACATCAAAATATCATCAAAGAAGACTAACATAACGACAAAGCAACTCATAAAATACCTCGTTCATCATGACCTGGAAAGTAAACGAAGCATTGGTAATCACAAAGGGCATTACCAAAAACTCAAAGTGCCCTTGGTGAGTTCAAAAACCCAAACAAAGGTCAAGCTTAGATAAGAACTGAGCACTACGAAGCTCGTCCAACAGTTCATCCACAACATAAATCTTGAACTTGTCCTTCGTGGTCTTGGCGTTCAACTCCCGATAATCTACGCAAAATCACCAAATGACGTCCTTCGTTTGAACCAAAAGAGCATGGGAGGAAAATGAGGCGATGCTATGGCAGATGATGCCCTGCTGTAGCATGGCACTGCACTAGCGCTCGATTTCGTCCTTCTGTCGGAAGGAATAGCAATAGGGCCGCACCATGATGGAGGCAGTATTTGGAAGGAGGCAAATGCGGTGATCATGGAGACGTGGTGACGTAAGTTGCTAAGGAGGGGCCAATATGTCCCCAAATTCCTGTAGCAGATGCTCGAGGCTACTATGCGACTCTTGGCCGGAAGACAGATAAAATGCTTGACGTGAATGCCGATCGAACACCCCTGCCACATTGTCTGCTCGCCTCCGTACTGCCAAGTCATAATGAGGCGATCCAAAGCATACAACTTTGCTTGCCCGAACCCACCAAATGCAAAGGTTGATACAGAAAGTATTGTTGTGAATCTTAATGCTTATATCCCATTTAGAACCCAAGCTCAAGTAGCAGGAATTTGAATTGCATATATAACAGAGACTTTGATCACTTGTAACCTGCACTTGAAAATTAATGAGAAATAAAGTTTTTTGCTCTCGCTCATCAATGTGTTCCGATTGATGTATATTCAACAACTCTAAGGGTGTGCATTATCTGTCCTTATACGTGGCACGTTGGTTGTCCTTAGATTCTAACACTTCGTGACATACTGTGTCAAAACTTTTTAAAACCTTCTTCTATCACAACAGTTCTCCTTTATCTACAACGAGCTTCTTTTCCCTTCCACAACGACTTCTTCCGTCCTTCGTTCTCCATCTACTCAATTCTCCTTTGCTATCAACAAAATTACTTCTCCTTTCTACAACAACTTCTTTAACCCTTGTTCCTCCATCAATAGCGATTTTCCTTCCACAATAGTTTGTCTCCTTATTGACAATATGATTCCTCTTCATTGACAGTAAGGTTCTCGACGACATGTTTTCTTACTCGATAGCGGTCTTCTTCGATACTTGTCCACCAACTACATTGATACCACCCCTTTGACAACAATGTATGCCAAGATCTTTGACCTTCTTATGTCGTCAACGAATACATCCCATTGTGGACAATGTAGGTCCCATTTGTATTCCCATGATTGTGTTACTCGACTAATTGCTTCTGATCTAAAAATTAATGGTAGCGTAACAACACTTCTATTTTTATATCAAAGTTAAGTCTCATTTGTTAACATCCCCTATGGCCGTGTTACTTGTCTAGATGATCCTTTGCAAGATTATCTCATAGATGGAAATTGGACTTGATCCTCATATCTTGAACATTTTCCTGATAAACCATTGGTTAATATGCTAACCAATTGCTCTCCAAAACAAACAAAAGGGATATAGTTAGCCAACGTATGTGTTTTGTCTTCTCACAAAAATTTATATTATATACTATGTTTATGACATATTGAGTATCACAATGCAATGATATAACTCCTCTCACTTCAACTCCAAGCCCATTGATAGATTTAAGCCTCATTAGTTCATACGGGACGTGTCTGCAGTTTATATTCCGTTTCAACATTTACAACACCGGGCTTGGTGAGTTGGATTTGCACTAGGGGCTGGCAAGAGGGTGGATTGGGTGTAAACATTGCAAAAATTATTGAATTACAAGCAGGATGAAATTTGGGGGGGGGGGTGATTTGGAGAGGGCGGCTACAAGATTTGCTAAAACGAGACTCTCGACCTTCAATTTAGTGGACTTTCTGTTTAGAATGTTTAAGATGCAATTGAGGGTAGCGGGGAGTGCTCGTTGGATGTAAAAATAGACACATCATGCCTAACTCTAGTGATCTACTCGTGTCGCTCTCAAAAACAATCTCAACAGTCACAACACTATCTTCCTCAACATAGACTATCAGACCATGAATAGGTTCATGCTCATCATCGAGGAATAGTCTCCTTGTAGGGAACTGGGTCGCTGCGTGTCCTATTTCCTGGAAGATTATGCCCCAAATGTCATTAGAATGGAAGAAACCTACAATCGGGATTGAGATATCCTGTTTATGTGGTCACAACTAAGTGCACCAGTTGTCTCTAGCGGGGAAGGATTTTTAGTGGTGGACTTGTCAAACTGCGGGTGAACTCGTCTCGGTCTATTGGATCTAAAATAATTCTTGTAATGCAGGGTTAAGTGAAATATTCGATCGATACACTCTAAGCTTACTCTCCACAATTTTTGTGCGGAGTCCATATTGAAATCGAGAAGTAGCCGCAATAGATCTTCTTGAATATCACTCACCGCTAACTCATAGAATCAAGTCATATAATCGATAACAGACATAACCCCTTGCTGAAGATTATGTAATTGGTCATTGAGCTGACTCAGTTGAGATATCAAAAGATACTTCTTCCTCAATATTTGCTTCTTGTCTGCCTATTGAGATACGGGATGACGACTATCACGCTCAATCCCGCACTCGAGGTCAGTCCAATAATTTTTATCTTGATCTTGAAGCTTCATCTTAACAAATCTAACGCTACAACCTACACTCATCAAATACTTCCTACAAGTTAAAAATTCTTCGAAACCTAATAACTAATCTTCACGATAATTATGTACATGACATCTATGATACTCATTGTAATAATTGCCTCCAGTAAAATTAAATCATGCTAAAGGTTTTTCAACTTGATTTTTATAAACGAGGGGCCGAGGTTGATGATAATCATCGTAATAATACAAAGATCTTCCAAAAGAATTTTTTATGAGATTAAGCATAAATGGAGTATGGTTCCCCAAGTAGAAGAGAAGAAGCAACAATAACTACTATGATATGACATGGATGTTCTATAAACTCTAGTTCTGCATATATGATATCCTAGACTAAGCCTGAACCTGTGGCTCTGATACCAAACTTTTGCAAGACAGTTCTAGCAAAACAAGGGATGATTATATGAATACTTAATTTAAATTAACAATTTTCCCTCAATTAAACTTGCAACGATGAACGTGATGCATAATACCACACAATAATCACAATTAAGAGGAGCTTCTAGTATGGTAATAAAATCATCTCTTACACATGCGAGAATAATAGAAGACCATTACTTGAACAAAAAATGCTCAACAAGTCGCAGGATGCTTGACACAATTTTACAAACCAATTTTCGTAAAGAAAACAATGAATCAATCACACAATTCAAAAGAAATATCAACCCAAAGAATAAACTTACAATGACTATGAGATAGAAGGCCAGATAAGTGTTCTTTAAGTTACCGGTGCGAGAGGGGTGATGGAATGCTGAATTTGGACTGTTGGAGGTACTGTGGTGGCTGGTTGGAGCAAGAATGGTGAAATCCAGGTATTGGATGGAAGTTCCAGGGCAGCGGTCGGCCCCTAGATTGTCCAGGAAGGCTGATGGATATGGGGAATAGTTGGCTGTTGGTTTAAAGTGGATCTGGAAGAAGTGGAATGCTTGTTTTGGGATAATGGAGGCGTGTGAGAGATGCTGGGTTTGTGGAATGCCGTTTGGCTCGGCAGGGAGTTAGAAAATTGAGAATTCTGTGGCTGGTGGATAAATTCCAGCAGCAGTTTTCAGTCTAGATTGTATTTTTTGGACTGAATTCAAGCTTCTATGGAGATGTCTGGCTGCATGGGGATGGAATATGGGGGTTCAGGGAGTGGTCCTGGTGAATGAATGGTAAGTGGGTGGTGGCTGTAGCTTGGTGAGGAGATTGGAATTAGTGGGTTCCAATGTAGGTGGAATTTCAGGGGGGGGGGGTGCTTTGGAGTTGGAGCTTGGGAAAATGAGGCTGTCTACCAGCAGATTAGGGGACTCCCTGAGGCTATTTTGGAGGCAATTGTGGGTACTGGGCAGTCATGAGGATAGGGGTATTGGGTGGTTGCTGGAGGTGGTGGTGGTCAAAAATAGAGGTGAAGGAGGTCAAAAATAGAGGTGGAGGATGGGGGAGACCAAGGGAAGGGGGAGGGATTTTCCTAGTCTTCACTCCTTGGATCCGACTTCGGCACCGGTGACCAAAGGAGGAACTCCTTTTTTTTCATTCCCTTTTAAATGATATATCTATTCCTATTTATAAATTTAGGAGTCACCATGAGCGGTGATGATTCTCCGATCATGACGGCTCTCAAAATACATTAAAATAATAGTCAGAAACATACAAAAAAATAAAAGAAAATCATGGATCGTTGATTCACACAATATGAACGGCTCCCATCGTCATGTAGATCCATGTGTGATGTGAGCACTATCACTGTTCCTTTTTTAGCTGTTGAGAGTATACAACATTCCACCAAGAGCATACCGACATTGTGAGCCATGACATTTCAGTGACACCAGATGACTCCACAATACGAAACCTGATTCATTGGAGGGAGTGATCACCTACTTGAATGACACTACAAGAACTTTACTTACCAGTTACCCCTGAGATTTATAGAGAGTATGATCATCTTCATTCATCGGGGATGAATGTTCTCAAGCCGGGGGAATTGATGGAGACCCCGGGACACACAAGTATACATATGCACGAGAAAAGGATAAGATCGTCGTATAGACGATTTGAGTTGGTAGTCGCATTCAGAGAGACAACCACATATTTTATGTACTATTTGTATTTTTATTTCATGTAATTTAATGGATGTATGTTTCAGATGATCTTGGTTGTCTGAAGTGGGTTCTAAGTTTATAAATATGGGTATAAAGGTCGATTTCTTGGCATTGTAGAATTTGAAGATAAATTTTGAATTATCGCAGTGATCCCACGACAAAACTTGAATCTTGGCGAGACACTTAGAAAAGACGGGTTTTAGGTTGAGCAGGGCAAAGACAGAGTATATGGAGCTTAAATTTAGCAGTACAAGAAAGACAGATGATTTCGTTATTAAGTTGGGTGATCAAGATATTTCTCGTAGTGAATGTTTTAAATACCTTGGATCGATGGATCAAAAACTTAAGGGCATTAAAACTTAAGGGCAAGTTCTAGCGTACTACGATTAGGCCAGCGATGCTCTATGGTTCTGAGTGTTGGGCAGTGAATTGTGTACATGAGCAAAAAATAGGAGTTGCGGAGATGAGAATGCTTAGGTGGATGTGTGGACACACGAGACTGGATAGAATTAGGAATGAAAGTATCAGGGATAAGACAGGAGTAACACCAATTGCAGAGAAGATGAGAGAAGCTCGACTAAGATGGTTTGGACACGTACAAAGGAGACCATTAAAGGCACCTGTTAGGCGTTGCGAGAGTCTAGTCACTAGGCATGTTAAACGAGGGAGGGGTAGACCAATAAAGAATTGGAATGAAACTATAAGGAAAGACATGATGTACTTAGGCATTAGTGAGATTATGACACAAGATAGGGTACAATGGCAACAAAGGATCTATATAGTCGACCCCCACTATTGTGGGAAAAAGACTTGAGTGTTGTTGTTGTTGTATCGCAGCGATCCCACGGTAACGATTGCATGGATCCTCAGTACTGAAGCCAAGATATCTCTTTTCCTCACTACCCCATATGCATGAGTCTACATATGCACGACGTGGAAATAAGATCGTCGTATAGATAATACAAGGCAGTAGTTGCGTTTAAAGTGACAATGACAATTTTATGTTTTTGTTTTATGTAATTTAATGGATTTTGTTTTTGAATGGATTTATGTTCAGACGATCTTGATCGTCAAAAGTGGTTTCTATGTCTATAAATAGATGTATAAGGGCCGATTTCTGGGCATTGTAGAATTTGAAGAGAAATTTCGAGTTCTCGCAGTCACCCTACAATGTTGATTTCGTGGATTCTTGGTACCGAAGCGGAGGTAACTACTTTTCCTAACCACCCTATATGCACGAGTGTACACATGCACACAGAGATAAGATCGTCATGTAGATGGTCCGAGCTGGTAATCGCGTTTAGAGCAATGACAACATATATTTCATGTAATTCAATGGATTTATGTTTCGCAATCTTGGTCATCCGAAGTGGGTTCTAAATCTATAAATAGAGTATAGGGGTTGATTTCTGGGCATTGCAAAATTTTTAGAGAACTTTCCAGTTCTTGCCGTCATCCCACTATGCTGATTCCGTGGATCTTGGCACTGAAGCCAAGGTAACTACTTTTCCTAACTACCCATTTTCATTACTTCCCCTCTTTCATAACTACCCCATCGCTCATAACCGCCATCTTGACTACCTTTCCACTGATAACTACCGTTAAGTGTACAACCCCGTATTCGCGAATAGTGGGCCCCTTAGTTGGAGTGTGAAAGCGGCAGGTTGGTAGGCACCCGCCCGGGCCATTCGGGTGTGGAGGCGGGATCAGCAGGCCCTCCCCCTGCCCCTTTTTTCCCTCAGGCCGGCGAGACCGGCCCCGAGCCCCGCGGGTAGGCCGGGCGAGACCGGCCCCAGGCCGAGTCTCGCCCAGCCCCGCGGGCAGCCGGGCGAGACCCGCCCCAGGCCGGGTCTCGCCCAGCCCGGCGGGTAGGCCGGGCGAGACCGGCCCCAGGCCGGGTCTCGCCCAGCCCCCGCGGGCAGCCGGGCGAGACCGGCCCCAGGCCGGGTCTCGCCCAGCCCGGCGGGTAGGCCGGGCGAGACCGGCCCCAGGCCGGGTCTCGCCCAGCCCCGCGGGCAGCCGGGCGAGACCGGCCCCAGGCCGGGTCTCACCCAGCCCGACGGGTAGGCCGGGCGAGACCGGCCCCAGGCCGGGTCTCGCCCAGCCCGCGGGCAGCCGGGCGAGACCTGCCCTAGGCCGGGTCTCGCCCAGCCCGGCGTGTAGGCCGGGCGAGACCGGCCCCAGGCCGGGCCTCGCCCAGCCCCCGCGGGCAGCCGGGCGAGACCGGCCCCAGGCCGGGTCTCGCCCAGCCCGGCGAGTAGGCCGGGCGAGACCGGCCCCAGGCCGGGTCTCGCCCAGCCTCGCGGGCAGCCGGGCGAGACCGACCCCAGGCCGGGTCTCGCCCAGCCACGCGGGCAGCCGGGCGAGTCCGGCCCCAGGCCGGGTCTTGCCCCGTCCCGCAGGGTGAGTCCCTCTTTAGCTTTGGGTGACGCGTTTTTCCTTCTCTACCCCCCGGCGTGGCGGTTTCCTATTGGCCCGAGGCCTTTTGGCCGTGGGGGTATTTTGGTCATTTGTGGCCCATGGGATTTGGAAAACTATAAATAGACCCTCTTGGGTGCCTTAGAGAGGATCTTTTTGGCTTCCTCCTCCCTTAGTTCCTCCTTGGTAGAGTAGAGAGGGCTCCTCCAAGGCACCCTAGCTCGAGCATTGGCTAGGGAGGGGAAGAGCTCAGGTAGCCTTCCGGGTGTGAGGTGGGACCTCCGCGCTAGAGCCGAGGGTCTGTTCCTAGTTTCCCAAGTCTTCGGTCCGTGACGTTCCTCCGAGTGTAGTAGGTGTGAGGTCACCCCTCTTCTGGGACCCCGAACTCCACGAGAGACCAAGTTTTTGGTTTCAACATTTTGGTGCGGTGAGCGTGGAGAGTGACCAGCACAGAAGATCTCGGGAGAGAGTCATGACTGGAGGTGAGGGAGGTAGTGATGATCTCGGCGAGCTCCCTAGCTCGGGACCCTTTGTGGGGAGGCAAGAGTTCATGGCCTCCATCCAGGGTATCATGGAGATGCTGCGAAGCATTGCTCCTCAGGGTGGCAGCTCCACCCCGACCCCCCAGGAGCTAGCTCCCCCCCTCGACGAGTCGACTCCCAGGGGTCTAGGCGAGATGACCCCAGCGGTGGGAGAAGGAAGTGCACCAGGAAGAAGGCCCGGGAAGGAGAGGATGGGAGATGGGGTCGAGCGAGACCTCACCGGCCGGGAGCTGTTCTCCAGCCCGGCAAGTGCCAACCTCCCAGGCGAGCAGGTCGCGCGAGTGGAGGTGGCGAGACCACCCCTTAGGGGGTCACCCTTCAGCGAGCTGATCATCTCAGCTCCCGTTCCCGAGGGGTTCAGAGAGCCAGACATGGCTTACTATACGGGGAAGGATGACCCCGTCCAGCATCTGCCGTGGTTCGAGGATGCAGTCTCCATCAGGCCAATGACAGATGCCTTCAAGTGTCGCCTCTTTGCGATTACATTAAAGGAGAAGGCAAGGGACTGGTTCCATCAACTCCCTCCAAGGTCGATCTACGGATTCGAGGACTTGAGCCGGAGCTTCCAGCTTCGCTTCTCCACCTCCAAGAAGCGGAAGAGGAGTCCTGAGTCCATCTTCTTGATAAGGCAGGGGGCCGAGGAGTCGCTGACCCGCTACGTAGACAGGTTCCAGGAGGAGATCCTTGAGGTACAGGAGATGCCAGGGTATGCTCTCCAGATGGCCTTCACCGTCGGGCTGAAGGAGGGCTTCTTCAAGATGAGCTTGACCCGGAAGGCCCCCCTTTCCTTTGAGGAGCTGATGGAAAGGGCGGCTGAGGAGATAGCCATGGAGGCGGCCAACCCGACATTTGTCAAGAAGTTAGCAAAGCTAACAGAGGCGGAGTCGAAGGAGCAAGGAGGCTCGAGACCTCAGGAGGGAAGAAGGAGAGAAGAGCGGAGAGCTCTGGAGGGTCCGGAACCAGGTTGGAGGCAGCAGGGAGGACCCGTTCAGGGCCCGGGAAGAGGTTACGCCCATGATGGGGGAAACTTCCATGGGGGCCAAGGGAGGTTCAACTTCCAGAGGCAAGCCCCTAGGCAGCTCCTCCCCCCACCACAGCAAGCGATGGAGATTGGTCGAAGGGAGAGGAGGAACCGCCAGGGAAGGAGAAGGGTCAGGGTAGAGTTGCCGTACTGTGACTTCCACCAGGTGGAGGGGCACGCCACAGCTACCTGCCCCGAGTTCCTGGAAGTGAGGGGGGCGAGAGGTCCTGCCCAGCCGCAGCCACCGGTGCGGGTTGAAGAGGTTCTGCCCCAAGGAGGGGGTGATGATGTTTGTGAGGACCGGGTCGATGTCGGACCCCGAGGCGGTATAGCGGTGATCCATGGTGGAGTGGGGATTGAGGCCACTCGGAAGGCAAGCCTCCATGTCATGTACCGAAGGAGCGTCGCCTCAACCTCCCAGACCCCGCCCCAGGAGGAGAAGATCACCTTCTCGGTGAAGGACCTACCGGATCATGAGGATCCGTTCTGTGACGCGCTGGTCATCCGGACGGCCATCGAGGGCTACAACGTCTCCCGAATCTTGGTTGACAACGGGAGCTCCGTCAACGTCGTTTTCAGGAAGGCGTTTGAGGAGATGAAGGTAGAGCCAAGGAGGGTGTTAGCCTCGGACGGACCCCTGTTCGGATTCTCAGGAGAAAGGAAGGAGGTCGAAGGTGGAGTAGGACTCCAAGTAAAGTTGGGAGGGGTCTCAAGAAACTGCCGGTTCGTCATCCAAGCAGCTACAACGCCATCTTTGGAAGGCCCCTCATCAGCGCCTTTCGTTGCGTGCCATCTTCCTTCCACCAATGCATCAAGTTCAGCTCCGGAGGGATCCAGGTCAGAGTCAAGGGGGACTCCAGGATGGCAAGGCAGTGCTACGTCACGGCTGTCAACACCATCTCTTGGTTGGCCCAGACAGAGGAGATGGAGAAGGTCATGGAGAGCTTGAGCAAGATGGAAGTGCCCGAGGAAAAGGAGGCGAAAGACGGTCGTCATGACCAGTCCCCGTGAGGGTGCCTCGCCTCGCGGTAGTTTTTTCATCTTTCTTGTCTTGTAAACAAGTGCCACCCCTGACCAGCTGAGTCGGGGGGATGATGTAACTCATCTTTTTCTCCCCGTTTGAGGATGTAAGATTTGGTAAGGATTGATTGAGATGCTTAGTTCTTTTGCTCCGAGACGGTCCCGCTGCCCAGGCTCTCACTAGCTGGGCAGGGCCGGTGGTACCTCTCGTTGATGCCTAGTTGTCTCACCTCGAGATGGATTCCGCTGCTAGGCTCTCACCTAGCTGACAGGGCAGGTTGATCTCTCGGAGGGCGGGAAGGTCTCACCTCGAGATGGATTCCGCTGTCAGGCTCTCACCTAGCTGGCAGGGCAGGTTGATCTCTCGGAGGGAGGGAAGGTCTCACCTCGAGATGGATTCCGCTGCCAGGCTCTCACCTAGCTGGCAGGGCAGGTTGATCTCTCGGAGGGTGGGAAGGTCTCACCTCGAGATGGATTCCGCTGCCAGGCTCTCACCTAGCTGGCAGGGCAGGTTGATCTCTCGGAGGGTGGGAAGGTCTCACCTCGAGATGGATTCCGCTGTCAGGCTCTCACCTAGCTGGCAGGGCAGGTTGATCTCTCGGAGGGAGGGAAGGTCTCACCTCGAGATGGATTCCGCTGCCAGGCTCTCACCTAGCTGGCAGGGCAGGTTGATCTCTCGGAGGGTGGGAAGGTCTCACCTCGAGATAGATTCCGCTGTCAGGCTCTCACCTAGCTGGCAGGGCAGGTTGATCTCTCGGAGGGTGGGAAGGTCTCACCTCGAGATGGATTCCGCTGCCAGGCTCTCACCTAGCTGGCAGGGCAGGTTGATCTCTCGGAGGGTGGGAAGGTCTCACCTCGAGATGGATTCCGCTGTCAGGCTCTCACCTAGCTGGCAGGGCAGGTTGATCTCTCGGAGGGAGGGAAGGTCTCACCTCGAGATGGATTCCGCTGCCAGGCTCTCACCTAGATGACAGGGCAGGTTGATCTCTCGGAGGGTGGGAAGGTCTCACCTCGAGATGGATTCCGCTGCCAGACTCTCACCTAGCTGGCAGGGCAGGTTGATCTCTCGGAGGGTGGGAAGGTCTCACCTCGAGATGGATTCCGCTGCCAGGCTCTCACCTAGCTGGCGGGGCAGGTTGATCTCTCGTGGAAGCCAAGTCCCTTAGCTCCGAGATGGATTCCGCTGCCAGGCTCTCATCTAGCTGGCAGGGCAGGTTGATCTCTCGTGGAAGCCAAGTCCCTTAGCTCCGAGATGGATTCCGCTGCCAGGCTCTCATCTAGCTGGCAGGGCAGGTTGATCTCTCGTGGAAGCCAAGTCCCTTAGCTCCGAGATGGATTCCGCTGCCAGGCTCTCATCTAGCTGGCAGGGCAGGTTGATCTCTCGTGGAAGCCAAGTCCCTTAGCTCCGAGATGGATTCCGCTGTCAGGCTCTCATCTAGTTGGCAGGGCAGATTGATCTCTCGTGGAGGCCAAGTCCTTTGCTCCGAGATGGATTCCGCTGCCAGGCTCTCATCTAGCTGACAGGGCAGGTTGATCTCTCGTGGAAGCCAAGTCCCTTAGCTCCGAGATGGATTCCGCTGTCAGGCTCTCACCTAGCTGGCGGGGAAGGTTGATCTCTCGTGGAAGCCAAGTCCCTTAGCTCCGAGATGGATTCCGCTGCCAGGCTCTCATCTAGCTGGCAGGGCAGGTTGATCTCTCGTGGAGGCCAAGTCCCTTAGCTCCGAGATGGATTTCGCTGCCAGGCTCTCATCTAGCTGGCAGGGCAGGTTGATCTCTCGTGGAGGCCAAGTCCTTTGCTCCGAGATGGATTCCGCTGCCAGGCTCTCATCTAGCTGGCAGGGCAGGTTGATCTCTCGTGGAAGCCAAGTCCCTTAGCTCCGAGATGGATTCCGCTGCCAGGCTCTCATCTAGCTGGCAGGGCAGGTTGATCTCTCGTGGAAGCCAAGTCCCTTAGCTCCGAGATGGATTCCGCTGCCAGGCTCTCATCTAGCTGGCAGGGCAGGTTGATCTCTCGTGGAAGCCAAGTCCCTTAGCTCCGAGATGGATTCCGCTGCCAGGCTCTCATCTAGCTGGCAGGGCAGGTTGATCTCTCGTGGAGGCCAAGTCCTTTGCTCCGAGATGGATTCCGCTGCCAGGCTCTCATCTAGCTGGCAGGGCAGGTTGATCTCTCGTGGAAGCCAAGTCCCTTAGCTCCGCGATGGATTCCGCTGCCAGGCTCTCATCTAGCTGACAGGACCGGTGGTACCTCTCGTGGAGAGTAAGTGTTTGCACCCCGAGGCCGTCTCGTCACCCAGGCTCCCATTAGCTGGCTTGACAGGTTGACCCCTCGGGGAGGGTAAGTGTTTTCACCCAGATGAGGTCTCGCCACCCAGGCTCCCATAGCTGGCATGGCAGGTTGACCCCGCGGGGAAGTTACACTCCGCGAATACGTTGGGTTGGATGTTTCTTTCCGAGCTTGTGCCAACCTCGAAAAGAGTGGGGATTGTGTACAACCCCGTATTCGCGAATAGTGGGCCCCTTAGTTGGAGTGTGAAAGCGGCAGGTTGGTAGGCACCCGCCCGGGCCATTCGGGTGTGGAGGCGGGATCAGCAGGCCCTCCCCCTGCCCCTTTTTTCCCTCAGGCCGGCGAGACCGGCCCCGAGCCCGGCGGGTAGGCCGGGCGAGACCCGCCCCAGGCCGGGTCTCGCCCAGCCCCGCGGGCAGCCGGGCGAGACCCGCCCTAGGCCGGGTCTCGCCCAGCCCGGCGGGTAGGCCGGGCGAGACCGGCCCCAGGCCGGGTCTCGCCCAGCCCCCGCGGGCAGCCGGGCGAGACCGGCCCCAGGCCGGGTCTCGCCCAGCCCGGCGGGTAGGCCGGGCGAGACCGGCCCCAGGCCGGGTCTCGCCCAGCCCCGCGGGCAGCCGGGCGAGACCGGCCCCAGGCCGGGTCTCGCCCAGCCCGGCGGGTAGGCCGGGCGAGACCGGCCCCAGGCCGGGTCTCGCCCAGCCCCGCGGGCAGCCGGGCGAGACCGGCCCTAGGCCGGTCTCGCCCAGCCCGGCGTGTAGGCCGGGCGAGACCGGCCCCAGGCCGGGCCTCGCCCAGCCCCCGCGGGAAGCCGGGCGAGACCGGCCCCAGGCCGGGTCTCGCCCAGCCCGGCGAGTAGGCCGGGCGAGACCGGCCCCAGGCCGGGTCTCGCCCAGCCTCGCGGGCAGCCGGGCGAGACCGGCCCCAGGCCGGGTCTCGCCCAGCCCCGCGGGCAGCCGGGCGAGTCCGGCCCCAGGCCGGGTCTTGCCCCGTCCCGCAGGGTGAGTCCCCCTTTAGCTTTGGGTGACGCGTTTTTCCTTCTCTACCCCCCGGCGTGGCGGTTTCCTATTGGCCCGAGGCCTTTTGGCCGTGGGGGTATTTTGGTCATTTGTGGCCCATGGGATTTGGAAAACTATAAATAGACCCCCTTGGGTGCCTTAGAGACGATCTTTTTAGCTTCCTCCTCCCTTAGTTCCTCCTTGGTAGAGTAGAGAGGGCTCCTCCAAGGCACCCTAGCTCGAGCATTGGCTAGGGAGGGGAAGAGCTCAGGTAGCCTTCCGGGTGTGAGGTGGGACCTCCGCGCTAGAGCCGAGGGTCTGTTCCTAGTTTCCCAAGTCTTCGGTCCGTGACGTTCCTCCGAGTGTAGTAGGTGTGAGGTCACCCCTCTTCTGAGACCCCGAACTCCACGAGAGACCAAGTTTTTGGTTTCAACATTAAGTACCCTAAAACCACTGAAAAGCCATCCTATAACTGCCCATTAATTGGACAGACAGTTATTTTCTAAATTCTGTACCTGGTACTACCCTTATCAATACCTTTCACAGAATTTCATAGAGCTTCAGCCACCCCCCTTGAATCTTCCTCCCTGTAACTCACCAAGCCCCTTAGGTGCTGCCAACCACTACGTTACTCAGCGGGCGCTTCTCTAGAAAAGATAATATCCTCCTGTCCAGGGCCCATCCAGCCTTTAATTTACTAGCCTCTGCTGGCCTTCAGACATCCCTAGAAAGTAGAAACCCTTACCTGACTTCCCCAATTCCATTCCAGCAGCCCGGGGATCTTTCCCTACCTCTCCAACAACCTACCACACCACCCAAGAGGATCCATTGTTGCAAAATTTGCCCCAGAAGCCTGAAATCTTGCGGATTTTCGATGAATATACTGTCTAGTCTCTGAAATCAGCACCATAGCATCTTTTCAGACTTCGATTGCTTACGTAAGTTCTTGCTTGAAGCCAATATTACTTATTATTGCATATTTGGTAAACAAACATATTATCTTGCATATTATTATTCCATTCAAGTTTGTCCATTAATTGTTCTACTTGCAAGGTTTATTTGCTTACTATAATTGAAGCACTCTTAACTTTAATTTGACTAGTAATTACTCGTTTTTCTAATACTCTTAACTTTATTAGTGGATTCCCTTACTAAATTGAGAATCTTTGCTAATTAATTGTTGAACAATTGATTTTTCATTGCATCATTAAGACTCTCCTCAACACTATACTTAAACCCAACTATTAACGTTCCATTTGTGCACATTTGCACACACTCACCATATCCGTCCTGCATCGGGGCGAAATAACTTAAAATAAATGATGCATGCCTCTTTATAATTTGAGATCACTTGTGATATATACTATGTGAAAGTTCTTAATATACGACGTGATGTGCATTTTTTGGAAATTTTCAGCAGAAAATTGTTGTTGAATAAGACACAAAATATGTATGATCTTATTCACAACCATCTTATTTTTCTTGCTTCTTTAATTTCAGATTGAAGCACAAGACATTCATGTTGGCAATATTGTTTGGTTGCGAGAAAATGATGAAGTGCCTTGCGATCTTGTTCTAATAGGTACTTCTGATCCTCAAGGCATATGCTTTGTTGAGGTAACTATTCATACTCAGTTTTTTCTTGCCTGCTTTCACTTATATGTAAGTTAGCATTATGTTTCGGTGTGTGCTCTACCACATGAATCTAGTACTCATTCTTTTAAAATTGATAGATCTTGGTAAACTTGTTGACGCAATGTAAGGTCTTATTAAGACTACTGGGTGATTTCTAAATGCACACACAAATCAGACAATTTAACTTGTAATAATAAGATTTATAAAAACAAACGCAAGACAAACCACAATAGAAGAGAACTTCACAAAATAGAGAACACGTGTGATATAGCATTAATGAGAGTGCACAATAACAAATATACAATCAAATGAGTACCAACACTAGCTAAAAACGGTGTGGAAACAAAGTTTACAAGAAAATATAATGCAAAGTAGAAAAGAAAATATAATGCAAAGTAGAAAATAATCATTAATTCAACGTAAAATAAAAGACACTCAATTTGAAAACTTACACAACTATGACGTAGATGGCTTGGAGGGTATCCGGCGAGTCTCAGATGGCTGGGAATGATGCAATAGATTGGATTAGGACCTTCCGAGGGAACTCTGATTGTTGAGTGGTTCTGTTGCGAGGCTGGAAACGCGAAAACAGCTTCTGGAAGTGGTCGGGGAGGCTGTTTGGGGTGATCGGAGGCTGGCTGGAGATGGTGGGGGGGCTGGAGGAGGTGGCCTGCAGTGTGGGGAACCCAGAATGGGTGCTGTATAGTAGCTGGCTGTAGGGTAAAGGTGGGGTTTTAAGTGCATAATGTCTGTTGATGTGTAGGCAAAGAGCTGGAACTTGAAATAATTGAAATGGGGGCGGGGAAGTGAAAAGTGGTGGCTGGATGAGCTGTCTCAGGAATTGGCTGGGAGCTCTGGAGGCCAAGGAGGGCTGAAAAGGAGAGAATTAATTCCAGGGCCTGGATGTGTTGCTGTTCCTCCCTGGATGAATTCATGTAGCAGTCAGAGGGGCTGGAGTGTTCTGGAGGTTGAGAAATTAGAGGAGATAGTGACCTGCTGGTTGGGAATGATGGAGGTTCCGTCGGGATGAGGGGAAAGTGGTTCCACGTGAATCAGTAGAGAGAATTGCGAGGGAGTAGGGAAATGGGAGGGTGTGAGTAAATGTAGTAGTGACCCTTGTTTGTAGAAAGTGCTTATGTTGGAATGGTGGGGAGTTGGCTAGAGAGTGGGGATGGTGGTGGCCGGCCAAGGGTGTCGGGAGAGGATTGCCGGAGGTGGTGGTGGTTGCCATAGGTAGTTTCCCGTGATCGTTGGAAAATTTGAAACAAAGGAAAATTTATGTGGTGGTGGTGGTGGAGAAATTTTGAGGAGGCAGTGGTGGCTTGAGGGAGGTGGCCGGAGGTGGTAAAATGTTGGAAAGGAAAGGGAATGTATGTGGCAGGTTGGGAGGGGGTGTGAGGAGGGGATGAGGAGGGGTTTGGATAGGGGCCAACTAGTGGTTGTGGGGAAAGGATGTGAGAGGCCGGCTGGTGGTTGCGAGGGTGGAATGTGGAGGCCGACTGGTGGTTGCGAGGGAGGAATGTCTAGGCCGACTGATGGTTGTGAGGGAGAAATGATGAGGCCGGCTGGTGGTTGTGAGGGAGGAATGAGGAGGCCGGCTGGTGGTTGTGAGGGAGGAATAGGAGAGGCCGACTAATGAAGATGAAAGGGGAAAAGGTGGGGGTGGTCAGCTGTTGGGAGAGGGAGGGGAAAGACACTGCCAAGCTTCAGGAGATCAAAAGGAGGCCTTCTTGCTCAATCTTTCAGTAACCATTCACGGAGCTCTCTATCTTTATTTATAGACTAGGGAGGGACAACAAACATTCAAGATCCGCCGTTCGTTGTTGCTCCCAAAATACATGTAAATAAAAGGAAAATTAAATAAAAAAACATAAAATACTCCGATTAACAATCCATCATCTCTGGGTCCATGGTCGACACGAATAGACCCTCACTGGTGGCGTGTCTTGATCACCATCACTTCTCCTCTTGTCTCACCTCGACCCGAAAAGCTCGAGTTAACAAGACGGCAACAAAGGTGCGAGCTATGAGACTTATTGAAGCTGACAATTTTTCCCTTTCCTTTTCAATATTTTAGCTTGTTGCTACTAATTTCTCTTGACATATATCTTGACTTCTATCTTAATGTTTCATATTCTTACTGGTTGTACTTCTGTAACTATTTGACTTCTCGATTCAGTTGCACACATACATTTCTTCTCACATAACTCAACATACGACTCATTATTTATATTGCTATGCGGTTCACTCATATGAGTTGCATTAGGATTCATTAGACTGTTGAAACATTCTTCTCGAATAGTTAATTTGTTGATAAATAGTTATTCATTTTGCATTCTACCACCAAAGCAACGAGGTTTTCACTAAGTAGTTCACGAGCTCTCTTAGTCCCACCTCTCGCAATGCGATGACACATTTCTCGAAGTTGTTCTCCGGCACGCAAACTAGGCATAACCTAAATGCATCACCAAATCAAGTATCACCGATCCAGGTCAACGACCACAGGTAGGCTTCACACATAATGCTTAAATCCGCACGTCTATCGAATTTCTACATGCAACATATGTCGGGGACATACACAATCGACCCAGAGGTTTGTATGAACCAAAGGAGGTCATGCGCTCCGCTAATTAGCGGAAGAAATTCTTCCTATGCAAGTATAATCAACACAATAAAGGACAAGCACGACCTAAGACCGGAGAGAAGAATTGTTACCCTTGACAATCTTTTGGGCGCCATGGAATAAATATCTAGTTGAGTGAAAAGGACCGCAATAGACTGCTTGTTTAGTAAAAATTGGAAAAAATGCTCCGTGGATCTGAACTCGGCTTGCGCTCCAACAATGGTAGATTCAATTCCCCTTATTCTTTCTCTCCCAAACCAAGCTGATCCAAAGCTCTCAAGTCAAGTAATGGGAGAGGAAGGATTGTCAGCCCCTTTAAGATTGAAGGGTGGCCTAAGTCAAGTAATGCCAAACTATATAGGGATCAGGCCACCATTACATGTTGGAACCTAAGTAGTAGAGTGGTGTTAGGAACAAGTTGGCATGCCAGCACCATATCTGTAGTGGTAGGGGGATACACCCGTGGATATTAGGGAAAAGTTTAGGATTTTTGGGAAATGAGAAGATTTGTTAGTACAAACAAAGATTTACCTCTATAAATGATAGCTAATGCACCTACCCTCTGGATGGGGCATGAGGTAGTGGAAAGAACGGACTTAGTCAAAACAATTCAAGTTCCACTTAACTGGTTGTGTCTCGGAGAAGCCGTGAGATTGGTGTATAAGTGGAATTTTTGATGAGCGATGCGTGACATGAGCGAGATGATCCTTTATAAAGAGAGAAGCAAAAAGCGAGAAGTGAGAAGAGCAGGAAGGGATAAGAGCGAAGGGAGAGAAAACCAGAAAGTGATAATCAATCATATAACGTTCGATAAAAAAAAGTATTGAGATGGACGACTGAATGACTGAGATGAATATCTCATTATGAGTACTGAGTGAATTACCATGCTATCTCGAGGCGTCTCGAGGAGGGCTTCTCGATTAGGGGCATGTGTCGTGAAGCAAGGGTAATATGAAGGAAGCGGTGAGAGAGGGCACAACGTTCATGCTATCGGTTAGGCGGAGAGTATTATCGGGCCGGTCGGCCCTCAAGTAAGGAGGGTTTAATGGGCCGATAATAGGTCACCATGCCGTTTTAGATCAAACTGAGTTACTGTTTAGTGATTCATGCAAATACTTGATGCCAACATGTATTTTGTGATGTGATGGAGATCTGGATATTTTATCCACTCATGACCAACACTAAGATATAGTTGATTCAATTTAACCATTGTTCTGAGTTGTGCTCTCTCTCTCTCTCTCTATATATATATATATATATAAATATAAACTGAATTGCTGCTAATATCTTGTTAATAGAGGTTTAGATTCTGAAATAAATGGAATTTCCATGCACAATATCTTGCTGACAATATTGTTCGAAGGAAATGTCAATGAAACATTTACTTCAATAAATGTCTTTGCATCTATCTATTAAAAAACTGGTGCTCTTTCTGTCTCCGGACTAATTATATGGACTCTTTTTCTGACGGAGATATTCAACGTGATGGGTGTGTAAACTTATGTTGAGTTCATTGACTGAATTTTGTAGACTGTTACTGCTTTGAAATTTATGATGTGAATTTAATTTCTGTCCTACAGACTTCTGCACTAGATGGAGAAACTGATTTGAAGACTAGAGTTATTACTTCAGCTTGCATGGGGCTAGCTTTTGAACAGTTGCACAAAATTAAGGTAGTTTTCTTTATTTTTGTTTGATAGTGTTAGTTATTTCATTTCTTTTGGTTTGAAATAATGCAATTCAATTCACTTTGAACAGGGTGTTCTTGAGTGTCCAAATCCTGATAATGATATCAGAAGATTTGATGCAAATATCCGTTTGTTTCCTCCGTTTCTAGATAATGATATATACCCTTTAACTATCAATAATACTCTGCTACAATCCTGCTACTTAAGGAACACAGACTGGGCTTGTGGAGTTGCAGTTTATACAGGTAAACTAATGATCTTGATAGTTATAATGTGTTTTGACATATGATTGTGCATGAAAAATATGTGTGTGTAATTAAAAGCAAAATTATCTCAGTCATTGGAATTCTTCATTAACCAATCAAGAGTGTCAATTGTTGTGTCTTAGGGCATGTCTCTCTAAGCGTATGTTCCAATCAAAGTTTCTCACACATTAATATTTCGGAATACTCTTGCTAGAGCCAGTGTTTGAAGTAACTAACTGTTACGTTCCCGGGATTGCGAGCTTGTGAGTGGCCGGTGGAGAGGAAGATCACGGAGGAGGGAGGAAGAGCCTGTCCTCGAACCCTTGGGCGCAATGGTGAAGATGCGGAGGAGGAGCTCCTCACAGGCCGAGCGATGTCACGGAGGGAGGCGACGGGAGTAGGGTGAGCGACGACTAGGGTTCGGCGATGCGGGTGCGGGAAATATCGAGAGAAAGAGAGAGAGACAAAGTTTTAACTTGATTTCTTCTTGCCTTCCCAAAACACAAAGCCACTCCTATAAAGGGGTATAAGAACCGGTTCTGCCAAATTACTAAAATGCCCCCTCATAAGGCTTAAAACATGAGGATCAAAATACTTAAATGAAAATAAAATGCGATGATATGCCGCGACAGTCTAGACGGCTGTTACACGAGGCTTGCGGCGCGTGTACGTCTTGCCCCAACGAGGATCTGTAACATCTCCTCCCTGCTCGACATCAAGCTTGTCCTCAAGCTTGTGTGGTGGCGGCGGTGGTAATGGGACCATGGGGGCTGCTGGAGGGTCACCCACGAACGGCTTGTGCTGCGATACATGAAAGACGTCGTGGATCTGCGCGTCGTCGCCGAGTCGGAGACGGTAAGCCACGTCCACTATGCAGTGAAGAATCTGGAAGGGTCCAAAGAACTTAGGACCCAGCTTCTGGTATGCCCCCTTAGAGACTGTGGCCTGACGGTAGGGCCGACGTTTGAGCCAAACCCAATCCCCGGGAGCAAAATATAGCTCGCGGCGTCTGCGGTTGTAGTTGGTCTCCATCAGTGTCTGGTCCTGAAGTAGGCGAGCCCGGACAAGGTGCAAGACCTCATCCCGCGTGCGGATCTCGATGTCGACGGTGGAGGAGCGAGCCGAGCCAGCAACATAAGTGAGGAGGTGTGGTGGGTCTCGACCGTATATCAGGTGGAAAGGAGTGGTCTGGAGGGCGGTGTGGTAGGATGTGTTGTAACTGTACTCCACCCAAGGTAACCAATGAGCCCAATCTTTTGGTCGGTCACCCGCGAGGCAACGCAAGTACATCTCGAGTGTCCTATTGACCACCTCGGTCTGCCCGTCCGATTGCGGGTGGTAAGCTGAAGAAAGTGCCAGCTTTGTGCCACATAGGTCGAACAACTCCTGCCAAAACTGGGTTGTGAAAACCTTGTTGTGGTAAGAAACAATGCTCTCTGGTATCCCATGATGACGAAACACACGATCGAAGAAAACACGGGCCACAGTGGGACCTGTGATGGTGCAGCTCATGGCAATGAAATGGGCCCCCTTGGAGAAGCGATCCAGCACCACAAAAATGACGGAGTATCCCCGGGAAGAAGGTAGCCCCTCGATGAAATCCATGGAAATATCGGCCCATATCTGTGTCGGCACTGGAAGAGGCTGTGGTAGACCGGCTGGAGGGAGAGACTCGGTCTTGCTATGCTGGCAGATGACAAATGCTCCTAAGTGAGACTGAACACTGCGCTTGAGTCCCGACCAGAAGAACTCGGTGCGTAGGCGCCAAAGGGTCTTGTGGACGCCTTCGTGAGTACGGTCGTGGACGGCTGCTAGAATGTCGTCAACCAATGGAGAAGTGGCCGGTAAGTAAAAGAGACCCTTGTAGAGAATGAGGCCGTCGCTAACTGTCCAACATGGTGGAAGGCGCCCTCCTGTATGCGGCATCGTAGCTCGCTGGGGGCGGGTGTGTCGTTGATCTCCTGAAGGAGGCGAGGAAGAACCAAGGAGGACGGCTCAGACATGACATAGAGAGAGACCTATTGCGAGTCACGACGATAAAGAGAGTCTGCCACACCATTCAAGTGGCCCGCCTTGTATTCCACCCAGAAATCGTAGCCCAAGAGGCGGCTCACCCAGCGCTGCTGTGGCACCATCGTCAATCGTTGCTCCAACAAGTACTTAAGGCTGAAGTGGTCAATACGAATCAAGATGGGACAACCCCATAAATAGGGACGCCAGTGATGGACGACCTTTGTCAGGCCGATAAGCTCCTGCTCGTAGGCGGGAAGCTTCCTGTGGTGGAGAGTTGTCTTGCGGCTAAAATAAGCTATCGGGTGGCCTCCCTGCCGAAGTACCGCGCCGCAGCCATGCTCCGACGCATCACATTCCACCTGAAACTCCGCCCCAAAATCTGGTAGCTGAAAGACTATGGCCGATACCAAGGCCTGCTGCAGTGCTCGAAACGCCTCCAAGGCGGTGGTGTCCCATGTAAAACATTGGCGTCGTAGAAGAGATAACAATGGGGAGGCAATGACGGAGTAGCCCTGAATGAAACGTCGGTAGTAGCCAGTTAAACCCAGGAAGCCGCGCTCCCGCTGCGACTGCGGAATCGGCCAGTCGAGGACCCCTTGAATTTTAGCCGGATCGGCCGAGACGCCCGTGTGATCGACGATATGCCCCAAGTAGGCGACTTTGTCAGTGCCGAAAGAACACTTGGACTCCTTCAGGTAAAGCCGATGAGCTCGTAAGAGCTGGAGAACCTGTCTGAGGTAGTCGAGGTGCTCCTCCCATGTTTTGCTATAGACCAAGATATCATCGAAGAAAACAAGCACACAACGACGAAAAAGAGTGGAATACCTCATTCATGAGAGCCTGAAAGGTAGACGGGGCGTTGGTGAGCCCGAAGGGCATTAAGAGAAACTCGAAGTGGCCATGGTGTGTGCGGAAAGCGGTCTTCTCCACGTCCGCCGGAAACATGCGGACTTGGTGGTACCCCGAACGAAGATCCAGCTTGGAGAAATAGTGTGCCCCATGTAACTCATCCAACAGCTCTTCCACAACTGGAATAGGAAACTTGTCTTTCACTCTATACGCATTCAAGACCCGGTACTCCACGCAGAAGCGCCACGAGCCGTCCTTCTTATAGACCAACAGGACTGGCGAACAGAAAGGGGAGACACTGTGATGGATGATTCCTTGCCGAAGCATCTCGGTACACTGACGCTCGATCTCATCCTTTTGGAGGAAGGGATAACGGTAAGGACGGACGACCACCGGGGCCGTGTGCGGAAGAAGGCAGATACGGTGGTCCTGGCGGCGCGAGGGAGGGAGCCCAGTCGACGCGGCCATGATGTCGTTGTACTCCCGAAGAAGAGTAGCGAGGCCATGCTGCTCAAAATAATCAGTCTGTAAGGAGAAGGCGTGACCCACCTCCCCCGTCGGATGGCCGTGCCACACTGTCCATGAGGGCACTTGTACCCAAGTCATCGTCAGAGCGTCCAAGTCCCACAGAATAGGTCCAAGAGTGCGCAACCATCGCGTTCCCAAAACTGCCTCGAACCCCCGCAGGGCTATGACAAAGAAGTCCACCCGAGAGTGAAATTCCCCCACAATGATCGAAACGTCCTGGCAAACCGCGGTGCAGACCATCGCTGCACCATTTGGCACGACAACACGCAGACGACTGCGAGTAGTAACTGGTAGCTGAAGCCGCTGCGCCGTGAGGTCACTGATGAAGCTGTGGGTACTGCCGGTATCCATGAGGGCAAGCAGTTGATTTCCCGCCGCAGAAATGGCCATCTGCACCGTGTCTCCTGAATATGGGCCCGACATGACATTGACAGAGAGGGTGGGGTGTCCGGGCTCGTCATCCCCGACATCGTCGTCAGAGGGGTTGTCGACCTCTAGCCAAAAGAGGCGCTTACATCTGTGCCCCTTGATGTAGGGCTCATCGCAATTGAAACAAAGCCCTTTTGCACGGCGTTCGCCAATCTCCTGTGTGGACAAGCGTTGGATGTGTGCCGGTCGCTCCCCTTCTTTAGTCCGAGTTACGCCTCCCCCTGGTGGCGGCTGAGCAGAACTGGGGTGTCGAAAAGAGGTGTCATTGGCCCGACGACCTATCTGAGGCCGGTCCAGCAATATGCGCCGCTCGCAGATATGCGCGAGACTCATGGCGGTAGTGAGATCTGGCACTCTGGAACTCCATGTCCATGCGGAGGCGCTCATGTAGTCCCGCAGTGAAGAAAGCCACCTGGTGCGCCGTTGGTACTGGCGGGGCGCGAGCAAGGAGCACCTGAAACTTCTCCGAGTAATCGTCAATAGAACCCGATTGCCTCAGAGAAATCAAGTCACCATTGGAGTTGGAGCGCAGTGGAGGCCCGAAGCGAAGGCTGCACTGAGTCTTGAAGTCCTCCCAAGTAAGTAGTGGTTTCTCCCGGTGAAGCTGGGAGAACCACAATTGTGCGGAACCCATCAAGTGGAAAGAGGCGACGCCCAACCAATCTTCCCATGGGGTACACTGTGCCGCAAAGAACTGCTCACAACGAGTCAACCAAGTAAGTGGATCCTCGCGGCCCTCGAAGATCGGAAAGTCCAACTTGACAAATCGTGGCACCGTAGAATAGTCAGAGCGACTTGGAAGCTCGGTCTGTAGAGGGAGGTGTTGTTGCTCGGGAATCGATGGAGAGGAGGCGGAGGCGGAGTCCGTCCCATTAGGCGGCGACATGCCAGTTGGTCGGATCGCGGCGAGGAGGGCTTGGTGGTTGTCCGCCATCGTGGATTTGAAGGATTCCAAAATTTGGACCAATGTTGGGCCGGTGTTGGCGTCTTCCGCCATGGAGAGAGATAACCGGGGTGAAGAAGAAATTGAGAGAGGAAGTATACCGGTCGATGAGGCGAGGAGAGAACCTCCGCCAAGCGAAGATCGAAGGAGAATGGGTGGCGGACCGCTGGAAACCGGCGGAATACGGCGGCACGGGGCGTCTACAGGCCGGATCTGGTGCGGTGCGCTCGAAAAAACACTGCACGGGTCGGAGTGCACCTGATCAGGGTGGGGTTCGGCGCCGGAAGGGCGTGGTTACGGAGAGACGATGTCGGCTGCCGGTGGAAGGACCGGTGGCTCTGATACCAAGATGTTATGTTCCCGGGATTGCGAGCGTGTGAGCGGCCGTTGGAGAGGAAGATCACAGAAGAGGGAGGAAGAGCCTTTCCTCGATCCCTTGGGCGCAATGGTGAAGATGCGGAGGAGGAACTCCTGACAAGCGGAGCGACGTCACGGAGGGAGGCGACGGGAGCGGGGTGAGCGGCGGCTAGGGTTCGGCGATGTGGAACCCTGGGCGGGTGCGGGAAATACCGAGAGAATGAGAGAGAGAATAAAGAGATAAAGTTTTAACTTGATTTCTTCTTGCCTTCCCAAAACACAAAGCCCCTCCTATAAAGGGGGATAAGAACCGGTTCAACCAAATTACTAAAATGCTCCCTCATACGGCTTAAAACATGAGGGTCAAAATACTTAAATGAAAATAAAATACGATGATATGCCGTGACAGTCTAGGCGGCTGTTACGCGAGGCTTGCGGCGCGTGTACGTCTTTCCCCAACAAGAATCTGTAACACGAACTTGCCTCCGTTGTAATTGATGCTTCTGCCTATTACTGCCATGTAAAAGATATCTTCCAATTAGTGATTTGTCATCACATACTGAGTTGAAATTACACATTCATATGCTTAGACTCCATCATTCTATGCTGTAGCCCATTCATTAAGTGTTTGAGATAGTCCAGTTCACATGTAGTGTATAGTCCTTGCACTGTGATTCCTAACTCAATCTTGCTTCGATGTCTATTTTTATTCTTCCAGGTTAAAAAATACCTCCCACAAACACAGTACCATATCTGCACTTGAACATCCTTCTATCTTCATGCACTTGTACACAATATACACGCATGGGGTTCCTTAAATATCTCAAAATATGAACGACACCTCCATGTGGGGTGTACTTGGTGTGTTTCCATAAACCAACTAACTACATTGATGAGAAATTAATCCAAGTCTTGTAATGGTTTAATAATTGAATTTTCCTACCAGTTGTCTATATCGTGTTGGATTCTCAATCAGCTTTCTTCATCCTTCATCAACTTGGTGTTGGGGTCCATAAGATTTTCAATCAATTTTCTTGATCCTGATAGTCATATCTATTTCAGAAAGAAGATCCCTAACACAATTCCTTTGTATTAAACATATGACTGAAGGAGTGTGATCCACTTATGCGATCATGTAATATCTGTGCTTACCTAGATCTTTGGTCTGAAATGACCATTCATCCGGGCTTTCAGTTTAGAAATTCCCTTGCTATCCCTAACCGTGATAACAATATTATCAACATATACCGCAAGGATAATTCTCCCTTCTTTATGGCATAAAATATATAGTGGCCGACCTACATCTCTTGAGCTATATTTTTTTCAACATATTTCGCTAACAACACCGGGGGTGATTATTTTAGTTCATATAATTAATTATTTATTTATTTACACACCATGTAGAAATCAAGGGCTGCTCCATGTTCAATTTTTCTTCAAGATATTCTTGTAGAAATACACTAGTAATATCGAGTTGAGACAATGACAAATGGCTCGTTGCTGCTAGACATATGATCACCAGAATCGACCTATCACTCCAAGCTCAAACCATAGTAGAACTGAAAATTTTGGTTCGGTTCTTATTTAATTCTCAATTCTACCCGACATCTTACTTCACGTTACTTGCCCATTACTCGTGTTACATAGATTGATATAGCAAGTTGCAAGTAAATATTAATAGATGTTTGACCCTCAGTGTCTCCCTTTGCGGATTTGAATTTTGTACCAACATTAATCTTATAAACAACAAATACATTCATATGGTAATAAAAATTAATGTTTACTGTTAGAAAAGCCCATTTAAGGGCCCATGTTGTTTCTTGTTTTTCTTCTTGGATTAGTCCCACATCATGTATTAGGATTTCTCCCTTCCTTCTTCTCCTATATAAGTGTGTGTATACTTGTAACTATTACCAAGTGGACATATATACAAGGTTGGTTTTCTCCATTTCTATCTAGGAAGCACCGGTACGGGTACGGGTACGGGTACGATACGTATCCGGTACGGCGGTACGACAAATTTTAAAAAACAAGGATACGGGTACGGTAGGATACGTTGTATTAAATATAATAATTATATAGAAAAGCCCATTAAAAGGCCCATATTTTTCCTCTCCTTCTTTATATCATGTATAGGATTTATTCTTCTCTCTTCTCTCCTAAATGTATTCTCTCCTTGTATTACACACTATAACATGCTTTGGGCTCTTCCAACATTTAAGCCAGGTTGCGTCTAGCCGCGGACTGCCCTTTCTCTGTCCGCCCGGTCTCCTGCGGACTGCCCCTCTGCTTCTGTCCGCCCGGCTACCCTGCGGATGATTCCTGTCCGCTCCGGTCTCGTGCGGAGTTCTGCGTGCTCCGGTCTCGTGCGGACTGCCCTTCTGACCGCTCCCCTTCTCTCCCTCCGTGGTTCCATAAACATCTTCTGCTCTGGCTCGTGGGGCCCAAACATTTGCCGCTGCGGGCTCTGCTTGTATCCGCTCGAGCCTCTTTGCTCGCGGACTGCTCCCTCTACTTCTCTCTCTCTCTCGCTGCGGGCTCTGCTTGTATCTATGCTCGCGGACTGCTCCCTCTATTTCTCTCTCTCGCTGCGGGCTCTGCTTGTATCCGGATCTGTGCTCGCGGACTCTCTCTCCCTCCGCCTCCTCCCAGTTCTTAAACAATTGTCAACATAAACATAAACATGAAGTTCATAAACATAAATGTAAACATTTAAAATTGAAGTTCTTAAACATAAACATAAACATTTAAAATTTAAAGATGCTCATCACTCATTTTCTTCATCTTCCTCCGTATTATTGGAGATCAAAGCATCTTCAATTTCTGGCTCATCTAAAGACAAGTTGGCGATCGTAAGCATGCCAACTCCATCAAATGGATTTGCCCAAGCATCTCCTCCTATATCCCACATCTTACTCCTTCCTTGATTGTAGAGTTCATTTCTCCTCGATAATAGGCGTAGATTGCTATGCACATACACCAAATCGTCAGCTCTTTGTGGTAGAATTTTATTTCTTCTTAATGAGTGAATGAATGAGTATGTGCTCCAATTTCTTTCACAGCAGGAAGATGAAGAAGGTTGCCCTAAAAGCTTCAAAGTATAAGATTTATTCTTCTCTCTTTCTCCTAATATTTGTATTCTTTTGTAATTTTGGTCTTCCAACAATTATATATTTATATATCACAAATGTAATTATATAACTGAACATTTAAAATTTAACATGTTCCATAGTAACTCCACCAATCTTTCTTAAACAATTGTCAACATAAACATAAACATGGCAAAACATAATGACATTTAAAATTGCTCTACTCTTTAAAATTTAAAGATGCCAAATTTTCTATCTTCCTCCGGTTGGAGATCAAAGCATCACTGGCTCAAAAGCTTGACCAAACTCCATCAAATGCCCCATCTCCTCCTATATCCCACATCTTACTCCTTCCTTGTAAACCTAGAGAATTCATTGCTCTTTGTGGTATTTTATTTCAATGAGTGAATGAATGAGTATGTGCTATTTCTTTCATAGCAGGAAGATGAAGAAGGTTGCCTCTCCACCACATCACCAATCTTTGGAAAATATCTTCTCAAACATTTATTCCAAGCCCCGTCTAGAGAATTCCAAGGAAATCTCCTCATCTCCTCATCTGTATTTGGAGCAACTCTATTTCGCCCTCCATCAAGCCATTCCCTACTATAATACATACAATGAAAACCACATAGTAAATAAATAAATCATAATAAATGGTAAAAGTCAAGTATGCAAAAGAAATTACCTTGGGTTAAGAGAATGAGCCATGCAATGTAGTGGTGTGCAACTCTTGGTCCACCGATCAACGAGGACATCATAAATTGCCTCATAAAGAGGGCAATGAGCTTCCAAGTCCGTTAACTTCTCATGTCTATATATTTCAATCTTCACATTTTCAATCATTGAATCCCACATGTCATATACCAAATGAAGGTTGGGTTTATCTGTATCACAAACCCTAAGCATATCGTATATGGGTCTTATTATATCAAGGATCTTCTCCACATCATCCCACCATTTGTCATTATATATGATATTTTTAACCTCCAGAGCTTTCTCAACATCATCTGCTCTATACGTAGTCCATTCGGGACATCCAACCATATTAAGCAAACCCATCTTCACAAGTTTAAACCTCTTCAACATCACTATAGTTGAAGCAAAGCGTGTTTCCGCAACTGCAAGTAACTTGAGTGAGACAAAAGAGTTATACATGTTCAACCTGTATTGATGATTCATTATGAAAGTTCTGATTGACTGAGCTTCATTGGCCACTTGAGTTATCCATCCGCATTGTTCTCTAACTGTTGCACAGCGATCTGTATTATTAGCGGCACAAATATTTTTTAATGCTAGATTTAACGTATGCACAACACATGGTGTCCAAAAAATATGTGGGAATCGTGCCTCCACAATTGCTCCTGCTGCCTTACACACCGACGCATTATCAGTGATAATCTGTATAACATTTTCAGCCCCAACTTCATTAATGACTTCAATCATTAATTTTGCAATATAATGTCGATCCTTGTACTCTCCTGATGCATCAACTGCCTTTAAAAAAACCGGACCATCCTCAGAAGCCGCCATAAAATTAATCAAGGGTCTTCTCTGAGCATCTGTCCAACCATCACTAACTAAGCTGATTCCCTTTTGAGGCCAAGTATCTTTTATTGGTTGAAGCATTCTAGTGATATTGGATTTTTCCTTTTGCAAAAGTGTAGTTCTTAGAGCATTATATCCACGAGGAACAAATCCATCAAGATTGTGATTAGCCGCAAATTTATACGAACTAATATAATATGAATTTCTAGCTAGATGAAATGGCAAACCACCAGAATAAAACATCCTAGCTATGTGGCTCCTCAACTCATCTCTAGCTTTATTTTGAAAAACCATATCAATAGGTCCACCTCTTCTTTTTTTGGTTTCCCCAACTAATTGAGAAGATGGACTTGCATTGGAAAATGTCATGATCTTGGAAGCTGGTTTGCATTTTTCTTCTGAAATTGAAACAACTCTTTGAAGCTCTTTTAAATACTCTGGGGTCACCTTTGCACATACCCTAATCCCGGTCCCGGATATTTTTAGCAAGTGACTTTTTACCCTAGAATACGAGCCGCTGAAATCAACCTCACAAAAATTACATTTCCACTTTCTATTTCCCCCACCAACTTCTCTACTATGTATAAGAGACACATAAGCCCAGAGTGGGGCATTATCATCCTTGTTTGCGTCATCAGAAATAAATCTACTCGTTACTGATGTAGACGTTGAACCAGTGACACTATTGAGAGTGTGTGATTGGGACATAACTGACATAATAAAAAGTGTAGTTATTAGAGCATTCCTCCCCTTTCCATAGCATCTGGGAACTCTGGACTGAATCAGTCCAGAATCTGGACTGAATCAGTCCAGGAATTCTGGACTAATTCAGTCCAGGATTCTGGACTGAATCAGTCCAGATTAATCTGGACTGATTCAGTCCAGGAACTCTGGACTGATTCAGTCCAGGAACTCTGGACTGATCAGTCCAGGAACTCTGGACTGATTCAGTCCAGAATCTGGACTGATCAGTCCAGGAAAATAGACAAGAAATCCCAGTTCCAAATCACTACAAAAATACAACCGGACATATGTATAAATCGTTAATCCAGAATAATCAAACCCATCACAGATGAATAAATCAGTAGTCCAGCATGATTTTCATTCCAGCAACTACAATAAAAAGGCAAGAAGAAGAAGAAGGGAGGAGAGGGAGGATAAGAAGCTTACAGGGGGAAGAAGAAGAAGAAGAAGCTACCTGCGACGGGAGACGGGAGCGCGACGGGAGACGGGAGCAGCACCTGCGACGGGAGACGGGAGCAGCACCTGCGACGGGAGACGGGAGCAGCACCTGCGACGGGAGACGGGAGCAGCACCTGCGACGGGAGACGGGAGCAGCACCTGCGACGGGAGACGGGAGCTGCACCTGCGACGGGAGACGGGAGCAGCACCTGCGACGGGAGACGGGATAATAAAAGCCCTAGAACCGCGAATCGCCCCTAAAACAGCGAATCGAGCCGTTCGGTAGCGTATCCGTACCGGAAACGTACTCGGTACGGGTACGGCTCTATTTTTGGCGTATCCGTGCTTCGTAGATTTCTACATGGTATCAGAGCCAGGTTCCGTCTAGCTACGGACTGCCCTTTCTTTTCTGTCCGCCCAGTCTCCTACGGACTGCCTTCCTGCATCCGCCTCTTTGCGGACTGCCTTCCTGTCCGCTCCGGTCTCGTGCGGACTGCCTGCCTTCCTGCATCCGCCTCTCTGCGGACTGCCCCTCTGTATCTGTCCGCTCGGCTACCCTGCGGACTGCATTCCTGTCCGCTCCGGTCTCGTGCGGACTGCCCTTCTGATTCCGCTCCTCTTCTCTCCCTCCGTGGTTCCACCCTCCTCAGGCTTCTTATAGCCATCTTCTGCTCTGACTCGTGGGGCCCACCTCTCTCTATCCGCTCCGGACGATCATTCCTGTCCGCTGCACTCTGTTTGTGTCCACTCGAGCCTCTTTGCTCGCGGACTGCTCCCTCTAGCTCGCTCTATTTCTGTCCGCTCGAGCCTCTGTGCTCGCGGACTCTCTCTCCGCTATCTCTTGCGCACTGCTTCCCCTTGTCCGCTGCGGCCTCTTCTTGTACGGCGCGACCTCAGCGACCTCCATCTCTTGGTCTCCTTCGTCCGCCGTAAGCACAGCGTCCTGTCCGCAGCTCTCTTTCCCTGTCCGCTGCGGCCTCTCTTGGCCCGCTCCTTGCTGCGCATCTGTGCTCATCGCGGCCTCCTCCAGTCCGCCGCTACCTCCAGTTCGCCGCGGTCTCCTGCAGTTCGCCGCGACCCACTCCAGCTCGCCGCGACTTGCCCCGTTCCCGCGACTTGCCAAGCTCCCCCAGCTTGCCCTCTCTTCTCGGCCCGCTGTCGTGCTCTGCTTGCCACGGCCGGAACCAGTCCGCCACGGTCTGATCCAGTCCGCCTCGGCCTCCTCCAGTCCGCCGCGGCCTCCCATAGCCCGCTCCTTGCTGAGCGTGCCTGTACTCGCCGCAGCCTACTCCCGCTCGCCGCGACCTCGTCCAGTCCGCTGTCTCTGCTCGCTGCGGCCTGTCTCTGTCCGCGCGGACTCTCTTCCCGCTGCGGCCTCTTTCTGTTCCCGTGGCCTCTCTCTGCAGCTGTGGTCTGCCCTACTCGCCTCGACCGGATCCAGTCCGCCGCGGGCTGTTTCTGCTCGCCGCCTGGCCTCGCCTCTGCTCGCCACCAGTTTTTTTCTGCTCTCCGCATGGCACCTGTTGCTTCCGCTGTCACCTCTGTTGTGTCCTCTACGGAGGGTATCACCTGCCTCTCTCATCGTCCTTGTTGGATCGTTGATTCCGGTGCTACTCACCATATCTCCTCCCAGAAGCCCCCAGCATATCTCCACACGCCTCATCCTGCTCGCATCACTGTGGCCAACAGTGAAACCCTCCCCGTCTTTGGCTCCGCTGATCTTCAGCTTACGCCAACCCTTTCTCTTTCCTCGGTTCTTCACGTTCCGGGGTCTCCCTTCAATTTATTATCAGTTAGTCGTCTCACACACGACCTTGACTGTTGTATTACCTTTTCACCCATTCTTTCCTTATGCAGGATCGCCGTACCCGGAGTACCATTGGTCAGGGGCAGCTGGTGAATGAGTTGTACATTTTGGATATCCCACCAACTCTTCTCTCCACCATCTCTACTGTTGATTGGCATTGCCGCCTTGGACATGCTCCCCTTTCGATTCTCAAGCGGGCTCTTCCTGATCTCTCTTTACAGGAGTTCTCCTGTGAATCTTGTGTCTACGACAAACAACACCGTTCCTCTTTCCCCCCTGCCTGTACCAGGAGTACTACTCCCTTGTCGTTAGTTCATTCTGATATTTGGGGTCCTTATCGGCTCCCTAGTATTTTTGGCTTTCGGTACTTTGTCACGTTCATTGACGATTACTCCCGTACCACGTGGCTCTACTTCCTACGAGATCGCACTGAACTTCCCTCTGTCTTTCGCGCCTTTTTACTTGAGATGCGTACGCAGTTCGCCACTCCTCTCAAAGTCATTCGCACTGATAATGCTCGGGAGTATACGGGTCGTGCCTTCTCCACTCTCTGCACTGACTTTGGTGTCATCCATCAAACTTCATGTGCGTATACCCCTCAGCAAAACGGGGTGGCAGAACGCAAAAATCGTCATCTTCTCGATGTTGCCCGCTCCCTTATGTTCCAAATGCACGTTCCCACCGAATATTGGAACTTTGCTGTTTCCACCGCCTGTCATCTCATCAACCGCCTTCCCTCCTCTGTCCTTGCTTTTGCCTCACCTCTCCAACTCCTCTATCCCTCTATTCCCCTCACCTCTCTCACACCACGGATCTTCAGGTGTGTTTGTTACGTCCACCTTCTTGGCCCTCCTTCCGACAAACTTGCTCCTCGGGCCGCCAAGTATATGTTTGTTGGCTACTCCCGCACTCAAAAGGGGTACGTCTGCTACTCTCCTACTACCGGCAAAATGGTCGTTTCTGCAGATGTCACCTTCTGCGAAGACCAGCCCTTCCACTTACCCGGCACCACCTCGTCTTCTGCTCCCTCGTCTTCTGCTCCCTCTCTTCCCCGGCCCGTTGTACCGGTCACGCCATCTGTGCCGTCTTCCTCCTCCTCTCCCCCTGTTCCTCCTCGGGTTCCTCCACCGCTAATCCGTGTCTACTCTCGTCGCCCATCCAAGGATGCGCCCGTGACCCAGCTCCCTGCTGCCAGCGATAGCTCCGCTACGGTCGATCACGCTTCCGTCTCTACAGCTCATCCCTTGGCCAACTACGTCTCTCTACATCGGCTAACACCACCTCTCTACGCATTTGCCACCTCCCTTTCCTCTATTTCTCTTCCTACTAATGTGCAGGAGGCGCTTCACCACCCTGACTGGCGGGCTGCTATGCACGATGAAATGCAGGCTCTCTGGGCTAACCAGACCTGGGATCTGGTTCCTCGTCCTGCTGGCCACACCCCTGTTAGCTGCAAATGGGTCTTTGTCATTAAACATGCGGCGGATGACACTATCGATCGTCTGAAGGCCCGTCTTGTGGCACGAGGGTTTACTCAGAAACATGGCCTTGATTATGAGGAAACCTTCTCTCCCGTGGCCAAATTGAACACGGTCCGCGTTCTTCTCTCCTTGGCTGTTCATCGTCACTGGCCCCTTTATCAGCTGGATATCAAAAATGCCTTCCTCAACGGCGATCTCCAGGAGACCGTTTATATGCAGCAGCCGCCCGAGTTTGAGACCACGGGGGAGTCTTTGGTATGCCACCTTCGGAAATCCATTTATGGTCTCAAACAGTCCCCGCGTGCATGGTTTGAAAAGTTCAGTAAAGTGGTCTGTGCTAGTGGCTTCACTCGGAGCTCGGCTGATTTTTCTCTCTTCACCCGACATCGGTCAACCGGGACTGTGATTCTTCTGGTCTACGTTGATGATATCCTGATTACTGGCGACGACACGGCATGAATACAACAGACCAAGGCACAGTTGAATTCTGCCTTTCAAACCAAAGATCTGGGCAACCTTCGGTACTTTCTTGGGCTCGAGGTCGCCCGACGCCCTGATGGTCTTATGTTATCTCAAAGGAAGTACTGTATGGACCTCCTTCGTGATGCAGGTTATTCTGGGTGCAAACCTGCGGAGACTCCTATGGATGCAAATCACAAGCTCTCGGCCCATAGCTCTGACTCTGACAAGCTACTTACAAATCCGGAATATTACAGACGCTTGGTTGGGAAGCTGATCTACCTTACGGTGACTCGTTGGTTTTCTCCATTTCTACATTTACTATTGTTAATCTGAGGAATGTTAATGTTGATATCTTATCTATTTCAAATCATGTGATAAACCTTTAATGTATTAAGTAATAATTATTAGTAGTATATATTAATATTAACTAATAAATACTATCTGAATTACTAATCAAATGTCAATTATTTACAATTTGGTTCTTGGGCCTCTTCTTGTGTGCCTGACCTGTAGAATCGAGAACGAACCTGAAGATTGTTTTGATTTTTTTTGGAACCAGAAATGAACTGTGAACCACTAGAACTGACCTGAATTGATTAATTTGGTACAATTTCGGGTCAGTTCTTAGTTCTTCGGAACTTTTCGTTTCCAATATGATGAAATAAAAGTGAAATTGCAACAAATAGAAGTGTGTGCGGATGCAAGAGTAAATAATAGGTGCGTCAAATGATTACTCTTAAACTACCCCCAAACTTAAACAATGCATTGCCCTCGATGCATAAAAAATGATGCAAGTAATAAATTCATTACCAAAGTGCCCGAAGGGGCAACCATATGTTGGCTTGAAATGAGAAATGTGTGCCCCATTCTCCTCGTTGGAGTGCTAAACGAGATTAGCAAAATGGACCTAGAACAAGGAAAACAAACAAAGAAACAAACAAGTAGAACGGAACACACATGCATATTAGATAAAGAACACAAAATATTCAATAAAAAATAAAGCAATGCAGAAAAAATAAACAAGTTCAAAATGTAGGAAATATAGTCTTTGGGTGCCTCCCAAAAAACACTTTTTCCTTAAGTTGGACCAAATCCTTGTATTAAAGAATAAATTAGCTATACATTGATTTATGATAATATTTTGATGCCAGATGAGGTCCTGAGACCATTGTAGCGGAGTTGGGAGAAATGTGAGTTTCTCTTGCTCCGGCCTCCTCCTTCTCCCTCATTGCAGTCAAGCAGGATGCTCCTAATTCTTTTTCTTTCCTCTTCTCCTCTATGTGCGGTGATCTTCAATGCCCCTCTTTCTTCTAGATCCTCTCAACATTCTCTTCTTCAATTATAGTATTTGGGGACGCACAAATAGCGGCTGCGACAAGCTCCTCAATGATGCATGCATACATGCTCAATGATTCCTTCATCATAATGTTTCATGCATTGGACATTCACTTTGAATTTTCCTTCTCTCCGAATAGCTCCACGACACCGAACAGGTAGACACAAGTGCCAGTGTACGGGCCATGCCATCTGGATTTGAGTTTACCTGGTAAAGACAAAACCAATAGTTGTAAAATAGAACTTGTTCTCCACCTTGAATTCCTTGATCACAATTTAACGACAGTGCCAACGTTTTGTCTGTTCTTTAATGTGGGCATTCTCGTAAGCAAGATGACAAAATTCTTCATGTTCATTTAATTGCAATAGTCGGTCCTTTCCTGTACAAGGTAAATCCAAGTTTAGATATTTGATGGCCTAATTAGATTTATGTTCTAGTTCTACTGGAAGGTGGCATGCTTTTTCAAAGACGAGCCTAAATGGGGATGCCCCAATAGGCATCTTGAACGCAATGTGATATGCCCATAAAGCATCATTAAGCGTGATAGCCCAATCCTTCCAATTGGCGTGCACCAATATTTCAATGATACATTTTAATTCACGATTATATACTTCTATTTGTCCACTGGTTTGTGGATGGTACGCTAAAGCAACCTAGTGGTGCACACCATGTTTTTTCAATAATTGCTCAAATGGTTTGTTATAGAAGTGACTCCCGCCGTCATTAATGATCGTCCGAGGTCTGCCGGAACAGGTGATGTTTTTATGTAAAAAATTCAGCACTGTATTAACATCATTAGTGAGATTTTGCCTCAACTCGTTTGAAAAAGTAGTCTACCACACTAGAATCTATTGTTTATTGGCGAAACTAGTAATGCCCCCATGAAGTCAATGCCCATGAGCCAAAAATTTCACAAACGAGCATATTTTATAGCGACATTTCAGCCCTCTTGGAGATGTTCCCAGATCGTTGGCATTGATCGCATCATGCACATCTTTAATAAATTATGCCAAAAGAAACCAGATTGAAGCACTTTGCGGGCGGTTCTCCTTCCAAATAACTCCTTTGTGTTGGGGTTTAACTATTTGAGGGTGACTCCATGGTTTGAAAAATAAGTTTTGGTGAGTGTCACTTCTCCTACTTTCTTTTTGATAGAATTCTTGGATCAAAACTTAATACATTTTGTTTAAGTGTGATTAAACCCTCATGTTTATCCTTGTATATCTTATCTTAAACCTAAGCATAACGATCAAAAAAAATATTAACAATGACTATTAGTATTTTCTATTAAATGCTATCTAAATTATTAAACAAAAGTCAATTATTTGCATTGTGATTCCTGTGATTGTTCTCAGTCTCTCAGGCACCCGATTTCAAGAATCGAGAACCGATTTGAGGAATTGGTTTCTATTTTTTTTGGAACCAGAACTGAATCAAGAAGCACTAGCACCAACCTGAATTGATCGGTTCAATTATGTTATAGGTTGAATCATGGTTCTTCGGTTGTTTTTGCACATGCCAACACCAGTGAAAATGTCTCATCGTAATCCACCTCATATGAGCAATACAATTAGTTGTTTCTTTGTATGCACTTCTTTCTCAAGTTCTTCATGGATGAATGCATTAGTAATATCCATTTGGTAGATGACGATAGTGATGATTACATAAAATGAAGAAAATGAAGGAGATGATTACACTAAACAAAGACTACTGCAACAAAGATGATGCAGTGGTCCGAAGCCGCCCCGCTCTGGTTCTACACCAGAGGAACATGTCTGGTCCCACCATTGGACTGCAGCCCAAACACCCCATCCATGACCGCACCTATTCTCAGCGCGGCGGGATGTTGAGGCGGAGTCTCGAACCCAACTCAATTGGTGATAGTCCCTGTTAGGAAAGAGATTTATCAAGGGGGCTGGGTTCGAGACTCCGCCTCAACATCCCGCTGCGCTGAGAATAGGTGCGGTCATGAGTGTGGTGCTTGGGCTGCAGCTCGGTGGTGGGACCAGACGTGTTCCTCTGGTGCACAACCAGAGGGGGCAGCTCCGGACCACTGCATCAAAAAGTGCACTTTTTTGATCTCAGGACGGTGGTGCGATGGTCGCAATTGCTCCAAGGGGCAAACCACCTGCATGTGTACCCGTTGTGGCCAGACAAATCATACTGAAGCCATTTGTTATCGCAAACACCTCTCAACACCGCGCTTCTCGTGCAGTTGATGTTCATACCACCTCTCGCCCCGACATTGTCACTTTGCGAGAAGAACTTCAACATCTTTGGGGACCAGTTACTCGGACTTCCGGCTTCGCCACCTCATCTCCAATGAAGGTGTATATGTGTTTTTCATGTGGTCACTCTTGGATAGCGGACTCTAGGGCGACGAAACATATTATCCCGCAGAAGCCTCTCAGTATATTGATTCTGTTTGTCCTAAGTTTATCATGGTGGCTAATAACGACACCACTCCGGTCCGCTACTCTGGAGATGTGCCTCTCACTCCATCCCTCTCTCCCCGCTCCGTGCTTCATGTTCCTGGCTTTCAATTCAATCTCCTTTCTGCATACAAATATACATGTCACAATTTTCAGGAAACTTGCAGTACGTTTGGTCATTATTCATCAAACATCCCACGTCTACACACCGTAACAAAATGGTATAGCCGAGCAGAATGACCGCCATCTCTTAGAGGTTACTCGGTCTCTTATGTTTCAAATGCATGTCCCCACGATCTATTGACACTTTGCAGTTTCCACCTCATGCTATTTGATTAATCACATGTCCTCCTTCATTCTCAACTTTACGACGCCATTCTCCATCCTCTTTTCTTCGCAACCCCTCTTCCCTTTGATTCGTATCTTTGACAATGTTTACTTTGCCCATTATCTAGTCCCTTCCATAGACAAATTGACCCAACACGCTATCAAGTATATGTTTATGGGGTACTCTCACACCCTTATAGTCTATTTGTGTTACTCTCCCACTACTCAAAAACTCGTTACATCTGTGAATGTTACGTTTCTTGAGGATCAACCCTTCTACTCCTCGACTCCTAGTGATACCTTCTTACCTGCTATCCCACGCCCTAACGTACCTCTCAATAACATCACACCTCTGCTTCCAACACCACCTCTCGTGCTTCGAAAGCCTCTTCCTCCCCTTCTTGTCTACACTCGCCGTCGTCTGATGCCCTAAGACAGTTGTCCCCTAGTTATGACACTCCACAACCTGCTGATCTGCCTACGACGTTTACCACTCATCCTCTCTTCCACCGTGTCTCCTTACACCGCTTGTCTCTCAACTTTCACAAGTTTGCAACTTCAACTTCTTACCTGCTATTTCCACCCCCTCTTCTGTGCAGGAGGCTCTTAAACATCGCGGTGAGGGAATTACCCCACTATTCTATTTCTTGATTATGTTTATTAAACTTCACATTTTAAAAAATTTGATTTAACATAAGATCAAGATTGTTATTAAATTGTAGCTCAGCAGCAAAACTGTCTTGTTCTTAGATCGATTCTTTTGTGAATTTTATAATGTAAACTCTATATGGAGAGTGAATTTTCCACAAAAGGATTGTAGGCATCCAATAATAATTTTTTTACACCCGTGCACATACTGACACAATTGATGTTGTCCAAAGGTTTAGTTTATTTTATAGATATTGTCATTCTTCTTCTGTTAATGAATTCTATGCAATGCATATGAATAAAATATTTTATAACCATACTGTTTATAGAAATTGTGCTCCCTCATTCACTTTATGTGACTATTTTAGAGTGATGAAACTTGTAGATTGTTATGTTATTTTTTCTACATGGTAAAGATTTCCTCTGTTATCTTTAGTTTCCATTGATTTTCTTTTTCTTTTTTATGTTGTATGAAACAAGAGTAGGATCAACTTGAATTCAGTAGACTCCATCTTAAGGTTACCACAGATACACTATTCAATTGAACTAGACTTTTTGTTTCAAAGCATGAGCAAACACCATTTAATGATGAAAAACCAGTTGTAGAAAGCCAAAGCTGGAGCGAATGCAACATGCCATCCCCTCCATGCATACTACAAGTCTACAACCAACAATCATTTGATTTATCATTCTTTCATTCGTACCATCTACACTCTCCCAAACATCAAAAATCACAATAGATTTGAACTGTATAGTTAGACCTAATGAAACTTTCAGCAGTACATACCGCCCGAATGTGCCATTTTTTCGTATAACTCACATGATCTCATTCCTAATCAACATTATATGCACCCAACTCTGTCTCCATTTCCAGCCCAACAATACGATTATGTACAATACCTTCCTTGTCGGGAACTGCCAAGGAACCCATTCCACCACCATCAGAGCCTCTGAGAATTGGGTGAAATTTCATTGAGCTATACCTAGTGGCATTAGCACCGAGGGACCATCTCATACCGAAAAAAAACAATTACCGGGACACAATGACTAGTAGTTAATGTTCAACAATGGCCAATGAAGGCACATTAAGCTGAGGACAATATCCAGATCTCCCCACCGGTTGTGCAATGTTACACCGTCTTTTCTACAATCACTTCATCTGCCCTTATTGTCTCTATTCAACAACCTCCTCTCTAGCCATCACTCCCAATTTCCCTTAGCACATACCTCCTTCGAACACCCAAACTTTTACTATCTAGCGGGTGCCACAACAGACCTCCTCACCTGCCCTTGCACAAGAAACCCATTCATTACTTCAGTCACTTAACGTACAAGTTGGCCGCTACCAATCACAGGTGTCTTCAATCACAAACTGTGAGCAGCAAGCTCCCCATAACTTCTTTTACTTCATCGATGGTCACGAGTGGCACTCATTTTGTGATGGCATTTGTGCTTTGTATACTCATTATAAGGCTCTCTTTTACCGAGTGATAAACGAATGACGAAGCAACAATCAAAATGCATTTTCCGGCTTGAATCAACTCGGGTAGGGTTAGATGTTATGTTTTAATTATGTGTCAGTTTGTTATGATGCGGGGTCATGTTTGTTATTGTATCTTTTAATTGTGGTTCATATTTTTTGAGTTTTTTTAATTTGGAGTCTTCATGCTTTTAATTAGCTCAATTGTTAGAGGGGCTATTGCAAAAGTATTTTTGTAAGTCTATTTAAATGGTCCCTTGGGCCATGAAAAAAAGAGAAAATAATATTTCCTCTCCCTCCTCTAGGGTTAGGGATTTGCTATCTAGCCTATCCCTCAAGCTCCCTACGTAGGTAAACACAGTAAGACTCCATAGAATTTTCGCCGGCATCATCTTCATCTAGAATCATGCTCGGGACGCTCCCCTCAAGGGTTGTGATTCTCGGGTGGAAATAACTGAAGTTTATCATGAAGAGTGTCAAATATGATATTTGAGGATAAACGACAGGGATCACACTTCGAGCACGAGCCATCATACAATGGGGGCCGCACATGTCTATTCTCATAAGAGACGTTGATCAGATTGTCATTTGGACGATCCGAGTCTGCAGTTGCGTCCGAAGCGCCGTTTGAACGTTTCTATTTACTTTTTTTTTGTATTTTTTGGTGTTTTAAGTGATGAGATCAGACACTTTTCGTTTGCGATCATTCGTAGCCATCCACAAGGTGTGCCCAAAGTAGGATTAGTATAAATAAGCGGGAGAAGGGCTAGTTTTGATTTCATTTGCAGAGTTTGGGTACCTTTCTTCCTGGAATTTGACGATCTCACATTGTGCTGACTACACAAAATTCCAAGATCCCGACTTCTTGGTGGTTTGTATGTACTTTACTTTTGATTTTGGCCTTGCCACCACCTTTTATAGCCCTAAATACTCTTTCCTCTATAGCCGGCCACCCAAGACTTCTTCCCACAACCAAAACTCCCTCCCATAGCCTTAGCCCCTCACGCCACGCCTCCCCATACTGAATCCCACCCCAACCGCCCTCTCTCCAAACCACCAACTTACGCCTATCACCTCCCAACACCATCAATAACCCACCATCTATTTTGGGCCTACCAACCACCATCCCGCCCCTTGAAACCTTGGCCACCCCCCGCACCCCATATATACCTCCAACAGTTCCCGACCCAAACATTCTAACAACAACCCCCTCCCCCTTCCATGACTCATTCCATCCGCATCCAACCCCTCCCAAGCCTCGACCTATTGGAATGTGTTATTTAGAAGTGATCAAGAGATTAGTTTTACCGCCAACGCAACATATGACATGGCACGCTAAAAATGTACATAAATTGGATAAATGTTCGCATTGGTTTCATTTATTTTAGATATAAATGAAAATCAAGTCCAAAATGTGAATTTATGATGTTTAATTAATTGAGAATTGATTAAATATGGATCAAGACTAATTGCTTATCGAATTTGGTTCAAATTGGCTGTTAAGGCAATATTCGACACACATCATTTTTGTTTGTGCTTAACAACAAACGCGGTATAGTATTCGATGCACGCCTATTTGAGAAATCAACGCATGTCGATTTGGTTTGAATTTAACGGATGCCAGAACTGTCGACCAGAATTTGACTCATGTCTATTTGAGAATTCGACGCACGCCAATTTGAATCTGACGCACGTCGATTTAAGAAGTTGTCGTACTTCGAGTTCAGCTAAATTCAAAAATTATGATGGTTCTTTCTATTGTCAATTTTCAACTGAAAAACAATTATCCCATTATCATAACGTCCGCCTTCCAGAGATTTTCGAAGTCTCTCTCTTCTCTCAAATATAATATTCACAGTTTGAGAAACTACTGTAAGAAGAGAGACTAGTCGATAGACAAATCATTTTGCGAAGAGAGGAACAAAGATAGTCTCTGCCAAAATGGAACTAATATTTCATTTCAGAGAAGGACGATCATCTTTCAACCTCGAGACCGTTGAACTTCGTAGTATTTCCGGCATTCGGGTGGATACCAATAGAGATGTGGATTTCGTTCCACGTTTGGTTCTCAAATACATCGCAATATTCACAAAATCTGATTTCGTCATATGCATATGTTTAACTTTCTTGATTTACCTATTTTGCATGGTTCCTTAGTACGAGTTCTCGCATTCCACTGTGCATTAGATGAACGATGAGTCACCAACAAGGTCAACCCTCCTCACAACCCTCTATACCTCTCCAACTAACCCCACCTGCACGCTAACCCTAGCCATGCCCCCTTCATCCTCCATACCAAAATAAATCTACAAATTACCCTAAATCCCTCCAACACTTATCATACAACTTCCTTCCCCTCTTCAGATAGGCACCATCGATCCGATGAACACTAGATCTCCACTCCCTTGCCCACGACCCCTATTTGTGAGTGTTTTATAGCCTGGTTTCATTATTCCTCTTTATTGTTGCACAAACTTGGATATTTATATGATAATGGATGCCTTGCTCTGGTAGTTTGTCTGTGTTTACTCTTAACTTGCAGGATCTTTATCACTTGCGCGCACTGGCTTTTGGCCCTTCCAGCGTAGGAAAGCCTTGCTTGTTTGCACGCTTGAAATACTGCTGGATGATTGTTATTGTTTTATGTTTTAATTTCTAGTTGCAATAAACTATTGGATCGTCTTTTCGTGGTCCCAGGGATAGGTATGGTTTTATTTCCCCGGCATAGCACCCATGCTTGCATTTATTTAGATTAGACTTACATAGCCTATCACACATCAATAAGGTGGAGCCCCAAAAGGAGGTCATGCTATTGAAAGCTCTAGCTGAATGTAGAACTGGAATGTCAAGATTATAAAATAGCATGGATTTATTATTCATGCTGCTTTCAAATCTTGATTATTCATGAATAGCATGAAGACAACATGAATGTATAGGCATGTATAGAACTGAAAACAGCATGAATATATGTATGCTATTCAAGATTTTTCTATTCTATGCATACATATGCATCCATACTATTTTCTAATTTCGCTGCCATTTAAGGCCTTGACGATGCAGACATGTGGAGATTTGTCAAGAAAAAAAAGAACTAGTGGAGTGTAAAACGTGAATGATCAAGGTTACAAAATAGCATGGATTTATGGGCTTGATTATTCATACTGTTTTCTAATCTTGATTATTCATGAATAGCATGGAGATAGAATGGATGCATATGTATGAGTAGAACTGAAAATAACATGAATATATGTATGTTATTCAATCTATTTTCCACTCCATGCATACATGTCCATACTTTCTTCTAATCTCCTCTCTTGATTATTCATGCTTTTTTCTAATCTTGATTTTTCACATTATTTTCTAATCTTGATTTTTCATGCTATTTTCTAATCTGAATTATTCATTCTATTTTCTAATCTTGATTATTCATGCTATTTTCTAATCTTGATTTTTAATGCTATTTTTTATCTTGATTATTCATGTTCATACATTTTCATACTTACATGCACATAAATATACATACTTGCATATGCATACAAACATATACAAGCATATATTCATATATACAATATAAATAGGTTATTAGAATAGACATGATTGGTTAAATAAATCTACTGTAGTTCACAACATCGACTTTAGTTTTTTGTTTCTCACTCTTTCTCATGCTAAAATAATAACGCTAAAGAAATGGAGAAACCACCTTGTTACAATGGTTGCGTCTCATAAGATGTATTATTTTACTTTACATTTCTCTCTATATTTACTGTATATTATCCAGATATAATAACGAGGTTTTATTTTTCTCAGGAAATGAAACAAAGTTGGGCATGAGTAGAGGCGTAGCGGAGCCCAAACTCACAGCTGTGGATGCAATGATTGATAAATTGACCGGCGCTATTTTTTTGTTCCAAGTAGTAGTTGTTATTGTTCTAGGCTTTGCTGGGAACATTTGGAAGGACACAGAAGCTCGAAAGGTGATTACGCCTTCTCGTTGTTGATTGCAATTTTCTTCCGTGGAATAATCTCAGTTTCTATTCTTATCTAGTTGTTTTACTTAATTTGCTTAAAATAATATTTTGTATTCACTACACTTTTCTTCAAATCCTAAATTATTAGTTTCAAGAAAAGTCTATATAAATGATTATTTGTTGCTTGCTTTGCACTTCATGGGTATATCATATATGTATGTAACATAACATGCTTAAACAGATTTCAGACATATTTTGTCATATTATTCTACATTTACTGAGCAGTTTCACCCGGACTGTTTAAGCAGCTATCTGTACGGTCTTTCGATTGCTAGTGGTTGTGAGGTCTTGAGAGGGAGAAACCTGTAAGAGGATCGTCCCAACCCTTTCTTTACTTAGCCTTCCCCATGACAGAGGATACAGTGAGACCTGAGCCTGACCGAGAGAGGATGAGGAAGAGGAGAGTCTTGCTCAACCCTAACCTAGCTGTAGAAGATGAGAGGGAGAGAAATGGTTAAGAGGAGAGATTTAAGATTTAATTGATGCTACCTTTTAAGACCCCTTACTCACATATATAGTGAGAGGGAAAAGTTTCACGATATTTCCATGCCCCTCACCCAGTCCACATGATGCGGAAAAAGATAAATTGTGAAAAATACAAATACAATGCAAAAAGCAGATACATGTCGTCTGATGGCACACATCGTCGCCCCCTGCATGGGCCCAAAACATTACCGTCATGCCAGATCCTGAATCTATGCTTGAGTGTTACTACCTTTAATAGTTATGCTAACGTTTACTCGATAGGCTCTTAGACTACCGATTGAAATTGATTTGCTACTCCCAGTTTCTGTTTAGCGTTAAAATTTGATCTACTTGCCTTTACTTCACTCTGCGTGATTTGAAATTTGAATAAGCTTGCACTATTTACTTTCTTTTATCAGAACCCTACCCTTATGGAGGCTTTCCTTATATTCAAAGGTCCTACTGAAGTCATATAGTTTTCTTTACACAGGAAGCTTACTTGCAAATGACAATTGCCATTATTAGTTGTTTCACCTATGCAGTATTATCCTTTATCAAATTTGATGTGATACTCATGAACTATGTTATTAAAGGCGCGCCTAAGGCTCTAGGCTCACCAGACTCAGAGGTTTGCGTCTCTGTGCACCTTATATGCGCCTTTGGAATATAAAAGATGGGGTTGAGTGAGATTTTTTTTGTTAATTTTTTTTCTTCAAAAATTAAGAAAAAAAAATGTAAGAACTCAATAATTTTTTATTGATTTAGTGTTTGTGAAAGATAATTGTGCGTTGAGACTTAGATATGATGCAAGTGATTACATTGATTCTATTTTTTAAGAGATATAAAAGATAGTAATTGTTAGAATAGCCCATGTAGTAGGCTCATGTTTTGGGCCCTTTTTTGTTCTCTCCTCTTTAGTCCCACATCTTGTATAGGATTTATTCTCTCTCTCTTCCTCCTATATATTTGTATTCTCTCCTTGTATTTACATACACAAACAATACATACAAGCTTTGAGGTTTTCTCAACATGGTATCAGAGCGAGGTTCGGTCCTCTAGAGGTTCCTCTAGCTGCGGTTTTCCTTTTTCTTCAAACCGCCCAGCCCGCCCAGCCCGCCATCCCCTGCGGCCTGCCTGTCTGTCCGCACCGGTTTCTTGCGGTCTGCTTTTCCCTTATCCGCGTGGCTTCTGCAGACTGCCCCTCTGCCTCCGCCTCTCTTCTCTCTCCGTGGTTCCACCCTCCTCAGGCTTCTTATAGACATCTTCTGCTCTGACCCGTGGGACCCACCTCTTCTATCCGCTGCGAGCTCCTCTTCTTCTGTCCGCTCGAGCCTCTCTACTCGCGGACTGCTCCTCTCTACTCGCGGACTGCTCTCTATATCTCCCTCTCACTGTGCTACTCCCTATCCGTCGTCTCTTGCGGACTGCTCTTGTCCGCCGCGGTCTCGAGCTCCTTTATCCTAACCGCTGCATGCTTCTCCCTCTTGCGGCCTGCTCTTCTTTCTTGCGGATTGCTCCTGTCCGCCGCAGCCTCCTTTCTCCTGCGGCCTGCTCCTCTCTTTTGCGGACTGCTTCTGTCCGCTGCGGACTCGTGTTCTCCGCGCTGCTTCTTGTGTTCTGACCGCTGGTGTGTTCACCTAGACCGTGCGGACTCCTCCCTATTCGCATTTTTGGTCGCGATTTGCAACATCGCTGGTGTCCAACGTAACCGTGCGTGCTGGTTCCTTCCCGTGTTTTCTTTGCTAGCGGTCTTCTCCAGCCTTCCCGCTGCGGCCTGGTCGTGCGACCTCCTGCTCTTCTCGCAGCGGTCTCCCTCGGTGATCTGTTATTGCGGTCTGCCTCTATGGGTTCTTCGGGTACCTCCACTGGCTCGGCAGCCAGTCCGCCTATTGACCACCCGACCTGTCCTACAGACCGCCCGACTTGCTCTGCTGAAGTCCGTGACGAGCTGCAGGATCACTACCATCTCTCTTTCTGGCAAGAAGAACTTTATCCCTTGGGTGCACTCCGTTAGACGGGTTCTTCAAGCAAAGGGTCTTCTGCCTCACCTTACTCAGGCACCTCCGTCTCCTTTTACCGATGATTGGCTCCGTAATGATGACCGCGTTCAGACTTAGATCCTGAATTCATTAGATGGTGAGGCTTATCAGATGGCTATGTACCACGACACCGCCAAACTTATGTGGGATGAGCTGCATTCCTTATACTCTGGCCGCAACAGTCTTCAACATCTCTACGACATCCTCACTGACCTCTTTGCTCTCGACACTGGCGGGGCTTCAGATATGACGTCCTTTGTTGCTCGGGCTAAAACTCTTGCGGAAGCCTGGATACAGCATCAGCCGTCCACCAATGATCATGCTGCTCAGCGCGCTCAGAAGTAAGCCGCATGCATTGCCATCATAATGGCCCGTATTCCACCTCACCTTCAGGGCATTCGTGCTCAGGTCCTGGTTGCTCCCACCACACCATCCTTCTCCGATGTATGCTCCATGCTTCTCCGTGTATCACCTCCTCCAGATACTTCTGCTCCTTCTCCCCCGGCCCTTCTCCAGCAGGCCCCTTCGCTCCTACCTTTCCCTCCTCCTTCTCGGGGGGACGTTCGGGCTCTCGGGGCCGTGGCCTTGGTGGCCGGGGTCAGCCGAAGTGTTCCTTCTGCGGGAAAGATGGTCATCTGGAGGCGACCTGCTATAAGAAAATTGGTTATCCTCCTCGTCCGACGACTTCTGCTGTTACTGACGCCAGTCCTCCTGATCTTGAGACCGTCAGTCTTCAGCTCCAGCATCTCCAGGGCCTGCTCAACCCACCATCTTCCTCCATCGCCTCCGTCTCCAACACAGGTACTGCTTGTCTCTCCACCAGCCTGGGATGGATTGTGGACTTCGGTGCCACTCATCACATTACTTCGCAACGGCCTGCCCAGTACTCGGATTCTCCTTATCCGAAGTCTATCACTGTGGCCAATGGGGCTGGTTCCCGTCTCCGGCTCGGCAGATCTTTCTCTCAACCAGTCCATCTCCCTTCGCTCGGCTCTTCATGTTCCGAGTTCACCATTTAATTTACTCTTTGTTGGACGTCTTACGAGTGATCTTGATTGTTCCGTTATATTCACTTCCTCTTCCTTTGTTATACAGGATCGGCGGACACGGACTACCATTGGTAAAAGCCAGCTGCGGAACGGGCTCTACCTTCTCGACAAATCTCCCACCATTCTGTCTTTCGTCTCTTCCATTGCATGACATCGTCGACTTGGGCATGCCCCTCTGTCCGGTCCTCCAGCGGGCTCTTCCAGATATCCCTTTTACTCCTTTTCAGTGTGACTCATGTATCCTCGACAAACATCCGCGTTCTTCTTTTCCTTCGCATTGTACTCGGAGCGCTGCTCCCTTTGATTTAGTACATTCTGATGTATAAGGTCCTTTTAAGATTCCCAGTATCTCTGGATTTCGCTATTTTATCACATTTATTGATGATCACTCTCGAACTACGTGGCTATACTTACTTCGTGATCGCTCCGAGCTTCCCCGGGTTTTTCGGGCATTTGTCCTCGAGACCCGTTCAAAATTTCACTCCACACTCAAAATACTCCGCACCGACAATGCTCGTGAGTACACCAGCCACGATTTTACCGCTTTATGTTCTGAATTCAGGATTCTTCATCAAACCTCCTGTGCTTACACGCCCCAACATAACAGTGTTGCCGAGAGGAAGAACCGCCACTTACTAGATGTTCCCCGCTCCCTCATGCTTCAAATGCATGTTCCCAAGCATTATTGGAACTTTGCGGTCTCGACTTCCTGCTTTCTCATCAACCGTCTCCCTTCCTCCGTACTCAACTATGCTACTCCGTTTAGCATATTGTTTCCCTCAACTCCGACTTTTCCTCTCCCGCCTCGTGCCTTTGGCAGTCTCTGCTACGTCCACCGTCTGGGGCCATCCTTGGATAAGTTGGATCCCCGAGCGGCTCTACACATCTTTGTCGGCTATTCGCGCACCCAAAAGGGCTATGCGTGTTACTCTCCCGCTACTCAAAAGATCTCCGTTTCTGCTGACGTAACCTTCCGGGAAGAACAACCATTTTTTCCTGCTCCTTTACCCGCTACTCCACCCCCAACTCCTCTCCCGCCATCTCTCTCACGCCCAGTTATTCCCGTTACTCCACCACCTTCGCCGGTCTCTCCTGCACCGGCTCCTGCTCCCTCCAAGCCTCCCGTTGTCCGTGTCTACATTCGTCTCCCTCCCCGTTCTGATGCCCCTCTGCAGACGCCCTCTACCACAGATACTCCGCGTCCTGCTGATCAGGTACCGCCTTCCACTGCTCATCCTCTGGTGAACTACGTCTCTCTTCATCGTCTCTCTCCCCTTCTGCGCACATTTTCTACCTCTCTCTCTTCGGTTGCTGTTCCTAACTCTGTGCAGGAGACGCTTACACATCCAGGCTGGCGGGCCGTCGTGGAGGAAGAAATGTCTGTTCTCTGGGCTAACCAGACATGGACTTGTCGTGCCCCTTCCTCCGGGCCAGCAACCGGTTGGGTGTAAGTGAGTCTTTGTCATCAAATATGCTGCTGATGAGACCATTGACCGTCTAAAAGCTCGTCTCGTGGCTCGTAGTTTCACCCAGCAACATGGACTCGACTATGAAAAAACCTTCTCTCCGGTCGCCAAGCTCAATACCGTTCGTGTCCTTATCTCTGTCGTTGTTCATCGCCAATGGCCCATCTTTCAGCTGGATATCAAGAATGTTTTTTAAATGAGGATCTCCAAGAGACGGTATACATGCAACAACCACCCGGGTTTGAGACCACGGAGGAGTCTCATGTCTTCGCCTTCTAAAGGCTCTCTATGGTCTCAAACAATCTCCACGGGCATGGTTTGAAAAATTCAGTAAGGTCCTTCGTGATATCGGTTTTACTCGAAGCTCGGCTGACTTCTCGCTGTTTACTCGTCACCGACCAACAGGGACGGTCCTTCTGCTAGTTTATGTTGACGATATCATCATTACAGGAGATGACTCACAAGGGATACAGGCAGTCAAAGTACATCTAAACTCCGTCTTTCAGACTAAGGATCTGGGACCTCTAAGATATTTTTTGGGTCTTGAGGTTGCCAGACGACCGGATGGGCTTACTCTATCTCAACGGAAGTACTGTCTTGACCTTCTTCATGATGCTGGTCATTCAGGATGTAAGTCTAGTGATACCTCTATGGATGTAAACCACAAGTTGTGCGCTCCAGGCATCTGACTCGGATCTACTTCTCCAGAATCCTGAATATTATCGTCGACTCGTTGGAAAATTGATCTATCTCACGGTTACCAGACCAGATATTTCTTTTGCTGTTGGTCTTGTCAGTCGATACATGCACTCTCCTCGAAGATCTCATATTCAGGCTATTGAACGTATTCGCAGGTATCTTAAAACAGCTCCTGGTCAAGGACTTGTTTACCGGACTTCTTCTTCTGCTCCAACTTTGGTGGCATACTCAGATGCTGATTATGCTGGTTCTCTTGATGACCGACGATCTACTAGTGGCTTTTGCGCATACTTTGGAGGACATTTGGTTACATGGCGAAGCAAGAAACACGCGGTCGTTGCTCGATCATCGGCTGAGGCAGAATACCGGGCAATGACATCTGTTGTTTCGGAACTGACGTGACTTGAGAGTCTTCTCACTGATCTGGGTGTAAAATTACCATATCCGGCTGTTCTCCTTTGCGACAGTCAAGCGGCTATACATATCGCTAAGAACCCAGTCTTCCACGAAAGAACGAAGCACTTTGAAGTCGATTGTCACTTCATTCGGGAAAAGTTCAAATGAAGAAGCTCAATATAAAACATGTCCCAGGGACGGAACAAGTTGCAGATGTCCTCACAAAGGCTCTTCACAAGGCACTCTTCTATCAATGCTTGTCCAAGCTTGGTGCATACGATTTGTACACTCCAGCTTGCGGGGGAGTGTTAGAATAGCCCATGTATTAGGCCCATGTTTTGGGCCCTTTTTTGTTCTCTCCTCTTTAGTCCCACATCTTGTATAGGATTTATTCTCTCTCTTCCTCCTATATATTTGTATTCTCTCCTTGTATTTACATACACAAACAATAAATACAAGCTTTGAGGTTTTCTCAACAGTAATGAATGATTAATTAGTAGATTAGATGAAAAATTTGATCGAGAAGCTGAGATAATGTTTGATGTTGATTATTTAAAATGAATGTGGTTGCGCATTGCCTTCACTAGCAACGCGCTTGCTTCTTGAGCCTTCCGCCTAGGCTCCAAGACCCTTTTGCGCATGAGCTCTAATACTTTTATAGGATACCAAAGGATATTTCCTTTTTAACTTTTGTTTAATGTCTGCCCATCGGGATGCGGGGCGAAGCCCTATGTGATATGTCATACTCTCTAAATCAGGCCAAAAAATCTCAACCAAAAGTTAAGATTTGCAAATCCAAGGCGGTGCTTGTCCGCTACTTCATACTAGTCAAAGTACTTTTCATGCTTAATAACTAATTCGTAAGCGCCTTTAAGTCTATCTAGTTGTCAAAGGACACTGTATCTAAGATAAATTTATGCGTGATATCATCTATGTAATAATATCCTATATGAGATTGATGTTAATTATCATATTAATCATCCTAGTATAATTGAATCGTGTTGGAGGATCACACAATCTCTACAAATGGGTGGCTAAGGCTGGGGATAATCTCCATATTAGTACAAGGATATCTCCCGGGGAGTTCCATTGATTTGAGTGTAAACAAGCTCTGTATCCTAAATAAAGGAGATAAGTAATGTTGGTGACCTAGATGGCCCACATCATGGGAGACCAATAGACAACTATTACACATCACTAACTAATCCCTTATCTGGGGCTTTGATACTATTTTGACACTAGAGGAATATATAGGAGACCGACATTATCCAAACTAAATTATAATATAAATGCATTGTGCACAATTAATGAATAGGACAGACGATTAACTAAACTTTAACCCGAATGAAGCATTGCCAACACACAAATATACGATGCACAACCATAAAATTACAAATTGCACAAAACTTACATTTGATTACAATTGATTATAATCAGAATAATCAAGTAATCCTGCAATTGAATGAAAGCGCTAGAAATTAAAGTGCGTTGCTTATAAATTTCACACGCATACTAAAATTAGATTAGCCAAAATAATTGGAATAAGTACTACTTGAAATAAGGGACATCCATATAATGTGAGAAAATAAAGTCTAAAATATAAAAGCTCATCGAGCGGTTGGATCCGATCCTAGGAAGATGTAGGTGATTTGAGGATGGTTGTAGGAGCGATGCATATGTGCTATCATACGATTTGCAATGGAATGTCTAAATGTAATACTAAGACTTCCGGTGATTTAAAACTTTGGGGGAAGGAAGGTTTCTGTTGAAATTTTCAAATGCCGTTAATGAGACCAGTGGCATTGGGAAATAGGGGGGGTCACTATAGTGATGGATGGGTGATGAGTGTTGGTTATTGTGGGGGTTTGCGGAGCCTATCTGCAACTGTAGGGGGTAGAGGGAAAGTGATGCATACCAAAATCCGTAATTAATTTTAAAAATTAAGATTTTGTCCGCAAATTAAAATTGACAATGAAAATACGGCTTTGTGTGCTTTGACTCGCAATAGCTACTCAAAGTTTTAGTAACCCTGCACAAGCGACTAACATTTGCGCACATGCTTCAATATAACTAACTTATCCACAAGCTTCTCAATTAAAAGGGATAGCGACAAAAGTGAAAACAATCTGACGACAAACAAGAGCAGGATTAATTTAGGGCGAACGAGCTCTGAAATCTTTAAACTTTCGCAGACATTCATGAAATTAGACTAAAAGTATTGGAGATGCAAAAAGAGGGGGTTATACCAACTCCTTGTGAAGAAGAAGATTCCCCACTGAGTAAGGAGCCGAGTAAAGGCAGAGGGCCTCTGGAATCGGCCAGAAAAATGGCTGGATCTGACAGGGTGGTCCCGAATAGGAATGGCTGCAGCAGTACAGTGAAGGGAGGCCTCGATTCCGGACGGGAAGGGTGTTTTCCGGCGGTCTGGAGGTGCTCGAACCAAGACAAAAACAGATGAAGCTCGGGGGTTCGACGATGGCGGGCAGACTTCCGTCGGTAGCTGACGAAGGAAGGAGGAAGTCGCAGGGCCCAACAACGTCCGGAGGAGTCGACGGGAGCTGGCGATTTGGCACTGGAAGACGGAGGAAGGGGAGGACCTGGACTCGCCGACGGGACTGGCGAAGGGCCCATAACTGGTTGCTGGGAACTTCTGTGGTGTCAGGCGGCAGCAACGGAGCAAGGCGGGCCGGCAACGAGCGACAGGAGGAAATGGAGGAGCTATAGTGGGTAATTCCGGGAAACAGGAATGTTATCTCCGTTTCCCGATTCTGACTCCACCTGCCTTTGGCGTGTAGGAGAGGTTGGCTTAAATAAGGTTGGTTTTTTTTCAATATTTTATGGCTTTGGAAGAGGTAGGCAGTGGTTTCAAAGATAGGCAGCAGTTTCAATGGTTATTTTAAAGGTATTAATCGGTGGAGTATAAACAGTTATAGGATGTAATTTTAAAGGCATTAAATGGTTATTTCAAAGATGGCTGCAGTTTCAAACACTGTTCAAAGCAAAGTTGGCTGGCAGTTATGGCTCTCTTTAATAATATTAAAGAGAGAAGTTTTTCAATTTGGTGGGCCGGTTGAGAAAGAATGTGAATGCCAAGAAATTTAATAACTTTATTTCTCGCTTGCCCAAATTAATCCTAATCCTAATTTGACGGATCAATTTATTTAAGATCCTATTAGCTGATCACACCAATAAGTCACGATAGATTCCAAACACAACAATACATAGAAAATAAAGGACAACTAGCGTAACGACATTGCGCTACAAATCATTTAATAAAATAAAACAATGATGCAATTCAGGATGCATCAGAAAGGGGACAGAGGTTGTGATGGCTGGCTGGCAGCTTGTGGGTGGTAGTGGAGGGCCGAGCCATAAGCGTGGGAGGAAAAAAGGGAAAGGCTGATAGGGCTGGGAGGAAAAAAGGGAGTTGTCAGCGGTGGGAATGGTGGAGGTGGCTGGGTGTTGAGGGTGGAAGAGGCGATGAGATCCTTGACTTCACGCTCATGAGGTACCGAGATGATGGGGGAAAACTGTATGGTGAAAACAATGGAGGGATTTTGGCGGTGTCTACACTGTCGAAGGAGGCATCAACTTGCCCTTGGCTTCAGCACCCAGAGATCAGCGTCTTCATTGAAAGACCATGCCCAGTTTTCTTAGAAGCTGTTGATAGCCCCATTTCACTAATTACAAGATATGTATTCATGCATATATAATTACACATATACATACTTGTATAGATATATGTATACATAAATCTATGCATACATGTGTAAATTTATCCATATATACACATATACATATGTGCACACATGTATGCATGTATCCACACACAGTGGGTGTGTGTGGGATGGTGGGTGGTGTGTGGGGTGGGTGGGTGGTGTGTGTGGCGGCGGGGGGTAGGTGTGAGTACATGCGCGTTGATGGGTGGGTGCATGCATGTGGGTGGGTATGGGTGGGTGTGGGTGGGTGGGTATGGGTTGGTGTGGGTACGTGCGTGGGTGCATGTGTGGGGTGCGTGCTTGTGTGGGTCGGCGTGGATACGTGCGTGGGTGCGTGCATAGATTGTGAATGTTGTGTGTGGTGGGGGGGGGGGGGGGGGGTAGTGTGGGTGCGGGGGTGCTTGGGTGGGTGGGTGCGTGGGCATGCACGTGCGTGTGTGGTGGACATGTGGGTGGGTGTGGGTGTGAGTGCGTGTATGGGTGGGTGCGTGAGTGCGTGTATGGGTAGGTGCGTGCGTGTGTGGGTGGGTTTGGGCGTGTGTGTGTGGGTCGGTGCATGCGTGTGTGGTGGTGGGTGGGTGGGTGGGTGCGTGTATATACACTTACATGTATGTATCTGTAACATCCTCAATTTTTTTGTAACGGCCCAGGAAGGAAACCTGGCGCTGCCGGCCCACCAAGCAGCCCATGGAAGACCATGACACCACCAGTGGTTCAGCCGTACGATTACAAGGCCTGCAGGCCGTATACCCCAACCAAATCTCCACGCCTGTTTCTCAGCAACGGTAGGTTGTTGCCACGGGGTTACGAACCCGCAACCTTGATAAGACTCTCCTGCAAACAGAGCTCATCACCAACTGAGCTGTCACGACCCGTTGGATAACACTTATCAGAGTGCGCTACGGACGGGTCGTGATGCCGCAGGCATGGACAAAAGGAACTTCCATGTCTGCTAGGCAGGAGCTGAAAATATGATATTAGTTTTAAAATAGTTATTTTGAAAAAAAAGGGTTTAAATTCTTATATATATGTGTGAAAGCATTTTAACATGTCAATGAAAGGTTGATGCCATGCATTTTAAACAATGCAATCAAAGTCATACACTGAAGAAAAATAATGTAACTGTAATAGACAACGGTAGTAAATATGCCCCAAATAAAATGATCTAGTACATCAAATAAAATCATAGCAGTTATCCACGATACAAGAGAAAATGACTAACAATAACAAGTACACGATAACAGATCTGACGGTAAAAAAAAACAGATATATAGGACCTGATGTAACAACTACAAAAAAGTAGATCTCCGAGGGAGCAGTAGCTGAACGAAGGGCAGCTCAGGGAGCAGGCGGCGCGCTGTCACGAACCCTAAGACAAAAATCCAAACAGAAGGAAAATTGCCTCAGAACATGAAAACTGAAATTAAGCATATAATAATCTGATGCATAAGTAGCGGTAACAAGAGAAAGGAAAACAATTAACTGATGCTTAACTGTACTCTAGCCTACTCCGGAGTTAGCCTAAAAAAATTCCATTCACGCAATGACATAGGCAGTACAATGAAAAAGGTTACACGTCTCAATTTGATGTACATGATTCTAATATAAGTTCGATTGCAAGGCTTATCAGCGCGGTGCTTGTAATGGCCCTTCACTGGTTTCCGTTACCAGTTTGGCGGGAGCTCGATTCAAAGCGTCACATCAAATCGCCCCCTCCTTTCAATGTTTGTCTATGACGAATGGTGAATTGGGGATTCATGTCTTGGAGATTCCTAACACAGCTAAACAGGTCATAAAACACACGACCTTGATCTATAAGGGTATACATTTCATAATATAAGAGTAATTTCAATTAAATTTCACGTTTACAAGCGAGAGAGATTTCTCTACTTGCCTTCAGGTGAAGTTGAGCGGATGGCGGCAGCTAGACGGTGCTAGCAGAAACGTAGAAGTCTTAGATCGACCTGCTCAAGATCACACAATTAATATGACCTATGAAGTTTTTCTATGCTTGCATAGACATTATAAAAATTGCAAAGATGCACATAAGAGGTTGCTTAGAAATTTACCTCCCTCGAGAGCGAGGGGAGAAGAGTTACCATGAAGGATTGGGGACTCGGGGCGCTCGGGTGACTGAAACCTTAAATCAGAGAGAGCTTCTTCACGAACCGCCAATTAGAGCGACGGACGGTACCGAAAAAACACAATTACGGCAAGGGTTAGTCGATTGCACGACGGACACAAGTTGATCGACACCAATAATTTTTTGTTGGAAAGAGAACACTAACAAGCACATAAAAATAAATTCTGAAAAGAGGGAGAAAGAGAGATTCCTTACCCCAAGTTATCGAAAATGGACTCAGAAATCCGGGGAGAGACGGATACGAGCAAACTCCAGTTGACCCACTTGAGATCCACCGCCCTAGACAAAGAGGGGGAAGCGAAACTTGGGTTGCCGGAGAAGGGAGTCGCTGCCCTCACAGGAAGGAGGAGGAGAAAGGGCTCCTGCTGCTGCCGCCAGCCGGACGAGGGGCTCCTGCTGATGTCGTCGGCCTGAGAGGGAGGAGAATGGGGCGGAGCCGCTGGCTGGGGACTGGGACGGGAGCAGGGAAGTCGCAGGAGGCGGGAATCAGGGCCGACCGGGTGCAGGAGGCAGGAAGCGGAAGCGGGAGGAGATTCGCCCGACTCCTTGCGGCGCACGAGATAACTGGACGGGAGAAAGAAATATTGGTGGGGGGGGGGAAGCTTGTCTCTCGGGTTATAAGGGTAAGGATTAGGTTTTGTTTTTTTGTTATTATTATTATTATGAAAAAAAATGAGGTTGTTACATTCTCTCCTACTTAAGAAGTTTCGTCCCGAAACGTTTCTGAGGATTCTCTGAATGGGGCCAAAACAACGAAGGTTCAGACAGCATGCACTTCAATAACAGTTTGCAATATAATCACATGGAAGTTAACTATGAAGGATACTAAAATAACAAGGAAGTTAGACTCAGAGACGTACCAAGATTAAGAGAAGAGTTGCGGGTACTTGCTGCGCATGTCAGATTCGAGTTCACAAGTGTACTCCTTAGACTTGTCATGCACCCAAAGTACCTTCACCATAGAAATGGTTCTCTTGCGAAGCTTGCATTCTTGATATTCGACGATCCTTGTGGGCTCGACTGGATATGATAGATTGACTTCAGGAATCACTGGAACTTCTTCAAGAACACGATTAAGATCGTGAATGTATTTCCGAAGCTGACTGACATGAAAGACATCATGGACACCAGCCAAAGAAGCAGGTAGCTCCAGACGGTAGACAGATCCTCCTAATACGTTTTGAGATGGCGTACGGTCCCACGAACCTCAGGCTGAGCTTCTGATGGCGAACGAACCGTTTCACCCCAGGAGTAGGAGAAACCTTCCGGAACACTTGATCACCCACGACAAACTCTAACAGACGACGATGCTGATTGACATATTTCCTCTGCCTCACGATGACACGATTGAGCTGGAGACGAGTCTTCTTTGTGCCTTCTTTCATTTCCTGAAGTAACTCAGGCCCCAAAACAACTTTCTCACCAACTTCTGACCAATAGAGCGGGGTACTACAACGCCGCCCGTACAATGCTTCGAAGGGGGCCATCTTGAGGCTCTCTTGATAGCTATTATTGTAGGCGAACTCGAACAAAGGTAGGTGCTCATCCCAAGCTCATTTGTAGTCCAGAATGTAACACCGAAGCATGTCTTCAAGAATCTGATTATTCCTTTCGGTCTGGCCATCAGTTGTTGGATGATAAGCAGTGCTTATGTTGAGATCGGTGCGCAAAGCTTGCTGAAAACCCTTCCAGAAGTGCGATACAAATCTCGAGTCACGATCAGATACAATCCGCAGGAGGGATCCCATGGAGACTAACAATCTCTGCAATATAGATTCGAGCCATCTTCTCGGTGGAATGACCTTCCTTGTACGGGATGAAGTGGACAACTTTAGTCATGCGATCTACCATGACCCAAATCGCGTCATACCCCCTCGGAGTGCGGGCCAAACCCGTGATGAAGTCCATAGAGATATCTTCCCACTTCCATTCTGGGATAGACAGAGGTTGCAAAAGATCACCAGGACGCTGACGCTGAGCTTTCACCTTCTGGCACGTCAGACATCGAGAGATGAAGCGTGCAATATAATTCTTCATACCAGGCCACCATACTATCTGCTTCAGGTCGTGATACATCTTGTTGTTGCCAGGATGGTCAGATGTGCCAGACTCGTGAGCTTCTCGACAAATACAATCCAGCAACTCAGGAATATCGGGAATGCAGAGGCGGCCTCGAAAACGCAGAACATCATCAGAGATGGAGAAATCTGGGAGAGTTCCAAGTTCAAGCAGGGCGAATGCGCAGGAGTGTGGGATCAGATGGCGGCAGTTCCTTTACCTGTTCTACCCATAACAGACCAGAGACTTTCCTTTGACCTCCAGGTGAGAAGGATATGTCCATCCGCTCGAGGTCATCAACCAGGGCCGTGAGAGAAGCTGACATAGGTGCACAGGCGGCAACAAAAGCCTGACGACTCAAAACATCCGCCACTGAATTGGCTTTACCGGGCACATACGTGAGCTGTAAGTCATAATCTGCTATGAATTCAAGTCAACGCCTCTGACGAAGATTGAGATCCTTCTGGACAAAAATATACTTCAAACTCTAATGGTTAGTGAAGAAGTGACACTTCATGCCATCGAGATAATGACGCCAAAGCTTTAAAGCAAACACTACTGCAGTGAACTCCAGATCATGAGTGAGGTAGTTGCGTTCATGAATCTTCAACTGTCTTGACCCATAAGCGATAACACGATCTTCTTATATCAGGACACAACCCAATCCAACTCCGGAAGCATCAGTATAAACTGAGAAGTCGAACCTCTCTGACGGAAGAGCTAAAACTGGCGCTGAACATAAACGTTGCTTCAATTCAGAAAAAGCCAGCTCACGCTGATCTGACCACTCAAACCTGACATGCTTTTGAGTTATCTTAGTTAGAGGAGCAACAAAAGATGAGAAATCCTTGACGAAACGCCAGTAATAGCCAGCCAGACCAAAAAAACTGCGGATTTCAGTAGGGGTAGAAGGCTGCTTCCAGTCCATAACTGCGGAGATCTTGGCATGGTCAACGGAAGGTCCATCACCCGAAATGACATGCCCCAGAAAGGCAACACGATCCAGGAAGAACTCACATTTCGCCAACTTGACATAGAGTTGGTGCTGACGAAGTGTGGAGAGAGTGAGTCTAAGGTGGGTTTCATGCTCCCATGAGTCTTGGAGTAGACTAAGATATCATCAATGAAGGTGATGATTAACTTATCCAGGTACTCGCGGAAGACACGGTTCATCATATCCATAAATGCAGAAGGAGCGTTAGTCAACCCAAAAGACATCACCAAGAATTCAAAGTGTCCATACCGAGTCCGAAAGGCTGTCCTGGGAATGTCGGACTCCTTGATCTTCAACTGATGGTAGCCTGACCTGAGATCGATCTTGGAGAAGATGGTACTGCCCTTGAGTTGATCAAATATGTCATCCACGCGCGGGAGAGGATACTTATTCTTGATGGTTATCTTGTTCAGATCCCGATAATCGATGCACAATCTCATAGACTCGTCTTCCTTTTTAACGAAGAGAACGGGGGCTCCCCAAGGAGAAGAGCTGGGACGAATGTACCGACACTCAAGCAACTCAGCCAACTGCGATCTAAGCTCCTCTAGTTCACGCGGTGCCATACGGTATGAAGCTTTAGATATGGGGCGCGTTACATGCTCTACATTAATGGAGAACTCAACATCACGATCGGGGGGCATTCTAGGCAACTTGGCGGGGAACACGTCAGGAAACTCGGAAGCAATCGGGATAGTCTCAAGTTGAGCTGTGACATCATCCGAGTGTGAAGCATAAACAAATTAAGCAAAACATCCCTGACTAAGAAGCCGAGTGGCACGCACAGCAGAAATTACGTTCAGGTGGCTGCGGGTGGTCTGAACATGCACGCTGAAGTCCTTCCCATCGATACTGAGATTGACCCTCTTTGCCACACAGTCCAGCCTGGCTCGATACGCGACCAACCAGTTCATATCCAAGATTACATCAAATTCTGTCATATCCAGGACTATGAGGTCGGCGAAGACTTGCAATTTGCCAAGCAGGATTGAACAATTGCGAATACCCTTGTTAGAAAGGTGCACATGATCGGGCACAGAGATCTCGAAAGGGACTTCGAGTGGCGAAGTAGGCCAACCATGGAGATTCACGATATGACGCGCTATAAAAGAGTGAGATGCTCCAGAATTGAAAAGGATTTGCATCCACTTATTCTTGACCCTAAAACTCCCTAGAATTAAACATCTTAAATACATTTCAAGATTATCAATACTAAAGGCGGGTAATTAAATGATGCAGAAAATTTAAAACTTTACTTAAAACATACCAGAGATGACATAGGTAGATGCGAGCGCCTCGTCCTGAGTGGTGACGTTAAACACCGCTTTACCCTTATCTTGAGCTCCAGGGACAACTTGCAGAGGCTGAGCTGAAATCGGGCTTTCCTTCATGGGGCAGTCTAGTATGAGGTGCCCAACTTGTCCACATCTGTAGCAGGCTTTCTGCTTGTGGCGACAATCCTTCAGCATGTGACCTGGCTTTTTGCAGTACGCACAGATGGTGGAGGCAGTGACACGCGTCACCTGGGGCTGCTGTGCAGGCACAACCATCTTCTGCTTATTCAGGAGGGAACGACAGACTTGGGCGATGTGGCCAACCTTGTGGCATTAGGCACACACTTCCTGGGACTTGGGACCTTGCTCCTGAGGTGGAGCACCCTTGCGCTTGTGGTCAGATGCAGCAGCATTGCTTGTACCATGCTGGAGTTTCTTGGCATTACGATCCAGCTCTATAGCTTCAACCTGCAAGGCGGCTCCAACCGTCTCAGCGTAGGTGGTGGCGCCATGGGCTACCATATGCTGGCGGAAGTCATGTCGGAGGCCCTTCACGAAACTACTGATCTTCTTAGACTCATCAGACACGAACTCTGCGGCAAGGAGAGATAGGCGAGAGAACTCTCTCATATTCAGTCACGGTCCTGCCGGGCTGCTGAAGGGACAGGAATCTCTCAGCTAACTTGTCGCGCTCCATAGACGGGAGGAACTTCTCCATGAGTGCATTCTTGAACTGCTCCCAGGTCATAGCAGAAGAGTTGGGGAGACTGTGGCGCTGAAGCCACCAGGTGTATGCGTCCTCGGTCAGCTGGTAGGCCACAAGAAGAACCTTTTGTGCATCAGGAACACAGGCATACTCGAACTGCTTCTCAATCTGGGAGAGCCACTCTGAAATGACGAAGAAATCGCGACTGCCAATGAAGGATGGCGGGTTCAGCCTCTTGAACGCCAGCGTATCTGCCATCGCCACAGGAGGGGCAGCCGAACCTGACACGAGCGGGACCACCAGTGCGTCAACAAGCGAGCCGATTCTCGAACCAGGTGCAGGAGGGGTGGCTCCAAGAGCGGAGGTAGTAGTAGCTCCAGCTGTCCATGCGCTGCCGGAATCAAGAGCTGTATCAGGAGTTTGTCGATCTTCTTCTAAGCGAGTGAGACGCTCGAGAATCTACCTCAATAGCTGGGCAGTGGCGTCTCCAGAAGCTGCTCCGACGGGAGGGGTAGCTTTCTTGCGCTGCGATCTCTTAGGAGCTATCTGGATGGAGACATAAAAGAACAGAGTAAGAAAATATCCGAGCTAATCATAGAAAGTCGAGAAACAAAGGTTCTAGTATGTTAGTACCGTCAAATACGTAAATCATGTAAGAGTTACGACATTTTCATTGGACAACTCTAGGTAATGCTCATGCTACTGCAACAATGAATCACATGCACTGCCAAAACAATTTGTAATTTCATGTGTGCACAATCATCATCTGTTGTTCTTGACTTAACACTTGTGCAATGAGTTATGTTATACATGCAATGTAATTATGCGTAGAATGCATTCCTAACAATGCTCATGAATGGATACACATGTCATGTTAAACACACATATCACTTAACATGTCATGCATATTATGAATCTAATGCCAACGCACTTGAAAATATTAAACCGCACATACAATTTAATATTCTCAAGCGGTGTAAATACTAATGGAAATTCATATACACAAAAATGTTAAGTTTGTCCATAACCCCTTAACATTCGTGTGCATACTACTCATGCTTATGAGCGTGTGTGTGCGTGCTTCAGACGCGAACAACAGACAATGATAAATGTGTGAATTAATGATGCACGTACATATACTTATATAATAATGTCAAAATATTTGATAATTTCAAAATACTTCATCTTTAGCAGCTAACCTCCATCTGATACCAACTGTCATGACCCGTCGGATAACACTTATCAGAGTGCGCTACGGGCGGGTCGTGATGCCGTAGGCATGGACAAAAGGAACTTCCATGTCTGCTAGGCAGGAGCTGGAAATATGATATTAGTTTTAAAGTAGTTATTTTGGAAAAAAGGGTTTAAATACTTATATATATATATGTGCGGAAGCATTTTAAACATGTCAATGAAAGGTTGATGCACATGCATTTTAAACAATGCAATCAAAGTCACACACAGTGCTGAAGAAAAAAAATGTAACTGTAATAGACAACAGTAGTAAACATGCCCCAAATAAAATGGTCTAGTACATCAAATAAAATCTTAGCAGTTGTCCACGATACAAGAGAAAATGACTAACAATAACTAGTATACAATAACAGATCTGACGGTAAAAGAAAACAGATACATAGGATCTGTTGTAACAACTACAAAAGAGTAGACCTCCGAGTGAGCATTAGCTGAACGAAGGAGAGCTCAGGGAGCAGGCGGCGCTGTCACGAACCCTAAGGAAAAAATCCAAACAAAAGGAAAATTGCCTCAGAACATGAAAACTGAAATTAAGCATATAATAATCTGATGCATAAGTAGAGGTAACAAGAGAAAGGAAAACAATTAACTGATGTTTAACTGTACTCTAGCGTACTCCGTAGTTAGCCTAAAAAATTCCATTCACGCAATGACATAGACAGTACAATGAAAAGGTTACGCGTCTCAATTTGATGTACATGATTCTAATATAAGTTTGATTGCAAGGCTTATCAGCGCGGTGCTTGCAATGACCCTTCACTGGTTTCTGTTACCAGTTTGGCGGGAGCTCGATTCAAAGCGTCACATCAAATCGTCCCCTCCTTTCAATGTTTGCCTATGAAGAATAGTGAATTGAGGATTCATGTCTTGGAGATTCCTAACACAGCTAAACAGGTCATAAAACACACGATCATGATTTATAAAAGTATTCATTTCATAATATAAGAGTAATTTCAATTAAATTTCACATGTGCAGGCCAGAGAGATTTCTCTACTTGCCTTCAGGTGAAGCTGAGCGGATGGCGGCGGCTAGACGGTGCTAGCAGAAACGTAGGAGTCTTAGATCGACCTGCTGAAGATCACGCAATTAAGATGACCTTCGAAATTTTTTTACGCTTGCATAGACATTATAAAAATTGCAAAGATGCACATAAGAGGTTGCTTAAAAATTTACCTCCCTCGAGAGTGAGGGGAGAAGAGTTATCACGAAGTATCGGGGACTCGGGGCGCTCGGGTGACTGAAACCCTAAATCGGAGAGGGCTTCTTCACGAATCACCAATTAGAGCGATGATGACGAACGGTACCGGAAAAACACAATTACGGTAAGGGTTAGTCGATTGCACGACAGACACAAGTTGATCGACACCAATAATTTTTTGTTGGAAATAGAACACTAACAACCACATAAAAATAAATTCTGAAAAGATGGAGAGAGAGGGATTCCTTACCCCATGAGATCGGAACCGGACTCAGAAATCCGGGGAGAGGCGGATACGAGCAAACCCTATGTGACCCACTTGAGATCCACCACCCGAGACGAAGAGGGGGGAAGCGAAACTGGGGTTGCCGGAGAAGGGAGTCGCTGCCCTCACAGGAAGGAGGAGGAGAAAAGGCTCCTGCTGCCGCCAGCCGAAGGAGGGGCTCCTGCTGCTGTCGCCTTCCTGAGAGGGAGGAGAAGGGGGCGTAGCCGCCGGCTGGGGACGGGACTGGGACGGGAGCAGGGAAGTCGCAGGAGGCGGGAATCTGGGCCGACCGGGTGCAGGAGGCAGGAAGCGGGAGGAGATTCGCCCTACTCCTTGCGGAGCACTGGAAAACTGGACGGGAGAAAGAAATATCGGGGGGGGGGAAGCTTGTCTCTCGGGTTATAAGGGTGAGGATAGGGTTTTGTTTTTTTGTTATTATTATTATAATTATTATAAAAAAATGAGTTTGTTACAGTATCTATACTTGTACACATGTATGCGTCTCTCTTTCTTTATATGTGTATATAGAGAGAACCTTATTTTAGGTTAAATGAATATGATGGCTTAAATAGTTCGATTAGATCCTTTGAATTAAATTTCAAAATAATATTGGATAGGATAGATAAAATACATTAGTTTTGAAAAATTGCGCTGAATGTGATGACAATCTCTGATTGCTAATCTGTCGATCCTAAAATTGTCGATCATGAAAACGACCCTAAACCAGTCCTGACGTGGGTGTCAAATGAGATGGGACTGATCTCCATCACTCTCTCCCCACCATATCTTACTTGTATGTGCAATTCTTCTGGTATAGGAAAAGTGAGGTTGACTCAACTACTGCAAAGAACACAAAAATAACCAAAGACTGAATGGGTTGAAGTTTAAGTGCAGGTTCGGTGCTATATCCATGATACAACCCTTTAGCCCTAATGGAAAATGATTTCATTAATTTCAAAATTAGTTTTGGTATGGATGAGTACTGAGGCATGAGCAAGAAGATGCCGACTAGGCTAACCATAAAGTATCTGAAAAGGTATTTTTTTCCTATTAAGCTGACCATAAAATGTCAGAAAAACTAACACAGCAGTTAGCGGTCAGATAATATATACAGGATTTCATAAATTAATGCACAAGTACTTTTAGTTGCAATTTGTAATCTTTCATTTTTATTTCATTAAATTCTCTCATCTCAATCTATCATAAATGTTAGGAATTCTAGGATGTATTAGCTTGAATATAATGGATCGTGTCCGAGAGTTGGATTTACTAACATTCCAGTTCCGTTCTTTTTGTTATTCATAACTTCTTTACTAACGGGCATTTTTCTGATGTAGCAATGGTATGTTAGGTATCCGAGTGAAGGACCATGGTACGAGCTTTTGGTTATCCCTCTGAGGTTTGAACTTTTATGTTCAATTATGATTCCTATATCTATTAAGGTACTTGAAAACAGTTTTTCTTGTCTTCTTTCTTCTCTCTTTTATACCTTAATATCTAGTTATTTTACTGGTTCATTTTTTAAAAGGTCCTCTAGTTCTTTATTGGCTAATTTTACGTGCAAATAAAAATTGATTTTGACAAGTAGTATTGTTTGATTTTCCGTGAATTCTTATTTACATGTCTATGAAGTTTATGCTTTTGCTTTTAAGAAAAAGCTTGTTAATGTATAAAGAATTTCCAAAATTTGCACTTTCAGCATTAAAATGTCGTAGTTGATTTTGTAACATGTATCTATATGTTTGAATTTTAAGTTGTCATTTTTGAAATTTAATTAGAGAAGTGTGCCTTGTAAATTTTATTATGGATCCGAGTAAATCACCCATCAATGGGATGATTTCATGGTAATATTTGAATTTGTATCTTTATTGCTAAAAACTAGAACAAATTAATTTGAATTTTGTCTTAGTAGATTACATAAATAAAAGAATAGATTAAGTTGTGAAAGTCTCACTGCAATAATGGTGAGTTTACGATCTGGCACCTTGGTGACCCAAGTTTAGTCCCTCATAAAAGCAAGGTTTCTTATATGTTTTTAAAACTCTTATGGTTTTTTCCTTTTATATAGAATGGATTTATATTTTTTCTTGCTTTATTATAGTTGGAAAATTTTGTTTAAATTTAATAAAATTGTTCCTTTTTATTAACTTTAAAATATATATGTATTTGACAATTTTAAAGAAATATGTACTTTTAGAAAAATGACAATAAAATGATAAACTGTTTTATAGAAATTGTAGGAAAAGATCCAAACCTTGTATATACTTCTTGAATGCCACAAATACAAGAGTACAAATATATATGAGAGAAGAGAGAGAAAGCATCCTATACAGAAGATGTGAGACTAAACAGAAAGACAATAAATAGGCCAACTTATTGAGCCCTTACATTGCTTTTCTCTATATTGTCTAACACTCCCCCGCAAGTTGGAGCGTACAAGTCGTAGGCACCAACCTTGGACAAGAATTGATGGTACAATTTTCATGATAATGCCTTGGTGAGAATGTCAGCAACTTGATCAGAGGCAGGAACATGCTCTAGCTTCAACTTCTTCAATTGAACCTTTTCTCGAACAAAGTGGCAGTCGACTTCAATATGTTTGGTCCGCTCATGGAACACATGATTTTTTGCAATGTGGATTGCAGCCTGACTGTCGCACAACAAAACTGATGGTGAGGATAATTCAACTCCCAGATCCCCAAGGAGACTCTCGAGCCATGTGAGTTCTGATACAACAGACGCCATCCCACAATATTCAGCCTCAACAGATGAGCGAGCAACTTCTGACTGTTTTTTGCTACGCCAGGTGATGAGATTTCCTCCAAAGTAAGTACAGAAGTCAGTCGTGGACCGTCGATCGTCGAGAACCCGCATAATCTACATCAGAGTATGCAACAAGAGAAAGAGACGAGGATGGCGTATGCACGAGTCCCTGTCCAGGAGCAGTCTTTAGATACCTGAGAATGCGTTCCATTGCCTGAAGATGAGAAACCCGTGGAGTGTGCATAAATCGGCTGACCACTCCAGCTGCAAATGAGATATCAGGTCTTGTAACCGTTAGATATATTAGTTTTCCCACAAGACGTCGATAGTGCTCTGGATTTGGAAGTAGAGAGTCAGACTCAGATCCTAGAGCACATAACTTGTGGTTGACATCTATCGGGGTTTCCGCAGGTTTTGCATCCTGAGAGTCCAGCATCTTGCGGAAGATCAATACAACACTTTCGTTGAGATAAGAAAAGGCCATCAGGTCGCCTTGCTACCTCAAGGCCGAGGAAGTACCAAAGATTTCTTAGATCTTTTATTTGAAATACAGAATTTAAGTGTTGCTTAACATGTATCCCCGCGAAGTCGTCACCAGTAATCAAAATGTCGTCCACATAAACAAGAATTATAATCGTCCCAGTTGACTGATGACGAGTGAAGAGAGAGAATTCTCTTGAAACCAACCTCACGAATAACGTTACTGAACTTCTCAAACCACCCCCGAGGAGACTGTTTGAGACCATAGATAGATTTCCGAAGCAATCATACACGAGACTCCCCCGTGGTATCAAACCTGGACGGTTGATGCATGTAAACAGTTTCAGTAAGATCACCATTCAGGAAGACATTTTTGATATAAAGCTGATGTAGGGGTCACTGACAATGAACAACTAAGGAGAGCAGAACCCGAACTGAGTTTAACTTGACGACAAGGGAGAAAGTCTCATCATAATTAAGGCCGTATTGTTGAGTGAAACCCCGTGCCACAAGCCGAGCTTTCAAGCGATCAATTTTTCCATCCGTCGTCTGCTTGACTGTAAAAATCCACTTGCAACCAACACAACTATGACCAGGAGGGAGAGAGACAAGATCCCAAGTCTGATTGCCCCATAGAGCAGTCATTTCCTCATCCATGACAGCACGCCACCCCAGATGCTGGAGATCTTAGTGCACAGAGTTAGGTATATAAATAGAGGATAAAGAGAAGGCAAATGTAAGAAGTGGCGGGGAGAGGCAATGTAAAGATGCATAATTGACCAATGGATGAGCCGTAGAGGTTGATGTCGAATCAACAGGCCGCGAGACCACACCGGTTGAGGGAAGCTGCTGCAGGGCATCAGAATGTGGAGTACGACAAGTGAAAACCCGAATGACGGGTGGTTTGGAGGGGACTAGCAGCAGAGATGTGGGAAGAAGAGGTGGCAGAGGAGATGTAACTGGAACTGGAGTAGGTGTGGGGAGAAGAGATGGAAGCAAAGACGTAACTGGAATTGTCGGCCGAGGTGGAGGGGTAGGAAGAAGAAGAGGATCAGTAGGAGCAGTGTGATAGGGATGGTCCTCATGAAATGAGACATCGGTAGAGACAACCACCTTACTAGTAGCAGGATAATAACAGACATGCTCTTTCTGAGTGTGAGAGTATCCAACAAACAGTCTTGGTGGTATGAGATGCAAGTTTGTCATTTGAGGGGCCAAGAGTATGGACATAATAGGTACATCCAAACACACGAGGCGTGAGGGAGAAGAGTTTCTTGGATGGGTCTAGTAGAGTCATGGGGGCCACAAAGTGGAGGATAGACGAGGGCATGCGATTGATAAGATGACATGCAGTGGAGACAACAAAGTTCCAATAGAGAGGGTGAACCTGCATTTGAATCATAAGAGAGCGATCAACATCAAGAAGGTGACGATTTTTTCGTTCTGCAACGCCATTTTGTTGAGGAGTATATGCACACGAAGTCTGATGGATAATACCAAACTCGGCGCACAGATTGAAGAAGGATCGACCGGTATACTCACGAGCGTTATCAGTACAGATAATTTTAACACATGTGGAAAACTGTGTGCGAGCCTCGGTAAAAAATGCACGGAAAGTCGATGTGAGTTCGGTACGATCACGAAGAAAGTATAACCAGGTAACCCGCGAGTAATCATCAATAAAGATTACAAAGTACCGATAGCCAAAAACACTAGAGATCTTACAGGGTCCCCAAATATCAGAATGGACGAGCGAAAAAGGAGCCTCGCTCGTAGTACAAAGAGAAGTAAAAGAGACACGATGTTGTTTGCCAAAGATATACGATTCACAAAAGAACTCTTGAAGAGGAACACCTGGAAGAGCTTTGTTGAGAATCTGGAGGGGAGCATGCCCAAGACGACGATGCCAGTCAACAGAGGAGATAGTGGTAAGAACAGTAGGAGGAACATCAAGAAGATACAACCCGTTCGACAGCCGCCCCCGACCAAGTATACTCTGCGTTGGTCGATCCTGCACAACAAAAGAAGAACGTGAGAAGGTTACACAACATTCAAGGTCCTGAGTAAGGCGGCTAATATATAGAAGATTAAAGGAGGACCCCAGAACATGAAGAACCGAGGATAAGGAGAGAGGGGGTAAGAGGCAGATGGGCAGCGCTAGAAACCAGTGTCATGTCATCATTAGCCACAGTGATAAACTTGGGATAATCAGAAGCTAAGTACTGTGACGGCTTCTGTGGAGAGAGATGATGTGTGGCACCCGAGTCCATAATCCATTGAGAGTCGCGGGAGAAGCAAGATATCCCTTCATCAGAGATCGAGGCCACAGATCCAGAGGAGCTACTGACCATCTGTTGGAGCTGGTGAAGTTGCGCACACAGAGCAGCAATGCCGTCACTAGTGGGTGAAGGAGGTGTGGAGGCAGCTGAAGCAGTAAGCAAATCTGACGCCATGCGGACTGAACCAAGGAGCAGTGAAAAGACAACCTGACCGAGCTGTTAGAACAAGACCGCAGACCGCACACCAAGAGCCCGAAGACTAGCAGGTCGAGAATAGATGGTCGGCAGGCACAATAAGGCAATACTGCCCGCAGTGGCAGAAGAAGAGACCGTGCAGCGAGGACTTGCGACCAAGCTGCGCGGCAAGGAGAAACCGCAGCGGTCAGCAAGCAGAAGAAGCAACGGCAAACCACGCGGCAAGCAGACCAAATCGCGGCGAACAAAACAATCCGCAACGAACATACACCAAGCGGCCAACCGGCAAGGAAGAGAGACCGCACCCGACAAAAAAATGGTCTTCAGCGGTCACGGTGACAACGCAACAACGACAAGAAAGGCTACGACCTGCGGATAGAAGAGAGCCCGCAATGGATAGAAACAAGCCGCGGCGGTTAGAGACAAACCGACAAACCGCAACCCGAAACCCGGAGCGGTTAGACAAGAGAAGCTGCCTTGACAAGAGAACAGGAGAAGCCGCACGGTCTCGGTGTCAACACACTAGCAGTAAGAGGCCGCGACCAAGATGCGGAGCCCGGGGCGGGTAGAGAGGCCGCATTGGCTAAGAGAAGTCCGCGCGAGAAGCCCTCAACGACTGGTGAAACCGCAGCGGGTAGGTAAGCTATGACGGGAAGGGAAGACGCAACGGGTAAGGAAGCCGCAGCGACCAAGTAAAGAAGACCGCACGGTCACGGTGAGCACAACAACGACGAGGAAAGATGCCGCGACGAAGATGCGGTGCTCGCAGTGGCTAGGGAAGCCGCAACGAGAAGAGAAGTCGCATCGAATAAGAGAAGAAGTCGCGCGAGAAGAGAGGAGAGAGGCGAGAAGGCGGGTAGCAAAGAGCCCGAGAAGAAACCGCGCGATTAGAGAGAGAGGGCCCCACCTGACCGAGATATTTAGAAAAGGGATGAGGGGAGGCAAGAGGGGAAGAGGCGGTGGAAGCCACGAGAGAGAGCAAAAGAAGCGGCTAGAAAACTTCACCGCGCGGGAAGTCGCGGTTAGAAAGAGAGGAGACCGCAGGACAGCGCGGTTAAGCAGGAGAACAAGCCGCCCGGTTAACAGGAGGACCGGGCGGTTAGAAAAAAACAGGCCGGACCGTATCCCTCTGATACCATGTAGGAAAAGATCCAAACCTTGTATATACTTCATGAATGCCACAAATACAAGTAAGAGTACAAATATATATGAGAGAAGAGAGAGAAAGCATCATATACAGAAGATGTGGGACTAAGCAGAAACACAATAAATGAGCCAACTTATTGGGCCTTTACATTGCTTTTCCCTATATTCTCTAACAAAAATAAAACTTACAACACTCAACCCTTTATCCCATTATAGTGGGATAGAAGAAAAGCTTAAATTTAATAAAATTTCCTTAATTTACTTGGATTAGTTATTTTTTTATTTAGCAAATTTATTTTTATTGCAAAAAAATACTCTTTACTTGGAAATGTTAAAGAAGTACAAGTGAAATATGAAAATAATGTTTTTCTTTTACATTAAAAAGTTATTTTTTTTAAATATTTAAAAACTTGTGTTTAAATTTAGCATATATATTTCATTACAAGTTTATATTTCTATTTGCATTTGGAAATTTTAAAAGGCACTGTTTTAAAAAAACACGAAAATGCATTGTAGAAACGTAAATTTCATTATTTTTCTTTAATTCCTTGTTAGATTTATTTATTTAGTTAGTTTTAAATTTTTTGTAGAATATTTTGCTCTAAATCTATACTATATTAAAAAGAAAATGTGGTTGACTATGATCTTGAAATAGTAACATCAAATGAAACTCAACCCTTTAATTTTAATCTCCCTGATTTAATGAAACACATGATTCATTGTAATATATATGGTCATATTAGTGGTTGTGCATAGTAGTCCCTCGGTCATCGCCCGAGTGATAGATGGGTACCATTGTCGTAGCACAATCCGCACGTGGGTTCCTATGCACAATTGCTAATGTTATAATCTATAAAATTAAGTCTTATATATCTGAATTCCTAAGAAGAAAGCAAGTTCTCGGGAACAGAGCTCTCTATTCATACGTCATCACTAGGTTTCGTTTTGTTTTACAATTCAAATATACGAAGAAGACTTTTCAAATCCTCAATATTTTATCCACAGTCAATTTGTGGTGCGGCGCCGCGAACCCGGGGTGGTACGTCCCAGTTATCATTTATCAGTATTTATTTATTTAATTCATTTCACTGTTCCCGTGAATCTCCTCAAACCCATGAAATCCCCTCTATCCCACAGTTCATATGCTGTAACCACACTGTTCCCAACCCTCATCCCACGATCTAAGAAGAAAACTGCCATTTCTGCCCACAATTTCTTCATCGACAAGGAGATAACCTCCAATATCCCTGTTCGGTGTCTCCTTCCTCTCGACAAACCGCCAGCCCTCTGTCGCTAATTCCCTCCCAGCCGCACGCCCTGCAACCGCCCGCCCTCCGCTCGTATCACTCACCGGACTCCCCAATCCGACGATTTCTCAACCCACACCATTTTCTACTGAGCCGCCAGTCCTAATAGTCGCTCAAACTGCCGACAAATTTGCCTCCCCCTGCACGCCTTTAGTTCCTCTTTTCCCCTTCCACGATTACTAGCGCCACCCCCTTCTTTTCTCGTTTCCTGCAAGAGCAAAATATATCGTGACTGCCACCCCTATTACCCTTCACGTGAACCCAACTGCCCAGATCTTCATCCCGTGAACTACTTCTCCATCTTCTCCCGAGAACTACTCTTTTTTGTCCATTGTTCACCTTCCCCTACATGCTGCCCTTCCATTATCTGTCGCCAACCTATCAGATAAATCCTCCACTAGTTACTCTTCTTCTTCCACCTCACATCTCCTGTTGTGGAGTAACCCGTAGCAATCCTTCCATTTCCAGTTGTGGCACCACCAGCAAGTCCCTTCCACTGTGTATGTAACCTCAAATCAAATCCCTACTTCTACATCTATTCCCCTCCATTTTGTGAAACCTCCATCAATCCAACAATTCTTCTTCACATACCTCCTTTTAGTCTGACATTGTTTGGTAGCACTACAGTCGCTTCCATCTCGTTGAACCACGCCAGCCAGCCACCGCTACCAGATCTCTCGTGTTTGTGAGTTTTAATTTAATGTGATCATGTAATTTGTATTAGATGTTAGATGAGCATGCTATATTTGTTTGGGTAATGAAAATTGTAGTACCGTTATTTTTTTCTTTAAAATCCTATATTTCATTTGTTCATGTTGTGGTGGATAGCTCCTCGTTCAAAGATGAGTGTGATTTTGGTTGTGCTCCGAAAATTCAACATTCACTTTGTGTAGATTTTGCCAACCTTATAAAACTATATTTGCTAACATTAATTACGGACTGAAAATCTTAAATACATTTACACACTTCATTTAGTTTGAGCTTAACCTCATTCATTTTGCACATCCACTTAGATTTACAATCGCGTGTCGGCACCGACATTTATTTTCACATCGGGTCACGTCATGCATCAAAACTACTAACAAAGAGCTAATGATTTCTTTATAAAATAGTAGCATGCTTCAACACTAGTGAATTATTCATAAATTTCTAACAAATTGTTAGAAAAAAATAACGTGATTGACTATAACAGCCTAGTAAAATAATAAAAGATGTAATATAAATAAAATATCTATGTTTGAACAATTAAGAATTTATGTTTTCATGGCATGTTCTCTCTAGTAGCTATGGGAAGTTTTTTATTTCTAGCCAAATTAGAATAATTAATTCAAAAAATACTGCCAATGGAGTAGGATGTTGTTTTAATTTCTTCTAGTGCCTTGCACTGATTAGGATATATGATTTAAACAACTATCTTAAGGGATATTCTTTTGTTATGATGCCCTATATTTAAAAATAAGGTCTCATTTGGTATGTTGTAGATCTTCTTATCCCAGATTTTTTTCTGAAGCAAGAAGTGTTAAAAATGATAACATATATATATATATATATATATATATATATATATATATATATATATATATATATATATATATATATCCCAGATTTTTCATTCAAACAACCTTCACTTTTTACTATTTTTTTTCCTAGCACTAGATAAAGTGAAGAAACTACAGGAAAGAGAGAATGTACTGTGGACCAAGAGGCTACTCAAATCACATATCAGGCTGGCACATACAACAACAATAGCACTCAAGCCTTTATCCCACCGTAGTTTGGTCGGCATGCATAACATACTGAAATCGTTTGCAGACAAGCATTGTCAAAAGAAGCAATTTGAAAAGTGTATATGCTTGTTAAACTGCAGTTCTTTATACTTGTTAGCGAATACTAGAAAAGATGTTGAGTAGACCCATTATTACGGCCCATGTAGGATTCTGGCTTAGTCCCACATTGCTTGTCTAGTTGTCTGTTTCTCTCCTCTCCTCTATATATACGTACTCATACTTGTATTTTGTGATTCAAGAAATATATACAAGGTTTGAACCATTCTTTTACATGGTATCAGAGCGCAGATCCTCTTGGGCGGTTAATTCCTTTTTTTTAACCGCATCCCCTACTTTTTCCTGGGCAGACTCCTTTTGTCCGCACTTCTAACCGCCAGTCCTTATTTGTTTACCCGCCCTCTTCCGTGGTTCCACTTCTCATCCCACCCCTCCCCCACCGGTTTTTTATAGCTTCCCTGTGGGACCCTTGGACTACTTCTTGCCACGCGTAGTCTTCTCCACGTGTTGTGCTTGTCGCGGGCCCCCTTTCTCTGCGGTTAACTCTACTCTAACCGCTCGGCCTCTTGCCCTTTGCTCCTTGCGGATTCTAAACCGCCGGCCTGCGTCTATCCGTTGCGGTCCGCCTCTATCCGCTGCGGCCTCTTCTCTTCTTGCCGGACTGCTCTTGTCGCGCAGACTCCTTACCGCGTGAAGTCTTCTTGATCTTGCCGCTGTGGTTTCCTCTAGCCGCTGCCGCCTCGTATCTTTTTGCCGCTGGATTTCTCTTGCGCGAAGTCTTCTTGTCGCCCTGCCTAACCTTGTCGCTGCTGCTTAGTGTCTGTTGTTCGCGCGGTCTACCCCTGCTTGCTCTCACTGCAGATTCTTCGTCGCGATCTACTTCTGTTCGCGCGGTTTAGAGGCTGTTCGCCGGCTTCTTCTCCTTTAATCCGCTGCGAGCTCAGATTCTTACTCGCGGCTGGCTCCCTCTCCTCTAACAGCGAATTCTTAGTCGCGGCAGGTTCCCTCTAGCCGTTGTGGCCTTGTATCTTCTTATTCGCGGCGGGCTCCCTCTAACCGCAGAGTCTTAGTCGTGTCGGGCTCCCTCTAGTCGCTGCGGCTCAGAGCCTTAGTCGCCATCCCTCTAACCGCTGCAACTTCCCTTCTAACCGCCGCAATCTCATGGCTTCCAAGGATTCTAATGTCACCTCTGCTCTACCTGCTCATGTTGCGGCTCTGGTTAATTTTGTTTTATATTTACAATTTAGAAATGTGCCAATCCAATGTGCTGAGATGCTAGTTCATGCCTTTAAGTACTTTTTTAATTTAATAAACAAACTTTCAATTGCTTATAAAAATGTAAAGGTTATGTTTTTGTGGAGTTGATCAAATTTGTAGTTTTACAGGTTTCTCTAGATCTTGTGAAGAGCATATATGCAATGTTCATTGAGTGGGATGAAGAAATATTTGATCCAGATACCAATACCCGTGCACATGCTGCAAGGTTTGCCTCCTTTAGCTTGAATTTACTAAGTTCCACTAAAGTTTTTGTCCATTCTTTTGATCTCAATTATTTGTTTCTTCCAGCACAGCAATAAGTGAGGATTTGGGTCAGGTAGAATATATTTTGACTGACAAAACTGGGACGCTAACAGACAATATAATGATTTTTAGGAGATGCTGTATTAACGGCTTTTGTTATGGGAATGAACATGGAGATGCTTTGAAAGGTTAAGCCTTCTGACTTAAATTATTCAACTTGAATAATTTTATGTGCACTTTGATAGCAGGAAATGTGAAAATTTTACTTCTATTTTTCCCAATTGAAAACTATCATATTGCAAGTGTAGACAGAAACTTGTTGTATAAATAGTGGATTGCATGAAATAAACTTAAATCTCTATTCAATTTATTCATTGTTGCATTCTATATAGAAATATTTTGTAGCACTATGCATTTATCCTTATTTTAACACTGGTGAAAGTTACTTATACCATAATATGATATTACTTAGGCTGCTTTCATACATCATCTTTGCTTGGACACTGATGCATGGCAGGATTGGCAGTTATTTGTTGCTTTATTTGATAGAATAATATTAAATTTATTTTTTAAAAGAAGGCATCACATTATTTGAAAGTGTTTTCCATCTTTATGATGATGTATAGAAGCAACAATGACACCAGGGAGTGGTTCTTGGAGAATTAGGAGGAGACTCATCTACTGCACGATAATGTATAAATATTGAGAAAACTTATATGAGAAGGAAAATATGATGTTCATCTCCATGTATGAAGTTTATGAAAATATGCTGGGATGAAATGAAGAGATACAAATAACGATAAAAAAATAGTAGTAAGTTGGATTTGTGATGTAACTTGAGAATTTACATGATATTCATACATTGTTTTCAAAATGCATTGTTTCATTCCCAGACTTCCTTGCCAACCCTTTCATTTGTTAGCGTCTTTGTGATCCTTTGTGTCCTGCCCGCTCCTATTATTCTTTTTGCATCTTATGCACATGTACAGTTTAGTCGCACCTGCAATACTACTCCTGCATACACAATAATAAGTATCTTTAAACTTAACAATTAGATTTACAGTTTCGAAATTTATATATCTCACATATCCTTGTACTAACTTAAGTTTCATCCTCTTATTGCTTCGAGGAGAGTTCATATGCCTTCTTATTGTGGCCTAATGGACCGCTTGTGTTGCAAGTCACACGTTGTTTGATATGTGTGCTAATCTTTCATCATTTGGTGTCTCCATATTCCTTCTATAAATCCTTCTGACCTCCTTATCTTCTATATATCAGACATTGCTTGTTAATAAGCTAGACTGAGGTGGGTTCGTGGCTGTGCCTTCAAAAAGGCGATGGGGTAGACCTGCCCCCGAAAAGGACTCACGGTGTCTTCCAGGAAAAGTACAACAGATGCAAGTTGGGGTACGAATATGTGATTAAGAGAAGAGTCAGTAGTTAAGGATCCACAAGTAATAGGAAGGTAGGAGAAATAATGTATCTGTGTAAGTCATGTGAGTAATCTCAACATCCTTTAGTGGTACGAGAATATCCAAGAAAGGTACAATTTTAAGGAACGAGGGTTAAGATTTGAAATTGTAACATCCGAAATCTGACGCGAAAAATTATTTTATTTGTAGGGTCGAGTCGCGACGATTTTTGATCGAGACAGCGCATCGTCAAGGTACAATGTTACAATGTTTGTCATATTAGTGAGAAGTATTTCTTTAATTTTAGTAACGTTACTCGGCGTGTCGTTAAGTTCTAAGGCGTTAGTAGAGAATGAGTTGCGTCTAGCAAGATTAAGAGCTTATGGGTGCCAATAGCATTTTTCTCTCCCCCTCTCACGCGGTTAATAAGTAAAACCGTAAGCTTTACTTTCCCGCACGCCTCATTTCCACGGGAGAAGAAAACCGCAAGGCCGACTGTGGCGATTCGCTCGTTTCCGCAAGCCGACATCGACGAACTCGCGCCTCCCGCGCGCCCTTTTCGACGGCCGATCCCTCTCCGAAACTCCTCTCCGACCACTCCTCCTTCCTCTACGAGCACCTGTGGACATTCCTTTTCCTTCCTTGGCCGTGGAAGTGCCAGATTCAACCCTAACAGAAGGAGTTTGAGTTTTGTTTTGGTTCCGGTGAGTGGATCTCTTCCTTTTCTCGGTTTCTGCTTGAATATCCTTCGTTTTGAAAACTAGTTTAACCTAGGTTTTCTTTTGATTGCCCTATTTTAGGTTTTGGTGTTCGTGATTCACCACAGAATTTGTGTGGAACGTATTGAGAGCCTCAATCGCTATACTTAAAGGTAATATCTGAAGTTTAACGCATGTATTGTGTAACCCTAGTTGTATAGAAATTTTCCATGAGAATATCGTAGAGGGAAAAATTCTGAAATTAGGGATACTGTAAATTGCAGGACTTTAGCGGTGTCGGGGCAGCTTTTTGAAGGTCCCCAGCAGTAGGATTGCTTTTGGAAGAGAAAATGTTGCCGCGCCGAGTATACGGGCGTCGCAGCACGCCGGTAAGGAAATCCTAATTTCTATTAGTTAGACATATCAAGTAATTATATTTTATACGCATGAGTAGGTTTCGTACAAGCATCATAACCATGCATAGAAAAGTGTGGCAGTAGAAAAATAATCGTGGAAACGCGTATGATAATGCCCTTTACCATAACCACGTTAGTAAAGTCATGAACAGTTATTTAGGTACGAAACTTTACACGTGTACGTAAGTTTGGAGATTGTCCAACCAAGGGTGTGACGGTCTCTTCAAGTCGACCACGAGAAAGTCAAGGGTCGCTCAGTAGTACACCAGAAAAGATATCTCATGCAGAGTAGCGTCAGACCAAAAAGGTCTGTAGCACACCAGTTTTTTCGTGCTTGGTAGAAGCGCACTACCTTCCTCATAGGGCATATGGTATCCTATGAGTTACAGTCTTGGGAGTTGACTCCCCTTTGAGACAGTTAGTAGATTCGAGACCGTGTCCGCGTGACACTAGAACAATTGAGTTCGTCAGATGGTCTCGAGTCGTCAGTTTTAGTTGCTCGTTAGGAGCTACTCTGCCTAGAACCTTCCCAGTAAATGTGTAGGCTAGAAGCCACCTAGAACTCAAGTACAGACTTGACGTGAGACAGTACACTAGTTAGTGAACGTCAGGACTTGAGTAAATGATCGGAAAGTCATGAATATAGAACTATAGTGTGTTCTGCAGGAAGTATATGAAAAGCATGCATAACATATAACATAAAATGTTTTCAGTGCACGAGACTAGTTTTAAAGACATGTATGCATTCATATGTAAATCTGTTTTAGTGTCACTAAGGAGAATTGTTTTTATTTACTCTGACCCTTCGTGGACAATGTTTTTCAGGTGATCCAGGTGAGAAACTACGTCTAGGATGAGCGTTATGATGGTGACAGTTTGTAGTACTTTTCCCATTCAGTTATTTTTTTTAGCATGTACTTGTAGATGTGGACAATGTACCCGGTTAATATTTTATATAACTTGTATCAGACTATTATTGTTACCAGATTTTCAGTTATTACAATTCCATTCTTGTTTAGTGGCTCTGTGAATCCAGATTTCAGGTATGTGTTTACCCTTAGTTTAATTTTTTTTCACTTCCGCTGTAAGTCTTAAATCTGTTTAATATAGACTTTTATTACCTGCTGCTACTAGTTTTAATACTGTTTTCTAGTTCTCTTTATATCGCTGACCTGGCCGGACGACTGATTATTGTAAAACTGGGAAGGGGTGTTACAGAAATCGAGGGTTGAGCATCCCCAACATAGCAGACACCCAAAACACATAAAGGTAGGTAGATACTAGAGTGAATGGGGAAAAACATATTGTAAGGTGTCCCCCCTTAAGAATATGAGAGGAAAATGATTGATAAGGTATGTATCCTTAAGGACAACATCACCCCAGAAGTATTTTGGTACTTACATATGATGAAGAATGACACACATAACCTCAAGAAGGTGGCGGCTTTTTCGTTCAGCCATACCATTTTGTTTGGGGGGGGGGGTTATCAAGACAAGTGGTTCGATGCAGATGCCTTGGTCAACTGCAGCATGCTCTTGTCTTGCACCAGGCCGTACTGGCATGTCTACAGGCCTTGCCTGTCCAGTAGGATGTGCCTGTAACACCGCAAGCACTGTCTCCGTCACCACCCTTATAGTCTCCGCCGAAGGAGGCGTATGCGCTTCAACGGGTGATGCACTCTCATCAGACCGCTGGGGCTCAGACTGCCCTGCTCCACTCCTCGCCACTTATAAGTCAATGTACAAAATACCTTTAATCATCCATGGCATAACGGTACTTATACATTGACTAAAAACTCACGCACTGCACATGCATGAAATACATTCCTAGTGGACATTCGTGACTTCAATTATGTTCTCTCCTCCCAAACAATCTAAACCTGGCTCTGATACCACTTTGTAATGCCCTCATTCGTCACATGACATATAACGATGGGTCCGGCCGGGGCCCCACGCCATATGTCACAGACAAGCAGTGGAATTACGTGTGGCAATCAAATTCTATTCGCATCTTTAACTCAATCCATTCTAGCGCAGCATTTTTAAGTTAAAGAAATCAGCTCAGAGAATGTCCACTTCCATATAAACTCCACATTTATATATCAACACCAGGAATATATACAACGCACACACACTGGCCTTAAGGCCTTACAAGTTTCTCTTTCCACACAATTACCTTTTCGTACATCGACACGCAGGCCGGCCACACATGAAATCCAAACACATCCTTTGCATGACCTTCAAGGGCCTTTAGCAGCAGTCCATCCATTCCGCTCAGTTCATTTCAAGCAACAATACCTGTAAATGTGCCATCCAAGCCAAAACAGAAAACAAGGTAACGATCAGCATTTGCTGACATATTATAACGACCCTACCCCCTACCCGGGGTATTGGTTCCTTCCCTGTATGCATTGTCATCATCTATCATCAAGCATCATAATATCATCATATGCCTTTATCCATCTAGCAATCACAACCATGTCACAAACGCTGGTCTCCAGCAGATGTTCCGTACACTCAGGGCATCTTCTTGTTGTACCAGATATCCCAGTCATACACCGCCAATCAGAGGTTTTAACTTTTTGGTTGACCGGTCCTAGTCCATCAGTCTCGCAAGCTGGCGACATCCCGCCCAAACCACTCAGAGGTACTTACCTCACAACATCCATAAACAACCAGAGCAGATCGACCCACACTATGTGGTGTAGCATTTACTACCAATCGACCCCTCACCTATTCCTGATCGACCAACCATTGTGGTGCAGCAAGTCGGGTGCTCGCTTCCCGGGTCATGCCACCAATCGATCCCTTCTAACCAGATCAACCCACACTAGTGTTGTAATAGGTCGGGTTTATCTCGCGCTCCCCAGGCGTGCTACCAATTGATCTCTCTTCAAACCATAAGCTTTCTCAAAGCCTCCTCACATCCATCATCACATCCATACTGAAAGAAATTGTACCTAATCACCTAGAGGGGGGGGGGGTGAATAGGTGACTAAATCTTTTTAAACTTTTAAGGCAGATTGCAGATTATTTCACAGAGTTATAACTACTTTTTCACAGCAATCAATCAGCAATCACAGAATAACACATGCACACAGTGAACACACAAATTTATAGTGGTTCCCCAAGGTTTGGGTACATCCACTTTCCCCCTTCGCCTATCTAGTAGTGTACTAGATTCGGCCAAACTCCTCCACTATCTCAGATCCTCAGATCTTACACTCAGAACCCCAAAAAAGGTTCCTACAGCTCAGGCCCAAGGCCCTACAACTCAGTTTTCTCCAAAGACCTACACTCAGCTTCTTCACAAAGCCTACACTCAGCCACAACAGGCCTACACTCAGCCACAACAGGCCTACACTCAGAGATAAGAATCTCCTACACTCAGGCACACAGGCCCTACCACTCAGCCTTTATAATTACAAGCTTACAACTCAGATCCCTAAGGATCCTACAAGAAATTTAAAATACAAAGAGTATATACCTACAACTCTGAATAGAGAGATGAGTTGATAGGTTCTTGATGAGTTCTTGGAAGAACTCTGCTGAGAACAATATCACTTGGCTTTTCTTCAAAACTTCTTGAATCTAGAACACAATAGGATTGATTCTCTGCAGCTGATCTTCAATCACTGCAACTTAAGATTCAGAACTAGGTCTGAACCCTTCTTCACAGCCTGGTTCCAACGGCTGTCTTCTTGGCAGGAGCTCTCTCTCTCTCCAACTACTTAGATCTTCAGATCACTTCAACTGATTTGTGTTAATCTGTGTTGAATCATCTCTTTCTGTTGACAGTATAAGCCTTTATATAGGCCTTCTTCATGATGACCGGCTGATCCGGTTCCTAACAGCTTTCTGACAACTCTGACAGGTGCAATAGACCGGCTGGAATGGCAGCTGTCAAGTCATCCAGTCAGTTCTTGAAATAACTGTAACTGTCTGAAAGTGTCGAGACAATCTGTCTTTAAGTGTCGACACTTATAGACTAAGTGTCGACACAAGTTGACTAAGTGTCGACACTAGCCTTCAAGGTGTCGACACAACTCCTTGTGTTGTAGAATTCACTTCTCGACACAGCTTCATCATGTGTCGACATTGATATTCTGTGTCGACACAACTTCTTGTTCTTCAGCACTTAGTTGAATTCTTGTAAGTGTCGACACAACTCCTTTGTGTCGACACATCTTCATGTGTTGAACTTGTTCAGTGTCGACACATCTTCTTGGTGTCGACACATGCCTTCTGTGTTGATACTCGCTGAGTGTCGACACAGCTCCTTGTGTCGACACATTCTACTTCTGTTGAGACTTTGGCTAAGTGTCGACACATATCCTTTGTGTCGACACTTGTACTTAGATTTTTTGTTGAACTTTGCTGAGTGTCCACACAGCATCCTAGTGTCGACACTTTATTCATCTGTTGAGTCTTCTGCTGTGTGTCGACACATTCTTCATTGTGTCGACACTTTCTTCATGAGCTGAGTCTTCTGCTGTGTGTCGACACATTGTTCATTATGTCGACACCTATACTTAGACTCTGCTGACTTTTGCTGAGTGTCGACACAGCCTCCAAGTGTCGACACTTTCTGATGTAGACACGGTTCCTCTAGGTGTCGACACTGCTGTTAAGTGTTGACACAACTTCACTGGACTTTTCTTCATTGAGTGTCGACACAACTTGTATGTGTCGGCACTTTCTATCTGGTGTCGACTCTGCATCTCTGGTGTCGACACAATTACTCCAAGTGTCGACACTGCTTGCCTGGGTGTTGACACAAGTCTTCTTAAGTGTCGACACTTTCCTTCTGGGTGTCGACACATGAACTTAGAATCTTTTCAGCTTTTCCCTGCAAATACTTAACATGCACAAGGCAACTCAAAATACATCAAATACATTTTGATGTATATCATTGAGTAGGGTGAGGCTTCTTCAAATCAGGTACATTTAAACCAATGTACCCAACAATCTCCCCCTATTTGGAGAAGTCATAACCCTTAGTCAATGATATACACCATACATAACAAAATTACAGTATGATGTAAAACAGGATTATGCAATCAGGGAAAACATAAACATGTATCAAACACAACATATATACACAGATATCATCTCAGAACAGTTATGAAATAGATTTATAACACATCACATTGTTCTAACAACTTTATCATGTTCATTATACAAAAGTTTACAGAATGTTTTAAATCAAAAGATTACAACTGTAAACTAAAGATAAATTCTATTCTATTCCTGCTCAGCCTCCTTGATCACTATGCCCTTCCCAGTCTGTATCTTTGCTTGCACAGGGGCTTCAGCATCTTCAGCAGCAGCAGGCTTATTGCCTTTAAGATCCTTTTTCTTTAGCTCTTCAGCTTTGATCTTTTGCCTCTCAAAGTAATGATAAGGCTTGAGAAAGTACTTGCTAGGCTCCTGGGCAGTAGAAGGTAGCTTTCCCATCATAGCCTTTTCTCCTGTATTGCACAATGACTTCTTGTCTGGTCTCATGCTTCCTCCATTCCAGTTCAGAAAACCACTTGTTCCTATCTTGAATATTATCTTTGGCAGCCTTCCATGCAGTTAAGATAATATTCCTTGAAGTGGGGCTCCACTGTTCAAAATCAGGTCTTTGTTCAGCTTGCTCTCTGAACCTCTTTTTAGACAATCTAGCTTCTTATTCAGCTTGTTCTTTCAGTATAGCTTCCTGTAAAGCTTCAGATACTGGCTGAACCACCTTCTCTATGATAACATTGTGCTGTCCCTCAGGTGGGCTATACATGGACTGTATATCAGCTTGTACCATATCAAAGTCTGGTGGAGGATAGATCACCTGAGCTACTTCAGCTTGCTCACCTCCAAGATAGGCAGGATTAATCCCAGACTCAGCAACATTATCATCATCACATAAAGGAGGATAACAAAGGGTTGCTCTGATAGAATTAGAAATCCACTTTGCATGATCAGAGCTGGCTTTGACTAACACCCTCTCCCCCTTTATGACTTCTTTTTCCATGTGATCTCTTAGATTGTCCTTTTGAAATCTTACTTGGGCATCCAAGTAGTTTACTCCATCCTTAAAGTAAGGTTTCAACCTTTGGAGTTTTTCAGTGATGAGCTTCTGAGAGTCTTGTATAGCAGTTGTAACAGCAGTTAAGCTCTCTTGCAAGTGCTTATCAAAAGTTTCTTTGGTTGTGGCACTTGCTGCAGACTGTGCAGTGGCTATATTCTTTATCTCAGTTACAATAGCATTGTGAGAAGCTGTCAAGTTATCATTCATTCTGATTTGATTCTCCAGTACATAGCCTTGCTTTACTTCAAGTTAATCCACTTGAGCTTTAATTTTCTCTTGATGAGTAGCTAGATAGACTACTGCATTCCCTCCCTTGTGGAAGCAGTCAGTCATATCCTTCTTATTTAGGTTCATCTCAAATCTAATAGACTTTATGTCCTGGGCCAGGTCAAATTGTAGAGACTTATGACCCTCATCCATATATGTTTCTATAGCTTTCCTGTGCTCATCAAGCTTTATTTGCATTGCAACCATCAGAGAACTGTAATCTACAGATGGTGCTGGCTGTGATAGAGGCTGTGATGCAATGGTTTGCAGAGCTTTCTTATAAGTTTGGCTTCTTCTTTTAAACACTTGGAATTTCCTCTTCTTTGCTCTTGCAGCCTCCTCATCTTCAGAAGCAGATGTGCTTGCTATTTCTACCCTCTCCTTAGGTAGTTCCTCAACATCCTTTGGCTTCTCAGGCTCTTGCCTTGCAGTTTCTTCCAGAATCTCCACTTGCTCCCCCTCAACTTGAGCATTCTCCCCCTCAGCAGCAGCACTTGCTTTCTCAAAGTCTGTTTGATCCAGATTAAGGAAGAGATCTTCCATTGTAAATTCTTGTTGAGGTTGTCATGGAGAAGCCCAATTTGGGTAGGATACTAAGTCTTTACTTGGCTGGTAGTATACCAGAAGTAATGAGTCAAGATGCTGGATCTAAAATCAATCACATGAGAAAGATGGACATGAGACTATTCTCAAGATGGGATAGGGTCTTGACCAAGGAATTGCCAACACCTGAAAAGGTAACACCTCAAAAGAAGAAGAAGAAGATAGCCCCAGTGGCTCAAGAATCATCCAGCAGTTCAGAAGAGCAAGTTGTCTTCACTCCTGATGAAGAAGACACTGGAATTGCTGGAAAGTCTCCAGCTCAACAAGATGATCCAGACAGGCAGGGGGAGCTACCTCAAGCCAGCCCAGTACATCAGGATACTATCCAGTGGGAGTCTCTAGTAGTGGAAGAGCCAACTCCACTAGAAAGTGAGCAAGCTACAAACACCATACTTGAGGTACTCACTGAAATCAATAACTTAGTTTTCCCTATTAAGGATACTGTTTTGTCTGATTCATTAAATAATGTTTATCAGCAACCTCAGATTGATAGTCAACCCCCAGATGTTGTCATGGAGGACACATCTGTTGCAGCTCAAGTTGTATCTGATCAAGTTGTTGATGAGACAAGGGATCAAGTTGTATCTGAGCAAGTGGTATCTGAGCAAGTTTTATCTGGAGGACACATCTGTTGCAGCTCAAGTTGTATCTGATCAAGTTGTATCTGAGCAAGTTTTGAAAATGGAAGGAAGCTCATAACGATTTTTTATTAAGTATACCCAACACATGTAAGAGAAATCATCATTAAAAGTAACATAATATTTATGTCCCCATACATCAAAGGTAATAAATTAAAAGGTGCAGCAACTCATGTATCCTTACAAGGGACATAACTAACTCTGTGATGCTTAGCAAAAAACAAGACTCATAATTAAGATGAGAAACTTTCCGAAACTCCAGATACAGACAATGCATAACATAGATAGACAGATGCCCATTATGATAATAGAGATCCATAAATTTGGTTGAAGCAGCATAACAAGCAAGAGGCAAGACTTCATCCGTTGCATACACTCCATCACTCAGCTTCCCTCTACCACTAATACGACTCGCCGATTATTTCTGAAATACAAAACCAAAAAATGTAAATGTAGAAATGCAGTTTAAATTATGAGTAAGCTTACTAATGAATATCAAGTTCTCTGTAGATTAGAGAACATGAGCAACTTATGATAGAGTCGTGTCAGGAGTCACATCACAACTACCAAACCCAACAATGGTGCGATTAATCCATTCACGATAGTAATCGAATACCCATCATGAGGTTTGTACAAGTGTAAGATACCTGAGGTAATAGTAAGATGATCTGAAGCTCCTGAATTTATCCATCCATTGAACTGGGTATTGAGAAGTACGCACTAGCTGAATAGTCTGAGCAACAACAACACTATGTGTTGGTGGCTCTATCTAGTGGGCCGAAAGTCGACGATACTCCTCTTTAGATATATCAGCCATCCTTTGGGTTCCAATTCTAGAAGTCAAATCAACATGATTGGTTGAGCGTGAAGATGGAGGAGGTTTGGTGGCCCATTCTGGCTTCCCATGTATAACCCAACCAGTGTCCTTGGTATGACCCTGATGAACGCAATGAGTGAAATGTCTCGTACCACTACTGGTGTGACCTCCTCGTATACTACCTCTTCCACCACGAGAAGTAAATGCCAACAGATCATTATAGGTAGCATGTAATGCAAATGGAGTAGTAATAGAAGTTCCAGCCTTGGTCAGATGATGATACACAGTAGAAATTTTCGGGATAGAGGGAGTGAATAACATTTCAGTCTTTGTCATAGAGAAATTTGAATCGAGGTCATCCAGTAGACAATGTAGAATAAGGTGCTCACGCCGAGCCTGGTGTTTCTCTCTTGTGGAAGGGATCTCCCAAAGATCCAAGAACTCATCTGCAACCTTTCATTCAACAAAGTACTTTATGACTGACTGCTTACCCTGCTTCAGTTCAGCCAACTTTGGAAAGAGTTCCCTAGATGGGTGAGGTTGTTCACTTAAGAGAACATCATATGTAGGGTATCTCTAATTTCTTAGTTCTATTGCAATTCTTACACATTTGTTGAACTGAGGTATCCATGGAACTCAACAACAGGGCAAAAATCTGGCAATCATCACTGTACCAATTTTCATACCCATGATTGCCCGCAATATAATTGGGATCCTAGTAAGGTGGTGCTTACGTCGTATGCCAGATAGGGACATTAATGAATTCCTTATTCCATAGTTGGAAATTTGAAGATGTAAGGATAGTAGTGGCTAGTCTGACATTAAGAGGAAATGCATTATTGTAATCCCCATAGGGTACAGTCTTACAAGTATTAACATTAGATGAGGATTCACTAACATTATTTTCCATGACCCCAAAGAAAAATCTGTCTTGGAAGAAGTATTAGGGCACAAATATCATATATGATCTAGATAAACTAAGTTAGCAATATCAACTTAGGGATTGAGAGGGCAACGACATCCATGGTGGAGTGTTTGATGGAATGTGTATCGATCTGGATCGTCGACCACAACATTAGTCGAAGGAAGGCATGGCTCAGTAGAGCAGAGCTCGGGGAAGTGTCTACTTTGTCAGAATAGGGCCAGAGAGCAGCTTATGTCGTCAGTCAGACGATGACGAGGAGCTTATACGTCGTCAGAGATCGGAGGATGATCGAGAAGGAGACGGGTGCGACATCAATCAGTTGCAGTGATCGACGATGAGGCCGCATCGAGAGAGATGAATAATGCTAGATGGAGGGTCTGTGTGAGAAGTGCGATATGGTTTCGAGCGACAAAAGCCAGACGACGCCTTTGAGCGGTGGTTTTCTCCCTAACATGACTCTGATACCATGTTAGTAGGGTTTTAGAGAACTTGATACCTCAATAGAGGCTCAAGGATATATTTATATAGAGATATACAAAATACTAGGAAAATACAAAATATAGAAATACAAAAATACAACATCATAACTAAAATCAAATGATTCAAATTCTACGTATCTTTGACATTGTCGTTTAAATCATATAAATGAGAAATAAATTTCCAAACTTTATAATGGTGGATTTTTGGACTATTTTGATTTGAATGTATGAAATATGAATCTCATTTGTTAAATATGACTTCTTTCACTGGTTATACTGAGAGGGTGATCGATCTTGTGGGTATAATGCATTTTTGATTTATGTGTACTCATTAACTCCATGTTTAGAGGCAAGCTTTATTACTTAATTATATTTATTGATATTTTTAAGGAGATTTGAATTATATATTTTATGAGACATAAGTCTGAATTCTTTGAAAAATTTAAGGAGTTCAAGAATGAATACAAAATCAACTTGACAATAGTATTACTTCGATCAGATTTAGGTGACAAATATTTTTCATGACTATCTGAAGGAGTTGACTTTGTGTTACAATTCATTACAACCGGGGCACCATAACATAATGGTATTTATGAAAGGAGAAATTGAATCATGTTAGACATGACATTCTATAATTAGTCATGCAAATCTTCCTATTTCTTTTAAGAACATGCTTTAGAGACAACAATTTCACAATAAATTGTGACGTAGGAGGGATCTATAAGCGGCGAAAAATCTGCGACCTAACCCTACATGCTATGCAAAAGTCTGACGGTTAGATCACAATTGGATAATAAATAAAATCATTCCACGCAGATAAATTCACAACAAAACCCAATAATTTATTTAAGCGATGCAAGCTTAAGCTTTCCTCCGCGTGGATGGACAAAGCGAGAGCGCGCGACAAATAAATCCTGTAAATCACAATAATTATATAACAAACAACTACCATGCAAGATATTCAAAACAAGTACAAAACTCAATCCAATATAAAAATGCTAAAAATATTAATTCAGTACAACGAAATCTCACCAAATAGTGGGTTGAGCAAGACACTAAAGAATCCAGAGCTGGAGGTGCTTGTACGATGATCCAAGGTGGAATCGGTGGTGTGGAATTAGCTTAGGTGACTGCCCTCTACGATGAGAGGTGGAAACGGGTCGGGAATGGGTAGATCCATCGACGTATGAGTGGATCCGGGCAAGGGAAGGAACAAGTGAGGAAAACGGGCAGATCGGGGCTGGTTTATCCAGATCTGGACAAACCCAATAGGGATGGCTGTGAGTGTGGTTCCACGGGATGGGTGGGTGGGGGTGGGGGTGGGGGGGTGGGGGGGCTTGGAGGCAAGGAGGAGAGGCCTAGGGCTGAGGGGCAACTGTCGTTGTAGATGGAGGGGTTGCCAGCGCTGTAGAAAGGAGGGCAGGGGTGGCGGTGGCTTCAGGAAGGTGGGGAGGCGGATGGCTGAGCAGTGCATGGAGGGGTGGTGGTGGTACGGGGAGGGGAGGTAAATGTATAGGATTGGAATAGTGTATTTAATTATTGAACAGTAAATTTTTAAAAAACTGATTTCTCTGAGCAGCTCTCTGTTGGCGGCGTTTGGGAGGAGGTGGGTGGCTGTGAGAGAGGATTTGGGAGGGAGAAAAGAGGCTTAGGGTTAGGGGATACCTTGGGAATGAAGATAGACACCTAGGAGTCGTCACCTAGGGTTTTACGGAGTCGGCATCGTGAAATGATCACTGGAATATGGGAATAGAAGTTTTCAAATACTACAATGTCTTAGATCGGCCCCTAAGAGGTCTATTTATAATAAAGAAAAGATTGGGGCATCCCTCATCAAGGACAATGATTGGCCGAAGGTGAGACTACCCAAATACAACAAAATAAATGCAAACATAGTGAAATAATATATCAAATTGATTCGCAACGCAAATCCGGACACATCTGCGGAGTCCGATCGTCAATCCGGGCACGCCATATATGGTAAGTCGCCAAATCAGCCCCAAACAGGCCCAAAACTTGTTCTCGTCTCTGCTCTGCATCAATCTCCTCGGCTTGAAAAAATTTATCTCCCGATGAATTGAGATCGAAATTCTCTCGATGAATGTCAGGTACAACTCGAAGAGGTCCACCGAAAGTCGTCCAAGTGTCGTCGACGGAAGGGATTCCTCTACAATCAACTCCTGACTGAAAAGCTGTCATCTCCGGTGAATGAAGACGGTTGTATTGAAATTGAAGTACAGGGGCTATTCGATCATGCTCAGCTGCAAGTACCCAGGTGTCATCAATGCCTGTAGTAGGAATGTACTGACGGCGTCTGGCCTCCGTGATGCTCTTAATGCTCAACTCACGAGTGGTGGATCCCGGTGCGATCGGCGACGCCATAGGTGGAACCAAAGAAGACGAGTCCCCAGGTGGGTCAGTGTCAGAAGTAGTTGAGTAATGATGGTCATCATACATAGGTGGGGTATGAGGGTGTTAAGGCAACGAGAGTGGAGGTGTGGGCGGCTGGAAATCCCCACTGCTTGGGTCCACATTCTCGCGAGGCTCGTAGTACGACTTCGTATCCTCACCACTAAATACCAGGTGGATACCTATACTTGCAAGGAAATCAAGATCACAGACGTTTGCTTCGATCTGTCTCATGATTATATAAGGTTACATTCGTCTAACGCTCAAGCTTTTAGCTAGCCTCACACGGAGCCTCACAACGCAGATTCTCATCATCACCTGCTCGCCTTCATGAAGTACCTGCACTTGTCAATGAATATCCGTATTTGATTTACAAAATTTATTACCATTTGAGATTTTCGATCAGACCGACTCATGCCACATATGCAAACGACGGACAAACGACTCGACAGACACATGCAAATGATGAATAAATGACTCGACACTCATGCAAATGAAACATGACATACACAACATGCTCTCTATGGGAAATAAATCTAATAATGACCTAAAAATCTAATAAAGGAGGTGGCCTATCAGGATGTTCTCTTGGTGGAGTGTTGAAAAATTCATCCCGTATGAGACGAGTGCTTAGATGACCGTAAGAGACAATAATACTAAGATATGTGCTCGTAAAAGCCAAATGTCTCTCGAGAAACGTAGCACATCAGAGGCTCACCAGGAGGTGTGTAAGAAAAGTCATCGCGAATGCGACGATCACCTGAATGAAAATCGTAAGCACCAACTAGAAGACATAACTCTAAAATGTGGTGAGTGTCCCGACACGAAAGAACTCATCAGGCAGGTCAGCGGGTGGTGTGTTCCAAAACTCATCGAGGGTGCGATGAGTCAGCAGTTGGTGCCCAAAAATACCTGATGCTCCACACAATATCCATCCTCTTGGGCAAGAACATAGACGATAATGAAAGAAACAACACAAACTCGAAACTCGTAAACAAGTGGCTCACCTAAATCGCATTCTCACCAGGATGTGGTGGCTCATCAGGAGGCTCAACAGGGGGGTCGCAATAGAATTCGTCACTAGGGTCATGGTACTCCAGATGAGTATCATCGCAAGGGTAGTGTCCCTATGAATAGGTGATATAGTCACTTCGAGATTAACACCAGGCTCTGGGCTCTCGGTCGTGATGTGACTCAGGGCAATAACAACGGGAGAAAGACATAGAACTACACTTAAGAAAGAGTTTGTGGGTGGGGTGCTAACTAACCCGGTGCGTGAAAGAAGTGTGGGTGTGGGACACAACACTACAGACTCAATAGGTCGCTCATGCTCACTCTCGATCGGGGTCACAGGAGATGGGTTAGAGATAAGAGATAAGTCACTCACTGAGCTAAGCACCTCACTGAGGTGAGAGCAATCCGCATCAGGTATCACTTCTGTCGTGGCTGACCGGACAGTGGTAGGCTTCATCTAAGTTATCAAAGGCGCAAGGCGCAAAGGGCCTCTGGAGCCTAGGCGCAAGGCGCAAGGCGCAGGCGCGCGCCTGAGGCGCAGAAATGGGGGAAAAAGGAAATTGAGCGAATTGGGCGCCCAATTCGCTGAAATTGAGCGAATTGGGCGCCCAATTCGCTGAAATTGTGCGAATTGGGCGCCCAATTCGCAGAAATTGTGCGAATTGGGCGCCCAATTCGCTGAAATTGAGCGAATTCGCGGAATTTCAGTGAATTGGGCGCCCTATTCGCGCAATTTCAGCGAATTGGGCGCCCAATTCGCGCAATTTCAGCGAATTGGGCGCCCAATTCGCGCAATTTCAGCGAATTGGGCGCCCAATTCGCGCAATTTCAGCGAATTGGGCGCCCAATTCGCGCAATTTCAGCGAATTGGGCGCCCAATTCGCGCAATTTCAGCGAATTGGGCGCCCAATTCGCGCAATTTCAGCGAATTGGGCGCCCAATTCGCGCAATTTCAGCGAATTGGGCGCCCAATTCGCTCAATTTCAGCGAATTGGGCTCCCAATTCGCTCAATTTCAGCGAATTGGGCGCCCAAGTGCGCCTAGGGGGAGCCTCGGGTGCGTCTAAGATCATGTTTTTGCTCTTATCAAAATTTTTTTTTAAAAAAAATACCTTGAAAGGCCCGGGCGCGCCTTTGGTGCGCCTGGGAGCCTGTAAGGCGCGCGCCTAGGCGCGCCTGGGCGCGCCTGAGGCGCGCCTGGGGCACATCGCCCGCCTCAGCTGTGCTGAGGCACGGCGGGCTGCGCCTGGTGCGCCCGGCGCCTCAGGCGCGCCTAGGCGCGCGCCTTGACAACTATGAGCTTCATGGTGACCTTAGTATGGAAGGGACTTGTACTGCGAAGGTCAGGGTGAGAATCCCATCGACAAGCTCTTGTGGATCTCAAAGACTGTTCATAATGAAGGACGAGCTGATATTTCTGCTCAAGGGACTTCGAGCTATGATAAGCTACCTTAGTACGTATGTCAGACCGAAGTCCAGACCGAAATCAGGGAATTGTCATGGATGGGTCCTCTCAGATATCACTACTTACGACTAACTCATTAAAACGCTTCCTGTACTTAGCGACAAACATGAATCCTTGTTGAAAGGAAAATAATTGGTCGAGCAAGCAACTCCGATACGTTGAAGGCAGATACCTCTGACATAAAGTACGCTTCATGTCTACCCAATTGGTGATGCGATGTAGACAGTCTCGTTCGCGGGTCCTCTCAACGCTAGCCCAATATGCCCTCGCCTGATCTAAGAGTCTGAGTTTCACAAACTTTACGTGACGCTCACCGAATATCTCAAAATGATCAAGATAATACTTCATATCCACGAGCCAATAACTGAAAGACTCGGGACTCGATGAGCCATCAAAGGAAGGGGCAACAGTACAAAATTGATTCTCAAGATCTCTCTTGGAACGACGATCCTCATAATAGTCATCCCTAAGGTAATCGAGTTGTGTCGAAGGATCAACATGATCCGCTCGCGTGTACGAATAAGAGTGATGCAGGTTAAAACTCCAAAAATTATTAAGAGCCCGCGGCGCCCCGTGTGGTTTTATTTAAGAAAAGCGGATTTGGGTTTATTAAGAAAACTGAGCGCGCGAATTTATTATTTGGATATAAAACAGGTGAAATCGAGTTTTAATGAAAGGAGGCAAGTGCACCTATCGTGTGTAGTACATGATATTCCGGTGTGGAATATCGAGGTCGTATTGTTCTCGGGGTCGGGTTGATTATTTCTACTCTTCCCTGGAGGGGACTATTATTTTACCGATATTTAACTTGTCGGGTTAATTTTTATATATAAAAACAAAAGGTATTAAAAATAAAAGTAGAAAAAAAGTGAAGCCGATGAAAAGCTTAGCGCGACGACATCGAATAAAATTAGCACTAAAATAAACTTTTAATAAAAAGAGATCCTAAATTTCAAATTAATTAAGGCGAAGACTTGGCCGTGGAGGTTCCACTAAAATGAGCTCACCTAGCTATAGGGATATCGCTCACCTGAACGCTAAGACTATTCGACCGAACGTTAGTCCGACGAAGGATTCCTCTTAACGCCCGCATTACGCTAAGAACCCCGCTATTGGGTGGGGAACACAATCCGGTAGAGTTTGCGCGCCTCCTCTCTCGAGGGTTAGTGCGAGACTCTCGTTACCCAGGGGCGATCGGTCCATACGCACGGCCTCTCGGGTAGCTAGCGTATGGACTACGAAAATAGAGCCCACACATCGATTATGTGGGTTTACGCTTCGTAAACCCGAGACAAACCTTAAGTAATTTTAATTAATAAGAAAAACAGGATCTTTAATTATTTAAAGCTATTTTATCTGTCCCAATGCTCTTCGATACTGAGGGCTAAGAACGGTTAGCCACTCATCGGAATGAGGACGACAAACGGTGAAAGCAAGAAAATAAAGCAGAAAATAAAGCAGTAAAGGAAAGCTGTAAAGTAAAGCAGTAAATTGCAAGTACTACTCAAACGAGTAGGACTGAAATGAAAGCAGTAAAAGACAAGTCCCGACTCAAATGAGTGGGCGAGACAAAATAAAACAAATCCTACTCAAACGAGTAGGAGAAAATAAATGAATCCACGCACACAGTCTATTGAAATGAAAACTCACGCACACACTCTACTTAAAATTAAAACGCACGCACACAAGTCTTACTCAAATGAGTAGGAGAAAATAAAGACCTGCCATTTAACTCCTAGCGAGTAGGCGGAAAATAAAGACCTGTCATTTAACTCCTAACGAGTAGACGGAAATAAATGCAACAAACTCACTCATTCTACAGAAAGTAAAACACACGCACACTGCAGAAAATTAAAACACACGCACACATACAAGTCCTACTCAAACGAGTAGGCGGGAAATTTAAGCACGCCATTTAACTCCTAACAAGTAGGCGGAAATAAATGCGCACACTTTCTCACTCTACATGAATTGAAATAAAGCTATAAAAACTAACTCATACACGCACGCGCACGTACAAAAATTAAGAAAACTAAGTTATCTAAAAATTAAAACGATCGCATTTCTACCACTAGAATGCGGTAGAAATGCATAAAAAGCAGAAATAGAAATTAAACGAGCAAAACGGTTTGCAAATAAACGCAAAATAAAAGTGCTCGAAAAATTAAAACGAATACATTTCTACCGCTAGAATGCGGTAGAAATGAATAAAATGAAGACAGAAAAATTAAACGGGCAAAAGTTTAAAATGAAATCAAAGTGCACGAAAAATTAAAACGACTATATATTCATTCCTATAACTCCGTAAAAATGCTAAAAAAGTGCAAATGAAGTAAAAAAAGACGAAAAGTTTTACAACATAAAAATGAAAAACTAAGTTAGTAAAAAAAGAAAATCACTTTCAAAATGCTTTTACGGGTCTATAGGAATGAAATAAAAGCTATAAAAATTCTAAATCTAACAAAGCCAAGGAAAAATACCTAAGTATAAAAGCATGAAAACTATTCTCGTACACACACACACCCATTTTAAAGGATGAAAAATAAGATTAAAACAAAGTTAAAACAAAACAAAAATAAGATTGCATAAGAGAGTGAGCATAAAGATGAAATCCAAATCCATAGAAAGGGAGAAAATCTATAATTTTATTAATCTAAAACGAAGATTACAAAGTTAAAAAGAAAATAAAGGAGGGGGAGAAATTCCCTTACAAAGCTTGGAAACTCATCTAACAGCCGGCCCTCTTATACAAAATGGTTCAGGAAAAACGGAACAGGAACTCATACAGCAGCTGGCAATTTATAGACAAAAAATTTCATGGAACACGCCCTCTGACACGGGCGTGTCAGTGGGCGTGTCAGTACTGTCATGATTCGATCCGGCGAGGTGACGACTTAGATGACTTCAGGCTGAAAACACGGCGGTCACGCCCCATGTCACGGGCGTGACGGTGGGCGTGTCGGGGAGGTGGATCTTGGCGCGGGTCGCGTCGAAAAGTCACCGTCGCGGTCTTGTCGGCCAGGTGGAGGAGTACAAGCCCGTGTGGCATCTTGACACGGGCGTGTCGGGTCGGGTCGACGAACGTCGAGCGCGGAAAATCGTCGAGCTGGCTGACACGGGCCTAGAACACGGGGCGTGTCATTGGACACGAGCGTGTGTCCGGGCGTGTCATGCTTTTTCTTCAAAAAATTGTTGATTTCATGGGAAATTGGCGTATCACGCCCGGGTCACGGGCGTAACCCAAAGTACACGGGCGTGTACTATGCAAAATTTGACATTTCCTGAAAAATTTCAGAAATAAAAAATAAACTAAGTTAGAAAATATTTACAAAATAGGAGCAATTTATTAAAAAAATTAAGTAAAAATAACAAAAATAAACTAAAACGACTTATTTAATATACATAAAAATAGATATATTTACAACTCATCAAAGAACGATGACGATCATCATACTGATCGTCTCTAACATTTTTGGGGTCGTGTCGGTGGGTCAACACGATCTCTGAAAGTGGTGTACTGCGAACGAGAATGATCGTCATAATAATGTGAGGATCTCCCTGACTGAGCTCAGCGAGAGCGGGTGCAAATGGACTCGAGATCTCTAAATCGAGGAGAGGAATAATTATGACACCTAGATATAATGAAAAAGCTATATATTGCGTATCAAAAAGTGCGCCCAACCTCGCTTTGATACCAACTGACGTGGGGGGATTTATAGGCGGCGAAAAATCTGCGACCTAACCCTATATGATATGCAAAAGTCCGACGGTTAGGTCACAATTGGATAATAAATAAAATCATCCCACGCAGATAAATTCACAACAAGGAACGATAATTTATTTAAACGAGACAAGCTTAGACTTTCCTCCATGTAGAGGGCTAAAGCGAGAGCGCGCGACGAATTAATCCTGCAAATCACAATATTTATCTAACAAACAACTACTATGCAAGATATTCAAAACAAGTACAAGATCCAATGCAATATAAAAATGCTAAAAATAATAATTCAGTACAACGAAATCTTACCAAATAGTGGACTGATCTAAGACACTAAAGAATTCAGAGCCGAATATGCGTGTACGATGATCCAAGGTGGAACCGGTGGCGTGGAATTAGCGTAGGTTGTTGTCCTCGGCGATGGGAGGTGGAAACGGGTCAGGAATGGGTAGATCCGACGACGTATTGGTGGATCCGGATAAGGGAAGGAACCGGTGAGGAAAACGGGCGAATCGGGGCTGGAGATCTGGACAAACCGAATAGGGATGGCTGTGAAGGTGGCTCCATGGGGTGGGGGAGGCTTGGAGGCAAGGAGGAGAGGCTTAGGGCTGAGGGGCGGCTGTCGCTGTAGATGAAAGAGTGGCTGGCGGTGCTGTAGAAGGGAGGGCAGGGGTGGCGGTGGCTTCAGGGATGTAGAGGGGAATGCGGCTATGGCTTCAGGAAGGTGGGGCGGCGGGTGGATGAGCAGTGCTTGGAGGGGTGGCGGTGGTACATGGAGGGGAGGGAAAAGTATAGGATTGGAATAGTGTATTTAATTATTGAATAGTAAATTAAAAAAAAACTGATTTCCTGGGCAGCTCTCTGTTGGCGGTGTTTGGGAGGAGGTGGGTGGCTGTGGAGAGGATTTGGGAGGGTGAAAAGAGGCTTAGGGGATACCATAGGGAGGAAGATATGCACCTAGGAGCCGTCACCTAGGCTTCCACGGAGTCGGCACCGTGGGTTGATCGCTGGAATCCGGGAATAGAAGTCTCAAAATTCTGCAATGTCTTAGATGAGCCCCTAAGAGGTCTATTTATAATAAATAAAAGATTAGGCCATCCTCCATCAACGACTATGATTGGTTGAAGGTGAGGCTACCCAAATACAACAAAATAAATGCAAACATAGTGAATTAATTTATCAAATCGATTCGCAATGCGAATCCGGACACATTTGCGGAGGCCGATCGTTGATCTGGGCACCCAATATATGGTAAGTCGCCAAATCAGCCCCATACAGGCCCAAAACTCGTCCCCGTCTCTGCTCCGCATCACCGTGTTCCTTAAAATGGTTCAAAACACTATATGGGATATAAACTGAGAAGTGCTATAATTTGTCTTTTATAAAGATTTGAGATTGTGGACTTACGTAAGTTGTCAAATCTATGTCAAACTTAGAGTCGAAAGTCAGATAAAACTTGAAGTTCAAGAACCATATGATGTTTATGAACCTATGATGGAATCTGTGCGAGGACTACAAGTTGTTGTAGTGTAAGAACTTATTCAAGAAACACAAGTCCTATATAGATTTAGTGTAACACACCTTGTATGAAAGATATGAATTTTTCATGAATCAGCAAAGAGATATAATAATGCTCATGGATCAAGATAATCCTACTTTTTACCAAAGTGCTATAAATGAACGAGACTTGAGAAATGACTTGAGGCCATTGCCATCTGAGATTGATTTCATATATACCAACAATATTTGGACCTTTGTCGAACCAACTGAAGGAGTAAAACCTAATCGGGTCCAAGTGAGTTTTCAAGAAGAAAACGGATATAGATGTTAATGTGCAGATTTATAAAGGGTGGTTATTAGCTAAAAGTTTCACGAAATTTCATGGTCTAGACTATAATGAGACATTCTCTTCTATTTTTATAGTTGAGGCCATCAAAATATTGTTTGTTATTGCAGTAGTATGACTATGAAATTAACAAATGAATGTTAAAGTTACTTTTCTTAATAGAAACCTTATCTAGGACATGTATATGAGCCGTCTCTTGAAGTGAAGCCAAAAAAATATTTAAGCTGTAACAATTTATTTATGGATTGAAACAGGCATCTCAAAATATATGTCATTATTTTGTGTTGATAAAATCAAAGAGTTTGATTCAATAAAAATTGCGTACGAATCTTATGTTTTCAAGAAAGTGACAGTATTTTAATATTCCTATTGTTATATATAGATGACATATTACTTATTAAGAATGACCTTTCACCTTTGTGGTCTGTAACGACTTGGCTATGAAATTATTTTTCAGTGAAAGACTTGGGTGAAGCTACTGTAACATCCGTTATCTGACGCGAAATTAATTTATATTGTAGGGTCAAGTCGCGACGGACTTTGATCAAGACAGCGCGTCGTCAAGGTACAATGTTACTATTCCTAGGGATTGCGTCCGTTAGTTTGAGTAGTGTGTCAATCGTAGTGGTGGTGTGACAAAGTGTATTTTAGTAGCGACGTGTGGCAAAATTGTTTATATTCCATGGTGTTTGTGTTAAATGGGTGTGCCTATAGCAAGTAATAACAACAATTAAGTGGTAAAAGGGGGGAGGCGGTTATCAAAACCGCAAAGCCCGTAATATTAAATCCCGTGCTTCATTTTCACGGGAGAAAAGAAACCGCATGCCGACAGCTTTCCTCCCGATTCGCCCGTTCCGCAAGCGTCACTCGTCTCCCGCAAGGGCCGAGCCAGACGCCTCCCGCTGCCCTGGCCGGCGGCCTCCCTCGCTCCAGAACTCATCACCGACTTCTCCTCCTTCCTTTACGGGCGCCAGTGGGTGTTCCTCTTCCTTCATTGGCCGTGGAAGAACCGATTTCAACCCTAACCGGTGAAAGTCAAGGACGCTAGAGAAACGTTTGGTTCCGGTTAGTTCGATTCCTCTCTTGTGTCCATTTATTCATGAAAATCCTTCTATTTGGAAGTTAATCTAAACTAAGTTTTCTTCCTCTTGCCCTAATTAAGTTTTGGAGTACGGAATCCACCGCGATTTTGGAGTTGGGCGCATTGGGAGCCTCAATCACTCCCACGTAAATGTAATACACTATGTTAGCAGTCAGATTTCCTTCGGAAAATCAAATGTCACCGCGCCGAGTGTACGAGTGCCGCACCACCACTGTAAGGAAACCTAGTTTCTGTTAGTTAGACATAACAAGAAATGTATTTTGTATACGCATGTGTATGTTTTGTACAAATATCATGACATGAATAAAAAAGTGTGGTGGTAGGAAAACGGTCGCAGAAAGTGTGTAGGTTGACACCTTTCTCCAAAACCAAAGTAGTCAGATCATGAACAGTAACGTTAAGTACGAAACCTTTACCCGTGTACGTAAGCTTGGAGTTTGTCCAACCAAGGGCGTGGATGTCCCTTCTAGTCGACCACGAGAAAGTCAAGGGGGGTCGCTCAGTAGTACACCGAAGGAGATGTCCAAGGAGAGTAGCATCAGAGCAAAAAGGTCAGTAGCACACATAAGTTTTTTCGTGCTAGGTAGAGGCGCACTACCTTTCTCATAAGGCATATGGTACCCTATGAGCAGTACAATCTTGGGAGTTGACTTCCCTTTGAGGCAGTTAGTAGATTCGAGACCGTGTCCGCGCGACAATAGAACAATTGAGTTCGTTAGATGGTCTCAGGTCGTCAGTTTCAGATGCGCGTTATGAGCTACTCTGCCGAGAGCCTTCCAAGTAGATGTGCAAGCTAGAAACCGTCCAGAACTCAAGTATAGACCTGACGTGAGACAGTACACTAATTAGTGAACGACGGGACTTTGGTAAATATAGTGAAAGCTCGTGAACGTAGAACGAGTAGGTCCGTTGACCCGGGAGCATGCATATCATAGCATAAAGATTTTAATGAAAAAACCATTTTTCAAAAGACATGCATTCATCATTTAAGAAAAAGTTTTTAGTGTCACTAGGAGAAGTTGTTTTTCCTTATTCTGACCCCTCGTGGGCAATATTTTTACAGGTGACCCAGGTGGAAAACTACGCATAGGATGAGCGTTAAGTGGAGTCAGTTTGTAGTTGCTTTCACTTTTAGTTTTCTCTATTTCAACATATATTTGTAATTGTGGACAATGTACTTTGTTAATGTTTTATATGCCTTGTATCAGACTTATTATGATATTTCAGATTTTCAGTCATTCCATTTCTATTCATGTTTAGTGACTCTGTGAATCCAGATATGAGGTATGTGATTACCCTTAGTTTACTTTCTTAGCTTCCGTTGTAAGTTTTAAAATTCTTAGCTGTTGCTTCTTTTTACCTGTTGCATACTAGTTTTAATACTGTTTCATAGTTCTCTTTATATCGTTGACCCGGTCGGATGACTGATTATTGTAAAACTGGGAAGAAGTGCTACAAATTGGTATCAGAGCGAGGTTTAGGATCCCTGGATCCAAGAAAGATTCACAGAGTCATAGAAATGTGTAACAGTAAACTCTTGTTAGTCGAGTATTGTAGTTGCGTTTAAGCCCGAGTTTTCGCAAGAGTACGAAATAAATTGCTAAGCCAGATTTCACATATGCATGGTAAATAATTATATTTCTTTTATATGTTCTATCAGGCACCACGAGTCAGCGAACCGAGTGAATCTTCACGTCAAGACCCTGTTCCTAACGCGACTATGAGAGAGGCTGTCGTGCCACAAGTACCACCAGTTCCAGCAGCTCCAGAGGGCACTGACATAGCGTCTCAGATTGTCAAGGCGGTTACTGTTGCCTTGATGGAGTTTCAGAGAGGACTGGTTGCAGGGTTTCCAGCTTCAGTACAAGTACCAGCTCCTACACCAGCTCCTGCCCCACCACCCGCGGAGATAACCCTGGAACGCTATTTGAGGAACTTTAGAGAGCTTCAACCCTCGAACTATAGTAGGGATGAGACCCCGATGGACACCGATGATTGGATAACAAATACCAGAGACCTGTTGGAGGTTTTGGAGTGCCTAGAGAACAAGAAGGTTCCTCTGGCAGTTTTCCTCCTTCGAAGTGAGACAAAGGTCTGGTGGGACAACTACCGGGCAGACGATCCTGCAGGTAAATGGTTGTAAAAATTTTCCTCTTATTTTTGGAAGTGATACGTTCTTTTTAAATAGTATGACCATGCTTTTGGCCAGGTCGTACGTCAGACATGTTTACGTGGGGCGAATTTTCTAGAGCCCTTACAGGTTGGTTTGTGCCTTCTTCCGCACGACGAAGTCTCCAGGAGAAATATCTTAGGCTTTTCCAGGGGGACAAGACCGTTACTGAGTACGAGCGAGAGCTTATCCATCTGGCTCGATATGCGGGCATGATGCATGGAGATCAGGCTGAGAAGTGCAGCCGCTTTGTGTATGGTTTGCGTGACTCGTTGAGGCAACCGCTGATGACCACAGTCAATGTTGACTATAGGAGATTAGTGGATACGGCTCGCAGGCTGGAGACTGATCAGCAGAAAGTTCAGAGGCGAAGTAGTTTCCGTACGAAGCGATCTCAAGATTCGCATCAGCCGCAACAGAGCAGAACTGACCAAGGGAAGAACTGGAACAAGAAGCTGAAGTCCGATGCAAAGAAGAGTGGTCAGTCTGGAGACAGGAGCAAGGACTACCCCCCTTGTCCCAAGTGTCAGCATCGCCATCCAGGAGAGTGTTTGGCCAGCGTGGGCGTGTGTTACAAGTGCCGTCAACCTGGACTCATAACTCGCTACTGTCAGGAAGTTGGTATGAATCAGGTAATCAAAACCTAGTTGTATTCATTACATTTATGAAATTACTGTAGATGACAAATGTTATTTGTTCCAGCAGTCGAAGTACGAGATTGGTGGCTCTAGTAGAGTAGACAAGGGAAAAGCTTTGCTGATTACTGACGTTAGGCCACAACAGGGTCAAGATTTGGTGCAGCGCAGAGCTTATGAGTTTGGTCAGCAGGAGGCAAAGGATCAGGAGGATGTAGTGACTGGTAAGTGTTTACTTTGCTTAATAAATTTATTTAATCCTCCGTAGTGACACTTTTTTCATCTTTGTAAATCATTCATGTAGGCATCCTTATGATTCGTAATTTACCCTCCAAGATTCTGTTTGATATGAACGCCTCACACTCGTTTATCGCGGAATCTCTAGTGCGTAAGCTGAATTTAGAAGTCTTCCCAGAGATAGTACCACTGGAAGTCATGATGCCGAATGGATCCCTTCTGCAGACCATGGATAAGTGCAGGGTACCAGTGCAGTTTGGTGATACCGAGATTATCGTGGAAGCTTTGCAGCTATCTATTGCAGGATTTGACCTGATCTTTGGAATGGACTGGCTTTCGGCAGTCAACTCCAAGATTGACTGTAGGGCGAAGCAGATACAGTTTGAGGGCCCTAACCAGACTGCATTTTCTTTTCAGGGCTTGAAGGGAGTAGTGAAGATGATCATCTCCGCAGTCCAAGCTAGAAGGTGCATCAGTAAGGGTTGCGAAACTTTTGTAGTACTGATGAACGCCGAGGCTAAGGATGACGTATCAGAGATATCAGTGGTGCAGGATTTCCCCGATATTTTCTCGGAAGAGCTCTCTGTTGCCCCTCCAGATAGAGAGATTGAGTTCCCGATATATTTGCAGCCCGGGGCTACACCGGTAGCCAAATCCCCGTACCGGATGACTCCAAGGGAACTGGCGGAGTTGAAGAGCCAATTGCAGGAGTTGCTTGATTTGGGCTTTATACGCCTCAGTACTTCACCTTGGAGTGCTCCAGTACTATTTGTGAAGAAGAAGGATGGTAGTCTGAGACTGTGCATAGACTACCGTGAGTTGAACAAACTGACAGTAAAGAACAAATACCCGATTCCCAGGATTGATGATTTGTTTGACCAGTTGGTGGGCTCGTGCACCTTTTTCAAGTTAGATTTGTGGTCGGACTACCATCAGTAAAAGATTCGGGACGTGGATGTTCAGAAGACGACTTTCAGTACCAGGTATGGACACTTCGAGTTCGTGGTAATGCCGTTTGGGCTGACCAATGCCCCTTCATTATTTATGGACCTGATGAACTGGGTATTTCGGGAGTACTTGGATCGTTTTGTTATCGTCTTTATAGATGATATCTTGGTGTTCTCAAGGAGTGCAGAAGATCATGCCGCACATCTTAGGATTGTATTGAGCACCCTCAGGAAGAATCAGCTGTATGCCAAGTTTTCTAAATGTGAGTTCTGACTTTCAGAGTTTGCATTCTTAGGCCGCGTCATCAGTCAGCAAAGGGTTAGTGTCGATCCGAAGAAGATAAAGGTTATTAAGAATTGACCAAGTCCGACGACAGTTTCAGAGGTTCGCAGCTTTTTGGGTCTAGCTGGTTACTACAGGAGATTCATCAGAGATTTTTCAAAGATAGCATTACCACTAACTTCCCTCATCAGAAAGGGAAGGGCTTGGATTAGACAGTTGAGTGTGAATTGGCTTTTGAGGACTTGAAGGGCAGGTTGATGACCGCACCGATCTTGAGTTTACCTTCAGGGCCTGGCAGGTTTCAGATTTATAGCGATGCATCAGGTCAGGGTTTGGGCTGTGTTCTCATGCAGCATGAAAATGTCGTAGCCTATGCCTCAAGACAGTTAAATGTTCATGAGAGGAACTATCCCGTGCATGACTTGGAGCTTGCAGCAGTCATACATGCTCTGAAGATATGGAGACACTATCTCTATGGCGTTCGTTGCGAGATCTTCACTGATCATAAGAGCCTCAAGTATATCTTTGATCATCAGGAGCTCAATTTGAGGCAGCGCAGATGATTAGAGTTTCTATCAGACTACGACGTAGACATTCAGTGCCATCCATGAAAGGCGAACATTGTAGCTGATGCCCTTTGTCGTAGAGGTTCATGTTTCGTCTTTCTCACTCAGCAGGAGGAGTTAGTGCGGGAACTGGAGAGACTGGACATCACCGTTGTGCCACGCTGTAGTTTTGGTTCTACAAGGTTGAGTTGGATGGAGATCACCTGCGACATTACGGATAGAATCAAGACAGCTCTATCGTTGGATCCAAAGATGACAGAGATTTGGATCTCAGTGCAGACGGGTCAGAAGGAGAGATTCACTATTCACGATGATTTATTATGGTTTGATGACAGAGTGTGTATCCTCGATGTTAGCCACCTTCGCGAGGACGTTCTATTTGAGGCACACAATTCCAGATATTTTATACATCCGGGTAGCACGAAGATGTATGCAGATCCTGTGTTGTCAAGGCGCGCCTGAGGCGCCGGGCGCAGCCCGCCGCACCTCAGCATGCCTGAGGCGGGCGATGTGCCCCAGGAGCGCCTCAGGAGCGCCCAGGCGCGCTCCTTACAGGCTCCCAGGCGCGCCAAAGGCGCGCCTGAGCCTTTCAAGATGTTTTTTTCAACTTTTTTTGTGGTGATAAGCAAAATTATGATCTTAGGCTCACCCAAGACACCAATAGGCACACTTGGGGGCCCAATTCGCTGAAAATCAGCGAAATGAGGGCCCAATTCGCTGAAAATCAGCGAATGGGGGGGGGGGGGGGGCAATTCACTGGAAATTAGCGAATTGGGGGGGGGGGGCAATTCGCTGAAAATCAGCGAATTGAGCGCCCAATTCGCTCAGTTTCAGCGCATTTGGCGCCCAATTCGCTCAATTTCAGCGAATTGGGCGCCCAAGTCGCGCAATTTCAGCGAATTAGGCGCCCAATTCGCCCAATTTCATTTTTTCCCCAATTTTGCGCCTCACGTGCCTCAGGCGCGCGCCTAGGCTCCAGGGCCCCTTTGCGCCTCGGTGCGCCTTGCGCCTTTAACAACATAGTGCAGATCTCAAGAAGGTCTGGTGGCCAGACTTGAAAAGTGATGTTGCAGATTATGTAGGAAAGTGCGAGACATGCATGTTAGTTAAGGCCGAGTGCCAAAGGCCTGGAGGCAAGTTGCAGGCACTTCCCATTCCCGAGTGGACTTTTGAGGATATATCCATGGACTGCATCCATGGTCTGCCGAATCACAAAAGGGGAATGATTCCTTATGGGTTATAGTTGATCGGTTTTCTAAGGTCGCCCATTTCATTCCTCTTAAGAAGAAAGATCAGGGTCCCAGATTGACACAGTTATATATAGACGAGATAGTTCGACTTCACGGTGTTCCCAAGACTATAGTTTCGGACTGAGATGACAGATTTACCTTCAGGTAGTGGAGATATGTTCAGGAGAGGATGGGTACCAGATTACATTTCAGCACCGCATTCCATCCCCAGACCGATGAACAGAGTGAGCGCACAAATAAGACTTTGGAGGATCTGCTACGGATGTGCTTATTGGACTTTGGAGGAAAGTGGGAGAAGTATGTTAATCTTGTGGAGTTCTTCTACAATAACAGTTTTCAGACGAATATTGGAATGACACCGTTCGAGTCTCTCTATGGTAGACGTTGTCGGACACCGTTGTGTTGAGTTGAAAGTGAAGAAAGAATTACCATCAGGGAGTCATGGATTGATAAGACCACTGACAAAATCAAGCTCATTCAAGAGCGTATGAAGACAGCTCAGGATCGCCAGATCAAGTATCATGATCAGAAGCACAGGTCAATAGAATTCTGGGTTGGAGACTACGTTTATCTGAAGGTCAGACCAGTCAGAGGAGTCTCTAGAATAAAGCGGATGAAGAAACTGAGCCCCAGATTTGTTGGTACTTTTGAGATACTGGAAAGAGTTGGTGAGGTTGCTTATAGGTTGGTCTTACCTGAGGAAATGAGTGCTGTACATGATGTATTCCACGTCTCCCATCTGAGGAGAGCAGTCAGAGATTCCAGCCAGATCATCAGTACCGAGGAAGCACCAATCGAGACAGATCTTAGTATTGATGTTAGACCAGTCAGAATCGTGGATTCAAGGATACAGAAGCTCAGGAATAGAGAGATTCGCATGGTCAAAGTCCTTTGGATGAACTGTAGCCGTCCAAAGTATACTTGGGAGCGAGAGGATGAGTTTAAGAGCAATGCAGACTATTCTTTCCTCTTTGATTCAGGTATGGTTATAATTTTCGAGTACGAAAATTTTTGTTAGGAGGTGAGGTTTATAACATCCGTTATCTGACGCGAGATTAATTTATATTGTAGGGTTAAGTCGCGACGGATTTTGATTAAGGCAGCGCGTCGTCAAGGTACAATGTTACTATTTCTAAGGATCATGTCCGTTAGTTTGAGTAGTGTGTCAATCGTAGTGGTGGTGTGACAAAAGTGTATTTTAGTAGCGACGTGCGGCAAAATTGTTTATATTCCAAGGTATTTGTGTTAAGTTAGTGTGCCTATAGAAAGTAATAATAACAATTAAGTGGTTAAAGGGGGGGGGGGGAGGCGGTTATCAAAATCGCAAAGCCCGTAATATTAAATCCCGTGCTTCATTTTCACGGGAGAAAAGAAACCGCAGGCCGACAGCTTTCCTCCCGATTCGCCCGTTCCGCAAGCGTCGCTTGTCTCCCGCAAACGCCGAGCCCGACGCCTCCCGCTGCCCTAGCCGGCGGCCTCCCTCGCTCCAGAACTCATCACCGACTTCTCCTCCTTCCTCTACGGGCGCCGTTGGGTGTTCCTCTTCCTTCCTTGGCCGTTGAAGAACCGATTTCAACCCTAACCGGTGAAAGTCAAGGACGCTAAAGAAACGTTTGGTTCCGGTGAGTTTGATTCCTCTCCCGTGTCCATTTCTTCATGGAAATCCTTCAATTTGGAAGTTAATTTATAGTAGGTTTTCTTCCTCGTGCCCTAATTAGATTTTGGAGTACGGAATCCACCGCGATTTTGGAGTTGGGCGCATTGGGAGCCTCAATCACTCCCACGTAAAGGTAATACATTATGTTAGCCGTTGATTTTGGATTACCCTAGCATTTTTGGAATTTTTTTCCAACGAAAACCGTAAGGGAAAAATGTGAAATTTAGGGTTTGTCTTGGATTGCAGGATTTTGGTGGGCAAAGTTTTGAAAGTCCCCAGCAGTCGGATTTCCTTCGGAAAATGAAATGTCACTTTTGAAACCGAAAACTCGGTCTCTTGTGGAGTTCACCCTTGGGGAAAGGGGTGATCGCACACCTACTTCTCTCCTGCAAGCAAAACAAGAAAGGAAGCAAAGAAGAACTGACCTAAGGGCTCGGCGTGGAGGAACCACCACACACCCGAAAGATCTTATAGCGCTTCTCCTCCTTAGCCAAAGGCCGAGCTATGGTGACCTCAGAAAGCGCTTAGAAGATCTGGGAACAGGTGGACACAAGAAGCATGCTTTCTGAGGTACCCCTTGGGTCCTATTTATAGATTTCTGAAATCGGCCTACAAATAGCCAACCTCCGCTGTTCTGAACGGCTATGTGCAGTACAGGTTGGCCTGCCAACAACGCAACTCCGCTATTTTGAAAGACTATGAGCAGGCCAGCAGGGGCAAAATGGTAAAAATACCTCATAGACCAATGTGCGAGTAGCCCTCAGCAATCTCTACTCGGTAAGGGCGGCGAGCACGAGCACAGACTGCCCTGCTCACGTGCTGCGAGCCCGCCAAGCTGTCAGGACTCGGCGAGACATCTGGAGGTAGGCAAAAAGGTCGAGAGAATGATGATCGTCGAGCTCCGTTCGACGAACGCCGAGCTCCGTTCGACGAACGCCGAGCTCCGTTCCACGAACGCCGAGCTCCGTTCGACGAACGCCGAGCTCCGTTCGTCGAACGCCGAGCTCCGTTCGTCGAACGCCGAGCTCGTGTGGCCATCACCAGGCTCGCCTCGGCGAGCTGGATGTTGCCGAGCCCCGTTCCCCCTTGGTGTTCGCCCGAGTCTCAGAAAAAGAGGGGCCGGTCGGTCTGGTTCTTGGCAACCCCACTCGTCGGATACGAGATTGTACACAATCCCCGCTCGTTTTGAGCTTGGCAAAGCTCGGAAAGAAACATCCAACCCCAAGTGTCCGGCGAGTGCGGAGGGAGCCAGAGAGAAACTTGGGGTGGGGTCCACCTGTGACTATATATATACGCCTGCATACCTGGCTGACTCTTGTCATTCCCTTTTCTCTAGCCCTGCCGAGATGCCGATCCCAAAGGAGATCCTATAACGGCTTGCCTGAGTTTGTCAGGCCTCTTCTGCTCGCGTGGCCGCCCTGACCGCGGTTCCACTCGCCGTCCCGCAGGGTGGCTCGACCGAGCCCAACTCCGCCAAGAGGGCGAAGCCGTTTCCTTCGGCGGCCGAGCCCATCTTTGACGATCTGAAGACAGCCCTGGAGCATGGGGCTGGCTCGTTCAATCTGCCTGCCCTTGAAAAGGGCAAAAATATTGTTGACCTCTGCGACGGCCCGGACAACCAGCTGGACGGCACTGGAGGCACCACGCCGCGGGACTCCACGCCGCGAGCCAAGAACGTTCTTGGCGACTCGCGATTCAGAACTCCGGAGAATCGTCCTCGGGACCCGTCGCCCCCCTTTGGGACCTTGGGGGTGGACTCGCAGAAGTCGAACTTGTCGGTCGGCGCCCCTTCCCCTCAGCGACCTGTCGGGACCATGGGGGCAGGTGTGGAAACCATCCCTATTCCGGGATTTGACCTCCTCTCACCGGGAACGCGCCGCCCAGGCCGCAGGAAGGACCTGAGATTCGTCCCTCCCCGCACCTTCTTGGAGATGCCGAGCTCGTCAGGTAAGCTTGGCCTTGGATTCTTGTCATGTGGTTTTCCGGGACACCTCCCCTTGCTGATGTTTCTGTCTTCACAGCTCTCCCCAGCCAATCCGCGACCGAGGAGTCTTCGCGGACAACCCACTATTCTCCCCTCCCTTCCCCGAACTCGTTGGACTCTTATCTGGGCCCTGAAGTGGAGAACGACGAGCTGACGAGGAGGGGGACAAGCTCTTCAAGAAGCTCGTGCGCGGCCTGCGCGAGATGCATGAGGTCAACGAGGCGCTGCAACGCGACTACGTGCGGCTTGCTGACGAGGTGAGGGGCAACCCGGCTGGCGAGGTGATGTATCCTTCCCTGCTTCTGGACGAGATCGACGACGGCCTTTCGGTGGCGCAGAGGAATTCGGGGCGGATCCGCGAGCTTCTCCGCTCGCGGCAGTCTGGGGGGCGGGGGATGCGAGGCCGGGGTAGATAGAAGGTGGCTCCATTGCCGAGCCGACCGACACTCGCCTCCTAGTCCCCCTCTGCTCGCGCGCCTTGATTTTTTATTTCTGTATGTGATTCCTGAAATAACTTCAAATATTTTTTAGACCGGTGCCTGGTATTCGAATAATGATATATGCATTACTTTATATCTAACTCGGCATGGGATGCGACGCGTCAGAAGTCGGCGAGCTGGGATGGCGAGCTGGGCCGATTGGATAGCTTGGCCCCAGATTTCTTTTTCTATAAATAGCCCCCCTTCACCAACCCCATACCACCGTCTTAACTGCTTACTTTCTCTCTCTTCCCACATTTTTTCTTCTCGCATTCGCGCCCCAACCCCTTCTGCGAGCATGGGCAAAACTAACCCTGATGCCGACGGTCGCTCCAAATGCGCCCAGCACTTCAGGGATTATTGCTTCTTTGATGGGAACACGTCCGAGATGGAGCTCGCTGAATTCATCAGCGACCATGTTCCGTCCGGCTTCGAGGCACGCTGGCCGAGGAAAGGGGAGGTGGTCAACACCTTTTACGATGACGAGCTCGCCTTCCCCATCTCGCATTTCGAGGTGGGGTTGCGCCTACCTCTCTGGCCGGAAGTCCGCCAGATCCTGAAGTATTACGACGCGGTACCGGCGCAGCTCAACTCGAACGCCATCGCCATGATGGCGGCGTTCGCCTGCTACCTCCACCGAGAGCAGATAGAGTTCAACCTGGCTGTGTTCAGGAAGCTCTTCTCCTACAAGGCGACTCCGGATGGGATCACCTATTTCGGGGGCTCGCTCATCAAGGTTCGCGAAATCGCGAACAAACACCACAACTGGATGACCAAGATCGCCTTTATCAAGGGCAATCTCAGCAACATCCCCTACTCGCCCCAGCAGAAAGGCGAGGACGTCTACCGCCCACCGACCGTGTCCGGCAACGATGCCGAGCTCCACAAGTTCTTCCTCCATAAAGACTTCGAGGTCGCCTTCCTGCGAATGGGCCTCGACTCGCTCCTCCCCGTTCTGCCCGGCGAAGGTACTGTCCTCTTTCCCATTGCCCAGTTCGCCATATCATCATGGGAATTTTCTAAGTCTTTCTATGCAGGAGAATGGCTGATGCCCGTGAACCCGCCATTCGCGGACTCGGGGTTATACGCGGACCCTTTTGCTCGCGAGAAGGCGGCGGCGGCGTCCTGCCGAGACGAGCCGGCTTCCTCTAAGCCCTCATCCGGCACAAAGCGAGTTGAGCCTGCGGGTTCGATCCCGCCCCATCACCAACAACCGCCGAAAAAGATGAGGAGAGCCGTGGTGGCTCCTCAGGCGAAACAACATCAACAGCCCAAGTACATGAGCTCACCCGAGACCATCCCAGACGGGTCGCAGGAGAGCCCTCTCAAGGAGATCACAAACATGGGGCAGGGGGGTGCTGAGACCTCTGCTCCTGCTGCTGCGAAGAAGGCGGCTCGCGAACCCGCCATGCCGAAGGAACACCCCCTCTTCGGCTTTGGGGGAGGTGGAGGGACTCGGCTGGCGAGCCCATGGTCCAGTGGGACGCGCTGGCCCACCGAGTCTCCATCTCCACCCTCCACCCCTCTTGGGCTGACCGCGAGCTCTCCACCGGTCACGCCTACACACTCAGCTTCAGCCTCTATGGTCGCGAGGACGCCGAGGCCTACAAGGGCATGACCCTGCGGCAGCTCGGCCATGAGGGGATGCAGGCCCACATGCGGGCCATGGAGCTCCACCATATGATGGTCCGCCGCAACTTCAATCTCAGCAGCCATCTCCAAAAAGCCGAGCAGGCACGCGACGTCGCTAAGGATAAGGCCGTCGACCTGGCGAGGCAGCTCGGCATTGCTGAAAACCTTCTCTCCCAAGCCGTCGGCGGACTGGTAAGCATCATGCTGCTTCCTTTCCTTTGTACTTAGAAATTTCCGCCCTCATAAATGTGTTTCTTTGTTCTTCAGGATGCCGAGGCTGCCAGGGAGTTGCAGACTCGCGCTGCCAGGCTAGAGGACGAGAATGGCCAGCTGCGCGCCCGTCTTGCCGAGCTGGAGGGGGCGAACACGAATCTGAAAGAGGAGAACGCGAGCCTTAGCCGCAAGGTTTGCCGCCAAGCGGAGATCTTCTTCCCAGCTCGCGATGTCGAGCCCTCCTTCCCGTACAAGTACCCGAGGATCTTCGGCGAGGCTGACGTCGCTGAGAGGCTGCGGGTCAACTCGATCCAAACCGCCGAATGTACCCTCCAGATGATGAAGGATACATGAGTGCTGGTGGAGGGCTACGAGGAGATCTCAGTCCGGGACCTCATGCCGAGTCTGTTCCCGGCGACGCCGCCCAGCGAGAAGGAAGATAGCCTCGACGCGCTCTTTGGGAAGGGCTTCCAGTACTTGTCCGGTGAAGGGGGGAGGATCGCCAGTCCGACGAGGGGGGCAAATGCTGATCTTGTATTTTCTTTTTGTTTTGTAATCTCGCCGATGCGAGCTCCCCCTGTAACTATCATTATTTAATTGAATACATTTTTGATATGATGTTGTCTATTTCTTCCATCTTTTTTCTGTGTTTCCTTGTTGTGTTCGGCTTGCTCGCGAGCCCTTCCCCTGGCGACCTCGTATATATAGATTTTGCGATTAGGATGGTTGTTAGGACTCGCTCCCGAGAGTAGACCTTGAGATCTCGCCAATCTTCAGACGATCCGGGGGTGGGCTACCCGTCGCACTGGGCGCGTCACCCCCCAGCTCGCTCGCGAGCTGCCTATCTTTTTATCAATATAAGACTAGAAATCAAAAAATTTCCCAAGTAAAACTGAGAAGGGGTGAAGCGTCCTGCCAGAGCCCGCCTCCCTTCAGCGAGATCCAAGGGCCCGGTTCGCCACCCTTCTGCCGAGGCTGAGCTGAGCTGTCTAATCTCGACCCACCCGTGAAGAGTTTTTTCCCATGTTTTTAGGAGAAATGCCAAACTTCTTGGATAACATCTAGAGAGTACAAGACTTCCCTGAGTGACATCCAGCCCTGCCAGCTCGGTGAGAGCCTGACAACGGGATCTGCTCGGGGTCCGAGGAGACACCATCGAGTGGCATACAACCCTGCCAGCTAGGTGAGAGTCCTGACAGCGGGATCTGCTCGGGGTCCGGGTAGACACCATCGAGTGACATCCAGCCCTGCCAGCTAGGTGAGAGCCTGACAGCGGGATCTGCTCGTGGTCCGGGTAGACACCATCGAGTGACATCCAGACCTGCCAGCTAGGTGAGGGCCTGACAGCGGGATCTGCTCGGGGCCCGGGTAGACACCATTGAGTGACATCCAGCCCTGCCAGCTAGGTGAGAGCCTGACAGCGGGATCTGCTCAGGGTCCGGGTAGACACGATCGAGTGACATCCAGCCCCTGCCAGCTAGGTGAGAGCCTGACAGCGGGATCTGCTCGGGGCCCGGGTTGACACCATCGAGTGACATCCAGCCCTGCCAGATAGGTGAGAGCCTGACAACGGGATCTGCTCGGGGTCCGGGGAGACACCATCGAGTGACATCCAGCCCTGCCAGCTAGGTGAGAGCCTGACAACGGGATCTGCTCGGGGTCCGGGTAGACACCATCGAGTGACATCCAGCCCTGCCAGCTAGTTGAGAGTCTGACAGCGGGATCTGCTCGGGGTCCGGGTAGACACTATCGAGTGACATCCAGCCCCTGCCAGCTAGGTAAGAGCCTGGTAGCGGGATCTGCTCGGGGTCCGGGTTGACACCATCGAGTGACATCCAGCCCTGCCAACTAGGTGAGAGCCTGACAGCGGGATCTGCTCGGGGTCCGGGTAGACACCATCGAGTGACATCCAGCCCTGCCAGCTAGGTGAGGGCCTGACAGCGGGATCTGCTCGTGGTCCGGGTAGACACCATCGAGTGACATCCAGCCCTGCCAGCTAGGTGAGAGCATGACAGCGGGATCTGCTCGGGGTCCGGGTTGACACGATCGAGTGACATCCAGCCCTGCCAGCTAGGTGAGAGTCTGACAGCGGGATCTGCTCGGGGCCCGGGTTGACACCATCGAGTGACATCCAACCCTGCCAGATAGGTGAGAGCCTGGCAGCGGGATCTGCTCGGGGTCCGGGGAGACACCATCGAGTGACATCCAGCCCTGCCAGCTAGGTGAGAGCCTGACAGCGGGATCTGCTCGGGGTCCGGGTAGACACCATCGAGTGACATCCAACCCCTGCCAGCTAGGTAAGAGCCTGACAGCGGGATCTGCTCGGGGTCCGGGTTGACACCATCGAGTGACATCCAGCCCTGCCAACTAGGTGAGAGCCTGGCAGCGGGATCTGCTCGGTGTCTGGGTAGACACCATCAAGTGACATCCAGCCCTGCCAGCTAGGTGAGAGCCTGACAGGGGGATCTGCTCGGAGTCCATCAAATGAATGCTTCACCTTATTGTACGAGTTACTGCAGCATAATTAGCACATCAATAAGCTTTATTAAGAATGAAACATCACTTACACATTCTCAAGGATAAAAGCGTTTTAAGTCGTCACCGCTCCAGGTGAGACTTAGGGTCTCGCCCTCCACATTTTGGAGACGATACCCTCCTGATCTCAATGTTTCTTCTACAATGTATGAGTCTTCCTAGTTGGGGTTGAGCTTCCCCACAGTTGCCGACCTTCCTGCTGCATGCACCTTTTTCAGGACCAAGTCCCCATCCACAAATTGTTTGACTCTGACGTGCTTGTCAAAGTACTTAGCCATTCTCCTCTTCACCTCTTCTTGTCGGATGACGGAGAGGTCACGCAGCTCCTCCACCATATCCAGGGAGAGCCGCAGCTCTTCCTCGTTCTCTGCCTGCCATTCTTTCCCGCCTTCCCAGGCCGCGACCACTCGGGGCGTTTAAACTTCAAATTCTATGGGGAGTACCGCCTCACATCCATGGGAGATCTTGAAAGGGATCTCGCCTGTGGCTGTGTTGGGGGTGGTCCTCAGGGCCCAGAGAACCGCGGGAAGTTGCTCCACCCAGCTCCCTTTCAGATTCTCTACTTTCTTCTTTAAGAGGTTTACAATAATTTTGTTTGCCGCCTCCACCTGCCCGTTGCTTCTAGGGTGGTGGACAGAGGCGAACCTGAGGTCGATCCCGAGTTGCCCGCAGAAGCTGGTGAATTCTGTGCTGGCGAACTGAGGCCCGTTGTCCGTGACAATGGCTTGGGGCAGCCCATGACGGCAGATGATTTCCCCCAAAACAAAGTTCTTGATGACTTGGGAAGTCATCTTGGCCAGCGCCTTCACCTCCAACCACTTAGAGAAATAATCAATCATCACCAACATGAACCTTCTTTGCCCACTGGCCTGGGGGAACTGCCCATCCAAATCCATTCCCCAAATTGCAAAGGGCTAGAGGGCTGTGATGCTCTTGAGGCGCTGGACCGACTGTAGCTGGAGGGGGGTAAGTAGTTGGGATTTGTGGCACCTCTTCGTGAATTCCGCAGCATCGCGGCTCAGGGTGGGCCACAAATACCCTTGTCTGACGATCCTTCCTTCCAGGGTCCGACTCCCGGAGTGACTCCCACACTCCCCGGAGTGGACTTCTTCCAAGATTCTTTGTACTTCCCCCCTCGACCACGCAACGGGTCAGCATTCCTGAGAGAGCCTTCCTATACAGCTGCCCGTCCCGGAGGAGATAGTATGCCGATTTGTGTCTGAGCTTCTTCTTATTCATCCCCTCTGGATACTCTCCTGTGGAGAGGAAAGTCATGATCAGATTCATCCACGAGGGGCGTTGTTCTATCTCCATCAACTCTCCTTCTTCGATGTAGGGGCGGAATAGATCGGTGATGGTGCCCCCCATCCGGGGACCATGCTTCGCTAGCTGATCGACCTGCTTGTTCTCCTCCCGAGGCACGTGTCGGATGGAAAAAAGTTTGGAACGTGCCGACGACCCCCTTTACTTTGGCTAAGTATAGTCGTAGGGTAGGCTCTCTTGCCTCAAATTCCTCGTTGATCTGGGAAGCTACCACCATTGAGTCAGTGAGGACCTCCACGTCCAACACTCATAGTTCCCTGGCCAGGCGCAACCCTGCTATCATGGCCTCATACTCGGCCTGGTTGTTAGTGATGGGGAAGTGCACCACCACCGTTTGCTCGATTCTAGTTCCCTGGGGGCTCTCCAAGATCACTTCCACCCCCAGGAAATGCCTCCCTAAGGCGTCATCTACCTTCACCTTTCATGGAGTCGGACGATTGAGCTCTTCCTCCGCCACCTCGATTACGTCGTCGATTAAAAAGTCGGCCATCACTTGGGCCTTGATCGAGAGGCGGGGGACGAAGGAGATGTCGAGCTCGCTCAACTCTACCAACCACTTGGCCAACCTGCCCGAATGCTCCACCCCCTCGAAGATGTTGCGGAGGGGATGGTCAGTCACCACTCGGATGGAGTGTGCCTGGAAGTAGGGTCGCGGCCTTCGGGCCGAGATGATCAGGGCGAAGGCCAGCTTCTCCAAAATTGGATATCGGAGCTCGGCCTTCCTCAGAACCCGACTTATATAGTATATGGGGAGCTGCCTCTTCCCCTCTTCACGCACCAAGACATAGCTCGAGGCCTCCGTTCTAACCCCGAGATACAAAAATAGGTCCTCCCCCTCCTTCGGCCCTTGGAGCCACGGAGCCTGCGTCAACTGCATTTTAAGGGCTTGGAAGGCCTCCTCGTACTCCTCGGTCCACTCGAATTTTTGACCTCCCCTTAGCATTTTGAAGAAGGGGGAGCACTTCTCCCCGGCCCGGGAGAGGAACCGGCTCAATCCTGTCAGGTTTCCCGTCAATCGTTGCACCTCCTTAGTATTCCGCGGCGACCCCAGCTCCATGATAGCCTTGACTTTATCAGGATTTGGCTTCACCCCCGCGGGGGTGAGGAGGTGCCCCAAGAACTTCCCCCTGCTGGCCCGAAGACACACTTCTGGGGGTTCAGCCGCATCTTGTACTTGCGCAGGGTGGTGAAGGTCTTTTCTAGGTCCTGGAGGTGAGAGTCCACGTCCTGACTCTTGATCATGGGGTCATTCGCGTACACCTCCAGGTTTCTCCCCTTCTGTTCTCTGAAGACCCCGCCCATCATCTTTTGGTAGGTCGCCCCTGCGTTCTTCAGCCCAAATGACATCATTTTATAGCAGTAGCACCCATCCCCCGTGATGAATGAGACGTCCTTGACGTCCGGGGGGTGCATCCTGATTTGGTAGTAACCTGAAAACACATCTAAAAAGCTCATTACAGAAAAACCGACGGCTGAATCAACCAGCGCGTCGATCCGATGCAAGGGATAACAATCCTTAGGGCAAACAAAAGTCGATACACATACGCCACCGACCGTCTTCTTTTTTAACCATGACTACATTAGAGACCTAGCCGGGGTATTGGATTTCGGATATGAAGCCGGCCTTGAGAAGTTTTGCCACCTCCTCCCTGACGGGCTCAACGAGCTTGTCCGCGGTGGACCTCTTCTTCTGCTGGACGGGGCGTGCTCCCGGGTGCAGGTTGAGGCGGTGACAAGCCACATCCGCGTCAACCCCCGGCATCTCTGCGGCGCTCCATGCGAAGATGTCCACGTTCTTCTGGATGCACGCCAGCATCCTGCCTTGAGCCTCCGGGGTCACCCCTCCGCTGACGCGAACCTTCTCCACCCTGCCTCCAAGGGTGAGAACCTCCAGCTTCACCACCTCTTCCGCAGCCTCCAAATTGGACTGCTCCCCCAATTTTCCTACGTCCTCCTCCTCTGGGACAAGAATCTCCTCCTCTACTCCCTGCACGACCATCGCTTCAGCCATCTCCTCCTGACCTCCTCCTGCCACCTCTACCTCGGTGCAGCTCTCCACCTCCATCTCCTCCCTGCCAGCCTCCTGCTCTGCCTCCTCCATCCTCCACTCCATCTCCTCGGCTCCTTCCTGCCAAGAGATGGAGTTCACGGCGGTGACGTAGCACTCCCTTGCTACTTTGGGGTCACCCCGGACCTGGATCTCCTCGGCATTAAACTTCAAGCATTGGTGGAATGATGAGGGGACGCAGTGGAAGGCGTTGATGAGGGGCCTCCCGAAGATGGCGCTGTGGCTGCTGGGGGCATCCACGATAACAAACCTGCAGTTCCGGGACTGTCCCCCCCCCCCCCCCCCAGGGTGACATGGAGCCCCACTCCTCCTTCTACCTCCTTCCTCTCCCCCGAAAACCCAAACAAGGGCCCATCCGAGGCCAACACTTTCTTCGTCTCCACCTTCATTGTGTCGAACGCCTTCTTAAAGACGACGTTGATGGAGCTTCCGTTGTCGATGAGAATCCGGGAGACGGTGAAATTTTCGATGGCTGTCTGGATGACCGACGCATCACAAAAGGGATCCTCATGATCCGACATGTCACTCCTTGAGAAGGTAATCTTCTCCTCCGGGGGTGGGGTCTGGGACGTGGAGCCAATGCTCCGACGATACATGGTGTGAAGGCTCTCCCTCCGAGAAGCCTCAACCCCCACCCCCCATGGATCACTCTGATCCCTCCTCGGGTCCCGACGTCCACCCGGTCTTCACATCGATCCTCCTCCACCCGAGGCAGGACCTCCTCGATCCTCACCTCCTGGCGCCCCTGTTGCTGTTGCTGCTCCCTTTTCCCCTCATTTCGAGGAACTCCGGGCACATGGCTGTGACGTGCCCTTCCTCTTGATGGAAATCACAGTAGGGCAACTCCACCCTTATTTCTGTTCTCCTCCTCCGCGCCGCTCTCCTCCTCTCCCCCATGGCTATGGCCATAGCCTGATCTTGATTGGGGAGTGGTGGCCTTTGTGCCTGCCTCCAACCCGAGGGGTGGAATTGATCCTGGCCCCCCTGATGGTGATCCCTTCCTTGGTATCCTCTTCGTGGCCCCTGGTCTTGCCACTCGGGCTTCCATCCCAACCGACGGTCCGGCTCCTGACGCCCCCACCTAGGCTGTTGCTGCCCCTGGAGCTGCCTCTGCAGGGGCTCGACACTTCTCTCCTCCTGCCCCCTTCCGCCTCTCGGCTCCTCTTCCTCCGTGGCCCACCTGGCCAGCTTCCGGGCGAACTCCGGATTCGACGCCTCCCCGTCGACCTCTCTCGCCGCTCTCTCCATCAGCTTCTCGTAGGAGAGAGGCGACACTCTCTTCAACTCCATACTGAAGAAACCCTGTTGCAGCCCCAAGGTGAAGGCCATCATCAGACTATGGCCCGACATTTCCTGGACCTGGGTGACCTCCTCCTGGAACCGGTCAACATAACTCCCCAAGGTCTCATTCACTCCCTGCTTGATGTGGAACAGGGATTCCGACTCCTTCCTCCTCTTCGAGGTTATGAACCTCAACATGAACCCCCGGCGCAGGTCCTCGAAGCAGTAGATGGAGCTGACCGGCAACTGGTGAAACCACTCGCTCGCCTTCTCCTTGAGGGTGATGACGAAGAGTCGACACTTGAAGCCATCCGACATCTGCCGGATCGAAACCACGTACTCGAACCATTGGACGTGTTGGACCGGGTCCCCCTTCCCGGTGTAGTAGGACATTTCGGGTTTCCTGAACCCCTCTGGAACCGGGGCAGAAGAAACCAACTCGCTAAAGGGGCTGCCTCCCCCTACTGGGCAAGCTGACGCATCTCGCGGCCCCAACTCGCCGATCCGACCTCCGCTTGCCGAGCCGTGGAAGAGCACGCGCCCGAGGAGCTCGCATCCCCTTCCTTCCTCGGCGACCTCCTTCCTAGCTCGCCTGCCGGGGGCGTCGTCGCCCAGAGATGGGGCGACAACGATCTGGGCAGCTGGGGTCGAGCACTCGGCCCGCGCGCCGAGTGCGAACTTGACGAGACCGAGCACCTCATTCCTGAAGTCCTCGAACATTCCCACCGTGGCCAGAGGTGGGGGGTGCGGCGAGTCCGACCTGTCAGATCCTTGTCCTCCTGTCATCGACCTCGCTGAAGATTTTCTGTACTGACCACACTCCACGCTCACCGCACCAAAATGTTGAAACCGAAAACTCGGTCTCTTGTGGTGTTCACCCTTGGGGAAAGGAGTGATCGCGCACCTACTTCTCTCCTACAAGCAAAACAACAAAGAAATCAAAGAAGAACTGACCCAAGGGCTCGGCGTGGAGGACCCACCACACACCCGGAAGATCTTAGAGCGCTTCCCCTCCTTAGCCAAAGGCCGAGCAAAGGTGACCTCAGAAAGCGCTTAGAAGATCTGGGAACAAGTGGGCACAAGAAGCATGCTTTCTGAGGTACCCTTGGGTCCTATTTATAGATTTCTGAAATCGGCCTGCAAATAGCCAACCTCCGCTGTTCTGAACGGCTATGTGCAGTCCAGGTTGGCCTGCCAACATTGTAACTCCGCTGTTTTGAAAGGCTATGGGCAGGCCAGCAAAGAAAAAATGGTAAAAATACCTCATAGACCATTGGACGAGTAGCCCTCACCAATCTCTACTCGGCAAGGGCGGCGAGCACGGGCACGGACTGCCCTGCTCGCGAGCTGCGAGCCCGCCAAGCTGTCAGGACTCGGCGAGACATCTGGAGGTCGGCAAAAAGGTTGAGAGAACGACGATCGTCGAGCTCCGTTCGACGAACGCCGAGCTCCGTTCGACGAACGCCGAGCTCCGTTCGACGAACGCCGAGCTCCGTTCGTCGAACGCCGAGCTCGCGAGGTTGGCCGAACTCGCGTGGCAAATGCCAGGCTCGCCTGGGCGAGCTGGATGTTGCCGAGCCCCGTTCCCCCTTGGTGTTCGCCCGAGTCTCAGAAAAAGGGGGGGCCGGCCGGTCTGTTTCGTGGCAACCCCACTCGCCGGATACGGAGTTGTACAGTCACCGCGCCGAGTGTACGAGCGCCGCACCACCACTGTAAGGAAACGTAGTTCCTGTTAGTTAGAAATAACAAAAAATGTATTTTGTATACGCATGTGTAGGTTTTGTACAAATATCATGACCATGCATAGAAAAGTGTGGTGGTAGGAAAACGGTCGCGGAAAGTGTGTAGGTTGACACCCTTCTCCAAGACCAAAGTAGTCAGATCATGAACAATAACGTTAGGTACAAAACCTTTGCCCGTGTGCGTAAGCTTGGAGTTTGTCCAACCAAGGGCGTGAATGTCCTTCTATTCGACCACGAGAAAGTCAAGGGGGGTCGCTCAGTAGTACACTGAAGGAGATGTCCCAAGCAGAGTAGCATCAAACCAAAAAGGTCGGTAAACACACAAGTCTTTTCGTGCTAGGTAGAGGCGCACTACCTTTCTCATAAGGCATATGGTACCCTATGAACAGTACAGTCTTGTGAGTTGACTTCCCTTTGAGGCAGTTAGTAGATTCGAGACCGTGTCCGCGCGACACTAGAACAATTGAGTTCGTCAGATGGTCTCGGGTCGTCAGTTTCAGATGCGCGTTAGGAGTTACTCTGCCTAGATCCTTCCAAGTAGATGTGCAAGCTAGAAACCGCCTAGAACTCAAGTATAGACCTGACGTGAGACAGTACACTAGTTAGTGAACGCCGGGACTTGTGTAAATATAATGAAAGCTCATGAACGTAGAACGAGTAGGTCTGTTGACCAGGGAACATAGTAAACGCATGCATATCATAGCATAAAGATTTTAATGAAAAAAACCATTTTTCAAAAGGCATGCATTCATCATTTAAGAAAAAGTTTTTAGTGTCACTAGGAGTTGTTTTCCCTTACTCTGACCCCTCGTGGGCAATGTTTTTACAGGTGACGCAGGTGAAAAACTACGCCTAGGATGAGCGTTAAGTGGAGTCAGTTTGTAGTTGCTTCCACTTTCAGTTTTCTCTATTTCAGCATATATTTGTAATTGTGGACAATGTACCTTGTTAATGTTTTATATGATTTGTATCAGACTTATTATGTTATTTCAGATTTTCAGTCATTCCATTTCTATTCATGTTTAGTGGCTCTGTGAATCCATATATGAGGTATGTGGTTTCCTGTTTATTTTCTGCTCCGTTGTATTTTAAAATTCTAGCAGTTTTTTTTTACCTGCTGCATACTAGTTTTAATACTGTTTCTTAGTTCTTTTTATATCGCTGACCCGACCGGATGACTGATTATTGTAAAACTGGAAAGTGGTTTTACAGCTACATATGTACTAGAAATTAAAATCCATAGTGATCGATAAAGAAAATTGCTTGACTTATGTCTTAGTACATATATTGACAATTTAAATTTTTTCAACATGCTCGAGCTAATAGGATTTTTACCCATGTCACATGGTATTAATCTCCACAAGGTGTAGTGTCCTAAATTCCCAGGTGATAGAGACTACATGAGTATGATTTCATATGCTTCAGTAATTGAATCATACTACAGGAGTATGATTTCATATGCTTCAGTAATTGAATCATTTATGTATGCAATATTTTGTATGCATCCCATTGTCTCATATGCATTGAGTATGACTATTTGATATCGGTCAGACCCAGATGAGGATCATTGGACAATAGTCAAGAATATCATAAAGTACTTGAGAAAGTCTAATGATATATTCTTAGTATATGGAGGTGATGATGAACGGATCATAAAAGGTTATATGATGTCAGTTTTTAGAACGATATGGACGGTTCTAAGTCGCAATCGGGTTATACATTTTGCCTTAATGGAGATGTTCTAAGCTGAAAGAGTTTGAAGCAAGAAGTATTATATGATTCTACTAGTGCAACAAAAAAGGCTATTTGGATTAACAAATTCATCATCAAGCTTGATGTGCTCCTATCATTATTGGTTCAATGATTCTTTACTATGAGAATAATTGAGTCATTGCACAGGCTATCGAATTTAAATCTCATCAGCATTCCAAACATATGTTCGCCTGATTCATCTTATTTGGGAGGTCATCGGGAGAGGAGATGTGAGCATATGCCGGGTACCAGCAAATGACATTATCGCAGATCCATTAACAAAGTTTCTTCCTCAGAAGAAGTATAATGACTAGTATTAGATACTTAAGTGATTAGCTATTGTTTGAGAGTTGTGAAGATGTGTCTGTCATACACTATGTCATGTGATGACATTAGATTATGTTTTTGTGATGACATTGTGTTATGTTCATGTGATGACATTAAATTATGTTTTTGTGATGACATTGTGTTATGTTCATGTGATGACATTAGATTATGTTTTTGTGATGACATTGTGTTATGTTCATGTGATGACATTGTGTTATTTCCATGTGATGACGTTGTGTTATGTTCATGTGATGACATTGTGTTATGTTCATGTGATGGCATTGTGTTATGTTCATGTGATGACATTGTGTTATGTTCATGTGATGACGTTGTGTTATGTTTTATTTATATGTATCTGGCATTTCTATTTATTGTGTTTGTCCTTTTCTATATAAATAATATAATTTAACACATTATGTCTTTAGAAAAATAGTTTCTATAAGAATTTAAGGGACTTAAATACGAGCTTATATGCATATATAAAACATTATTCTTAAATCGCCGCTTGAACTTTTGTGGATTGTTATATATGCGTAACAAGAATTTCTCATAGTGACAATAATAAAGGTTCTTTGGCCTGATGCTGCTACATTTTTTGCATTAGGAGCGACATTCTCTGATGTTGGCCAAAGTATTCCTTGAAAATTGTTGATGGTAAAGTAGTCATTAGATATGTTGTAAATCATGTGGGTGTGTGTGAGTGATGTGTATGAAAATTGCCCCTCTTATATAACATGAGTGATACTCATGGGCCCATTGATGAAATAAGACTGCAAAATGCATGGTCTTGCTAAATTAAGTCAATGTATGATATTGAGCTCATTTGTTTGATGGAGTTTACTCTATAATTAAGTATACACAAATTGAATTATAAAGAAGGTGATACATTTCATGTCTTGAATTCAATCTGGATGTCAAGGACAAGAAAACTAAATTACACTGGAATATTAGTTACTAATAAAGTTATCGTTGAGTTACCGACTTCGTCTAATTTGGGTATCATTGATGTATTACTAAATACTGCTCATTGTTTATGACACTATGGTTGTTTCATTTTAGTTGAAGTGGAGGGATTGTTAGAGTTTGTGACCTAGGAGTTATTCAATTGATTATTATCATTGCTAAAGTAATACGACTCTATGGGGTCACAAATAAGATTATTGCGGAATATGAAGATTTATCGGGTTGTGTTTCAATTAAGTCTTACTTTAATTTAACCCAAATCCCGAAATAAATCAATGGATGATAATTAATGAATTTTGGAATTATCAATTTTTGATTTTGAATCAAAAAACATTATTTAGCTTTAAACTAAATGGGTGTAGTTTATAGAAGGGCCGCAGTTTTCAAAACCATATATGCGAGTATTATTTTTGAAACCAGTATTCAGAGTGAATTATGTTAAGTGAACATGAGAAAAATAGAGAAGAAATCTACAAGAGACCGTTGGACAAATTGCATCGAAGTTTCAGATATTCGTGTGGATTCTAGTAAAGACGCAAATCCTTTTTTATATTCTAACACTAACAAACACCACCAAAAGCAAAACTGGCTTCATTGTTTCTTGCAGAGTTGCATGTATCATTAAACTTCTTAATTAGTTTGTTTCACATGTATCCAATGAGTGTTTCGATTATTCTGGTGCGGAAGAGCATAGATGGCTGATAGTAGAGCAAGAGAACTTTTCTTCAATTGCGATGATGCATACTTCTCGAGCCACCATTGCAACAAAATTATTTTGCTTGAAATCAAAGTCTTTGGAGGAGGATGTGGGCCAAAGAAGATCGAGGTTGTAGTCAACTCATTGTACCCTCATTCGAGCTTGATATTGCAATGGAGAATGATGTTACCGTTCCATTTTGAAGTATTTGCGACAAGCGGTCCTTCCAATCAATGGGTCTAGGTGCAACCATTAAGTTCCTGTTTTATTTTATGTGTTGTCCAGTTTTATAGTTTTTTTTATTGTTATAGTGTATTTGGATACACTTTTTTCCTTTTTATGTGCACTAAATTCTTTTGGGAGTGAGAAGGCAAACAAGAAGTTATTTTTCTATTCCCTAGCCCTTTAGATTTTTGGTTTGGTCTCTCATCTCCCCTTTGAGCACCTCACATAAGTAGCGGGTAGAACTTGGCTCCATTGTATCCTCTGCCAGTATCGCTTTACAATCTAGGTTTATAACATTTCATGATGTTACTCTTTATATCCCCATTTTTGCAACAACTATCAAAGATTTTCCTTATTTCTCTCCACTTATTCTCTAGAGTTCTAATTCGAAGTTTCAATTTCATATAATGGATTTAATCTTCACTTTTACTGGCAACTTATGTTCATTCACCCGTATGTTTCTTTGTTTTTGCATTAAGGTATTTAATATGTTCCAATCACTTTATGTTTGATGTAATCCTAATTTCAGTCCTTAGTATTTCTCATCTACGTTTGGGATAGAAATTTTGTAGGTTGACTTTTTCAATTTGGTTAGTATTTGACGTTGAGCTAGTCTGCTCTGTTTTTGATATTATGTTTTCCTTCCCATTTCATTTAGTCCCCAAATTCTACCATTGATATATTTTGCCTTGAAAAGATGTAACTGATTGTGGTATCTTGTACTTTATCTAGATAGATGGTGAATTGCTCAATGCTATCAGCAGCAATGCCCCCAGTGTTATGAGATTTCTCACTGTAATGGCAATTTGCAACACAGTGATACCAATTAAAAGGTCACTGCCTATTTTATCTTGTGCGGCGGTTTTTTCTTTTGTTTATAGTTGCTTGATGATTCTTTTATTGTTTTCTGCAGTAAGGGTGGAGTAATCTCCTACAAGGCACAATCTCAGGATGAAGATGCTTTAGTAAAAGCTGCTGCTCAGTTGCACATGGTACTAATAAGCAAAATTGGCAATATTCTTGGTAAGAGATCTCACTTCTAGCCTTGTTGATTCTTTGTTTAATTATTAGTGTTTATTTCATGATGACTAAGATGTGCATATACTGATTTATATTTTGAAATGACTTTATCAGAGGTTAACTTCAGGGGAACAGTTCTACAATATGAGATATTAGACATTCTAGAGTTCACTTCTGATAGGAAAAAGATGTCTATTGTTGTCAAGGACTGCCAGAATGGAAAGGTTGTCCTATTGTGCAAAGGGGCAGATGAGGCTATTCTTCCCAATGCTTTCACTGGTAAAATGTTCAGTGTATCATAGGAACTAAAGTTTCATTCAATAAATGTTGTTTTTGTTTAGTATGATCTAGAATTGTTCCTGTCCTCGCCCGTGATACAGTCTACGCTATTCATTAATTTGTTGTTTTAATCTCAAATTGGTGCAATTTGTTAATTAAGTGATTACTCTTTGTAGATAAATATTATCTTAAATTTTTTTTTTCAAATAGATTATTATTCGCATATGAATAATACGAGATTGTACCGTAGTTCTATGAGTAGAGATACTTTTTACACAACTTGTATTAAATATGAACAATTGAATATTGGATTTGAAATTGCTCGTCATGATTCTCTTTCTCCTTGCATTTTCTGTGGGTTGAGCTAGGCTCCCTTGTATCTCTGCCTCCACCACCACCTGCGATGAGATTCTGACACCTTACGGGATTTGCTCGTAACCACTGGGTATCAGTGCTAAAACAACTTTGAGGAGTTTCGCTCAACCCACAAACGTGTGAGGACTGCCTTCCTTCCGTCAACTTAATTTCCTTAGATTTCCTCCATCTGTAGATCAACTGACATCTATTGAGCAAAAAAATTTCATCCCGACATCAGTTTAGTTCGTTCTTATAACCCCAACACGATTCTAAAGGCTCACGTTCAACTAGGTCAGATGGGCTTGTAAATCTCCGTCCAGACACAAGCCTAAAGCTTTGTCCAGGTAGGATTGATGTGATCGTGAAGACACTCCAGCCGGCTTGTCTCCGGTGATTACCCCTTTCTCCCAACATCGTCATTCACTTCCCCTTGCACCAGTGCCTAGCATCGACATTGTTATCCCGCAACTTGACCTTTTTTCGCCTCTTCTTCCTCTCTACTTTTAGTTGGCCCCTTCGATCGACAACTATTCCTCCTCGCACGCACTTCTTTGTAGCGTTCATGTTTTCGGAGCCTCATACCTGCTATCAAGCTTCTCCCCCGTCTCTTGAGCTCCTCGTAGCAAATCTCCCTCTTTCTTGAGCCTACCAACAATAGAAGTCAGATGTCTCAATTTAATTGATTAATACTATAATCAATTAATTCCAATTAGGAGAAATCCGCCACTTATAAATGACTTTTGAGGCCCCTCTAATTGAATTTGTTAATTAACTCTTATTGGATTGATTAACTCAATTGACATGGCGATGAGCTCTAGCGAGCAATTTGTCAGCTGTTCGATGTTGCAGGAGTTATTGGAGATGTCGGCTTCACACCAAATCGTGATTTTGCAACACACCATCAGCATTGACAGACTCGCAATAACCCGCCAATTAAGGGACCTAATTCCATTGGAGCAGCTATCGATCCAACCAGTGCATGAAGAAACTCTACCGGTCTCCACACGTAATGTTGCCCCATTGTCTCCTTTGATTGTTCCCCTTCTGCAGTTTACACATGTATTATCACCATCAGTCTCTGCCAGCTCCATTAAGCGACCTCCGCACCAACCACATGTTTCATTCGAGCCTCTAGAGCTATTCCTTCTGGCCGCCGCCGCCGCCGCTTTCGATCGCTGAAGCTCATATTCAACAATGTTCTTTGCCGCCCTCGACCACCCATTGGGCATACTTTCCTGACCCCAGGTATTAGGGAAAAAATTATGAAGTCTCTTCTCACACTCTATAGTTCTCCTTTTAGGGCTAGGGTTGAGCACTGCTCCTCTTCTTCCATTTTCTCGCTTTCTCCGTGGGTTGAGCTCGACTCCCTTGTATAATGACCTTTGACGAGATTCCAACGCTTTACAAGATAGTCTTGTAACACAATGTCTCATTGTAGATTCTTCATCTTTCTAGTATTTAGTCTCACTACTAATGGAGATTATTTCTCCTCTTCTACTATATATATAAAGCCGGGAGTCTCAATGTAATAAGTTAGATTGATATAATAATTATTTTTATTTCAAAACATTCACATGGTATCAAAGCGAGACAAAATTTATCATTGTTCTTCTCTCACATGAATACTCTCGGTCTCGTACAAACTTTTTTGGCCGCGCGTGAACACTTCTGACCTTACACGAGAAACCTCTTCTCGCACGACTTCCGCGATACTCCCCTTCATCTGTTCGACCTCGTATTCACATTTTTCTGCTCCTACGACTAGTTCTTCTCTAGCCTCTACGAGCTGTCGCGTTGTTTGCTCCTGTTGCTCACTCCCATGGTGAGTCCTTCTCAAGCTTCGACAAAATCTTGATCTGGTAGCTCCTGCGATCCCCAACAATCACCGCGAGCTCTAGCTACAAGTCCCGCAGACTTCGGCTTTGTGACCTTATGACTCCTGCATTCTCTATCATAGGAAGCACTTGTCTGATCGTGAGCTCCAGCTCTGCGACCTTAGACCTCACATGTGCTTCTCTCGTGAGCTTTTCCCGCGAGTTGCTTTCGTGTTCTGTGACCTCATTGCTCTAGTGATCGTCATTACAGGGAATCACGACGTCTCCTGATGCGATTCCTTTCACATTTTTTTGTCACGACAGTATCTTTTACTCACATGTATTCTTTTAGCCGCAAAAATCTTGTCGAGTTTCCCCTTTACTTGTTCTATATTATGTCAGTAACCCTACTCAATCCGGCTCCATCTCCATCTACTTATCCATCCACAGTCATTTCCAATACCACCGGGAACCTCAAGACAACATCCAAATTAATTAAACACAATTATAATGATGGGAGTGTCTCATTCACCTTTCTTGTGCGATCTCAGTGTAAAAGACATCATATCAATGACACTCCTCCCGAGGCTACATCTTCCACATTTGCTGACTGGGAGAACAATGATGCCCTTGTCCGCACATGGCTTGCAAACAATCTTTCTGATGCAGTGTACCTGTCATTCGACAATATGAGACCGTAAAGTAGCTTGAAATCATCTTGCTACTCTTTACTCTGAAGGTGCCAAAACGTCTTGCATATACACCCCTTAATCATATCTCTTTACCAGGAAGCTCAATCTCTTGGTGTTGATTTCTATAACATCGTTCTTTCTCTGTTGATCTTGCAACCCATCAGAAGTATTTTCAGGTGCTTCTTGTTATTTTTTGTGTGTACTCAAGCCCTACAAAATGATTTGTTACCGGATATTGGAAGAACTCAACATTCCCACAGTGGTAGCTACTGCCACTCTTGTCTTTACTGTGACTAACCTCCTGAATCGACTTCTAATATCCCTCATCCATCCTCTGAGAATTATGTTCATGAAACTTGTCGTGGAGCACCATGTGGCCTAGAAGACCGCTCCGGCGGACGTGGAGGGAGTCATAGTCTTTTTGCTCTTACTGCGAAAAATTTGGTTATCCCGTTGACGTTATTTTGTGAAGTATCCTCATCTCCAACCTCAAGTTTATGTTAGTATTACTGGTCTGAGACTCTTTCTCAGACCATCTCCACTCTGCTACCAGAGTCTAGAAGATGTTCTCTACGAATATTGAAGCTCTGATTAATGCTTTCAAGAACTTTTTCTTTGTTGTCACTTCTTCAGGTAGCGCGCGTGTTGCTGCTCTGAGTTAGTCGTTCATCGATTTCAATGCAACTAATCATATGACTTCGAACTCTCGTGCCTCCACTCACTTTGAGAGACATACCTCGTTACCACCAATATTCGTGGTAGATGGCTGGATGACATTTCATATTACCCAAAATTTCCTTGCCAACTCTTGATCATCAATGCACTTACAAAACATTTACTGTTAACCCAGAAATCGGCGATACTTCCCAAAGTAGCCAGCTGGCTAGTCGCGACCTTCAGATTCTCCCTAGTGATCGCGACAAGTCCAAGTGCAGGCGGACAATTTTCCCTGTCCGCCTAGGTCCCCTAGCAACCGCGTGCCCTGCGGGACGGCGGGCTGTTCCCATAGCTCACCCTCGCAGGCCATGCGGTTAGGCCCGCTAACCGTGCAGCGCTCTTCCTTGCAGGAGGCAACCTGCCATCGGGATCCCACCCGCGAGGGGCGTTCTCCGCTCCGCCAGCCAGCCGGGCGGACTCCCCCTGGAGTCCGCCCAGGCCGCCCGCAGGGGGCGGCCTCCGCTTCGCCGTTAGCCGGGCGGACTCCCTCCTGGAGTCCGCCCAGGCCGCCCGCAGGGGGCGGCCTCCGCTTCGCCGTCAGCCGGGCGGACTCCCTCCTGGAGTCCGCCCAGGCCGCCTGCAGGGGGAGGCCTCCGCCAGCAGCAGAAGGGGAGGACTCCCCTGAGTCCGCCCGTCCTCCCGCCAGCAGCAGCAGGGGCGGACTCCCCTGAGTCCGCCCGCCAGCAGCAGCAGGGGCGGACTCCCCAGAGTCCGCCCGCCAGCAGCAGCAGGGGCGGACTCCCCTGAGTCCGCCCGTCCTCTCGCCAGCAGCAGCAGGGGCGGACTCCCCTGAGTCCACCCGTCCTCCCGCCAGCAGCAGCAGGGGCGGACTCCCCTGAGTCCGCCCAGTCCGCCCAGCACCGGACGGTCTCCGTTCTTTCCCAGCCTCCTGCAGCTTGCTTCGCCTGCCGACATGACAGACTCGTTTTTCCAGTCTGCCGAGTCCGCGCAGGTCGTCATGATGACGTCACCAGCCCCCACTTCTAAAAGATCCTTCCCCGGGCCTATAAATAGCCCCCATTGCCTCTCATTTGGGGGCAGAGGCCAGAGGTAGAGACGACGCAAGAGGAAAACTGCAGCCGGTCAGCAAGCTCTGCGGACTCCATTTTCCAGTCCGCGCAGTCCTCCACAGTTGATCCAGCAAGCTCTGCGGACTCCATTTTCCAGTCCGCGCAGTCCTCCATAGTTGATCCAGCAAGCTCTGCGGACTCCATTTTCCAGTCCGCGCAGTCCTCCACAGTTGATCCAGTAAGCTCTGCGGACTCCATTTTCCAGTCCTCGCAGTCCTCCACAGCTTACCATCAGCTTGCCAGCAAGCTCTGCGGACTCAGTTTTCTAGTCCTCCACAGCTGCAGACAGGCTCTTTTCCTTAGTCTTTTTCCTTAGTCTCTTACAATTTCTTCCCAAACCGTCAGCTTCCCCCTTTGTACCCTTAAGTGCTTTTTCATGTAAAGGTGCACTAGCAAGCTGTAATCTTGTTTCTTGATTAGAGGAAAGCCCGTCGCAAGAGGACATTTAGGCCGCGGCGGGCGAAGTCTGTTGTTGCCGCTGCTAGCGGCCCCTTCTCCTGCTCTCTGCTCAGCAAGCCTTGCTCTCTGCTCAGCAAGTTCTTCGCTGCTCCTTGAGCTTCTCTGCTGGTCGATCGTCATAGTAACTGTCTGCTCGACAACTCCTGATCAACCTCCTCCTATCTTGGTCAACCGTCTCAGTTGATCAAGCCTCTCCTTTATCCCCGCAACCCTCCTTGGCAAGCTGTTTGCCCCACTCTCGAGCACTCATAAGCTTCCTTCTCCTCTATCCCCGCAACCTTCTCCTTCCTCCTCTCCTAGCCTGTGAGACCAAACACCCCTTCCGTGTTAGCTGTGCCCCAGTGCCATTTTCGTGCATCAACAGTTTTGGTGCGGTGAGCGTGGACCAACAGTTAACACGCGATCCTCCAGATCCGAACAGATAGTGAAAACTGACAGAGCCATGACAGACCACCAATCAGCTGAGAACATTGCACCAAGTCCCAGTGAAGATCCTCTCTGGGAGGCCTTCGATCAATCGTGCCGTGAGAATGCTTAGCAGTTCCAAGTAATCAACAAAGTTCTTGCTGCAATCACACAGCGATTAGACGCTCATCCAGCAACAGCTCTAGCTGCTCCAGCTGCTCCAATCAAGCCAACACCAACATTGGAGCATCAGCAAGCTTATTCTCAAGCTTGCCCGCCGTTCTATCCTCCTTACACCCCAACCTTTCCGCAAGAGCCTGCATGCAGCCCCTTTGCGACCTCAAGATGAAGAGTTTGCAGCTCGTCAAAACTTCTTCCGGGGAGCAGCCCGGGGAAGCCCTGCAAGATTTCTCAACTTTCAAGGAAGTCATCCTTGCCCCCCAGCTCCTGCCTTTGCTCCTGCAGCAACTTTTTCCTTTTATTCCCCTGCTTCCTTTACAAATACAGCCTATGCTCCCTTTAATCCCTATGCTGTGGGAGAGCAGGAAGAGCCATCACCCTTTATTGAGAGCGTTCGCCATGAACCTACTCCAGCAAACTTCAGAGAGCCTCGACTGCCAATCTACACTGGAGAGGCTGATCCAGTAAAGCACCTTCAAGCTTTTGAGTCAGCCGTTGCTCTCAAAACCCTTTCAGATGCGACTAAGTGCAAGCTCCTTGTCACTACCTTTGATGGGCAAGTGAGAGACTGGTTCTATGGCCTCCGTCCTCACTCCATCACCTCCTTCGTCGATCTACGAAGGGAGTTTCTTCTCAGATTCTCTACCTCAAGCAAGAGGAAGGGTGTTCCTGAAGCCCTCTTTGAGATCAAGCAGCGCATCGATGAAACTTGGTCTCAGTTCGTTGATCGATTCCAGAGAGATTCTGGACATCAAAATTGTCGACCAAGAAATGTACAGAGTGGCTCTTATCCACGGTCTCCGTGAAGGGCCTCTCAAATTTGAAGCCAATGTCCGAGCTCCGAGAACATACCAAGAGTTGATTGCTTTAGCCAGGCTTCGTCTCCAAGCTCTTATCAGAGAAAGATCATTTTCACGAGCATCCTCCGAGGTCTCCTCGTCATCATTTCCCATCTCACTCAAGAAAGGAGAAAAGGTTTCAACGCCAGCGATACTCCTTTCCGAGCCATGATCGTGCTCAAGATCAACTGCTACTACCACCAGCTCCATCTTCTCAAACAGCTGCAGTCTATCAGCAGCAAGGCAACGACTCGCAGGAGTCCGAACTAGATGAAATCATGCTTCAAGTGAGCCAAATCATGACAGACAGGGCTAGCTACAAAAAGCCCTACCGACCAGCTGATCAAAGATCTAGGGGTTCAGAACCTTACTGCGAATTCCACAAAGAGCCATGTCACTTGACTGAGCACTACCGAGCATTCCGTCAGCTTGTGAAAAGGATGCTCCAGCAGGGTAAGATGCGTGACCTGCTTCCTAAAGAAGATCGCCCTGATCCATCAACTTCAAAGGGCAAAGAAGTCGCAGCCGTTCCTTGCTCCTCAAGAGGAGTGAACCAAGTCGAAGAACCTCCTCTCCTCGTTGTCAACAACACTGTCGAGTGTTTCGATGCCGACGACAAGGGTGTGCTTGGAAGGCTATTCTAAGCCAACAATGGACATCACTGCTCCACAAAGCTCCTCACAACCTTGATGGGCTATCTCAACTTTTGCCTTTACTCTTTTCAAACATTTTCATTTTGCAAAACACTTCTCAATGTTCATTCCTTGCTTTTCAACATAGCTTTTATCAGAGATCTCATACTGACACAGTTCCCTTCTTGTGATGCTCCTTCCTCTATTTTTCTCTTTGCCAAAGAGATCACTACACCAATGAGATATCGTCGAGTCTTGCTATAGGCCCCCTTGAGATTGGATTCCGGCGTAAGACACAACGACCACATATCGCGGGGTGTATTCGCATATGTGTAGTGGGGGCTATCCAACTCTCATGCGGAGGAATACGGGACTTTGGATCCTAGCCGGCATCTGACACAGAGTGTGTGCTAGGGGAGCCCCATGTGTTAGCTCTGCTGTGCTTCGCAAAGGATACATTACAGTTACGGTGATCTTTGCTTGACAAGCAATGACGATCAAGCGTAGTCTTGTCTCTTTGACCATCTCACAACTGTGATGGCCGAACACTCTCTGGTACTCTCGATCCGTGCCTTCGCGGGATCCGACAATTCCACTGATCAATCCACATACAAGCAATAGGCCACTTGACGTAACTAGTCTCATTGATCAGTGATGATTGTACCCAAGGCAATAGAGCAGTGCATCTAGCGATCCTTCTCAGGATTTTCCTTGCTTTTCTTTTTATGCCCTGCTAGAGGATGCGCGGCGAGCCCGCTTTGAGTAGGACTATACTCGGGATGATTTTCTCAGGCAAGTGATGTTTAAGGCCCACGGGGAACACCTGTGCCAGCATTCAACCTTCTTTAGTCATTCCGAGTATAGACCTCTTTTTGTCTATTGCCTTCTTTCACAGGTGAACATGTTAATCCGACATCTCAAAAGGATTAACAAACATCCGCTTTGCTCTTGCTCATCTCATATACATTGCTTGCTCAAGCTCTACCAGATGGTGATTCACAGAGCTATTCATTACTCTTGTCAAAATCTAATGACATCGAACATTGATCAAAGAATCTTACACTCCTTGATCATCAAGCCATGCTATTGCAATCTAGTTACGATTGACAGAATTCGTCAAGTTGCTTCTCTGCTAATCTTATCATGTCCATGCAGCCATATCAACAGTTAACACTCGGTTTATTGATCTGGGCTTCATGACAAAGAGTTCATCAGGCATTTTCCTTGATGCTTGGTCATATCAGCCTTATCTTATCAACAGTTAACACCTGCAAGCCTCATCCATGTACTTGCAGTTTAGTTCATTATAATATGCATGCTGCTCACTCTTTTCTCTTTGCAGTAAATAACAGACACTTGCAAGCTTCTCTTCACAGGTACTTGCAAACTATTTTTCATATCTTGTTTGCTCCTAACCCTTTTCTTGCAGAAAGCATCAAACACTTGCAAGCCTTCTCTCAGTTACTTGCAAGCCTTCTCTCAGTTACTTGCAAGCTCCTTTTATATATATGTCTGCTCCTAACCATTTCCTTGCAGAGATTAGCAGACACCTGCAAGTCTCATTCAGGTACTTGAAGCGTATTCTTTGAATACAATACCTGCTTCTCTCTTTTTGCAGAGATCAGCAGACCCTTGCAAGTGTCTTCACAGACACTTGCAAGTTACTTTCATATACTGTACCTACTTTCGACTCTTCTTTTGCAGAAACCAGCAAATACTTGCAACTCCCTTCCAGGTACTTGCAACTCATTTTTTCCTTCTTGTATACTCTTCATCTTTCCTTTTTTGCAGAGGATAACAGGTGCTTGCAAGTCTCCATCAGGTACTTGCGAGTCATTACGCTTCTGTGTTTTCTCTCACTTCCATTTTTGCAGAACTTAGGGGAAGACACATCTTCTTCATTTTTTGCAAAGGCAAACTCAGGTACGCGTTAAGTGTACCTTCCATTATGTCTTCACTAACTTTTTCTGCGCTGGAAAAAGATAGGTATCAACAACTCAGTTGGGAGAAGCATCAGGTTCTATCTCCCCTTGTCTCTTCTTCCTTTGGGGTGGATCACGATTTTCGTGGGTCTCCAACTTTTTCGAAGTTCACTTCGGAACTTAAAAAAGTGCGGGGGTTATGTTAACCCAGAAATCGGTGATACTTCCCAAAGTAGCCAGCTGGCTAGTCGCGACCTTCAGATTCTCCCTAGTGATCGCGACAAGTCCAAGTGCAGACGGACAATTTTCCCTGTCCGCCTAGGTCCCCTAGCAACCGCGTGCCCTGCGGGACGGCGGGTTGTTCCCATAGCTCACCCTCGCAGGCCATGCGGTTAGGCCCGCTAACCGTGCAGCGCTCTTCCTTGCAGGAGGCAACCTGCCATCGGGATCCCACCCGCGAGGGGCGGTCTCCGCTCCGCCAGCAGCCGGGCGGACTCCCCCTGGAGTCCGCCCCAGTCCGCCCGCGAGGGGCGGTCCGCTCCGCCAGCCAGCCGGGCGGACTCCCCCTGGAGTCCGCCCAGGCCGCCCGCAGGGGGCGGCCTCCGCTTCGTCGTCAGCCGGGCGGACTCCCTCCTGGAGTCCGCCCAGGCCGCCCGCAGGGGGCGGCCTCCGCCAGCAGCAGCAGGGGCGGACTCCCCTGAGTCCGCCCGTCCTCCCGCCAGCAGCAGCAGGGGCGGACTCCCCTGAGTCCGCCCAGTCTGCCCAGCACCGGACGGTCTCCGTTCTTTCCCGGCCTCCTGCCACTTGCTTCGCCTGCCGACCTGACAGACTCGTTTTTCCAATCCGCCGAGTCCGCGCAGGTCGTCATGATGACGTCACCAGGCCCCACTTCTAAAAGATCCTTCCCCGGGCCTATAAATATCCCCCATTGCCTCTCATTTGGGGGCAGAGGCCAGAGGTAGAGAAGACGCAAGAGGAAAACTGCAGCCTGTCAGCAAGCTCTGCGGACTCCATTTTCCAGTCCGCGCAGTCCTCCACAGTTGATCCAGCAAGCTCTGCGGACTCCATTTTCCAGTCCGCGCAGTCCTCCACAGTTGATCCAGCAAGCTCTGCGGACTCCATTTTCCAGTCCGCGCAGTCCACAACTTACCATCAGCTTGCCAGCAAGCTCTGCGGACTCAGTTTTCCAGTCCTCCACAGCTGCAGACAGCCTCTTTTCCAGTCCTCCACAGCTGTAAGGTTGCTTGGGCAAATTGCCCTTCGTTTTGCGGTCATGGGTTCATCGCTTTACGTAGATCCTGACGGTCAGTGCTCTATTCTAATCTTGTTGTCTAGCATAAGTTTTAGAGGTTTACGCTCGGTTCTGGTGTAGGTTTATTTCTTGGAGCAGGTATAGAGATTGTCGCTCGACGTCAGCGCCGGAAGTTGATCTCGGTGTCGATGTCAGAGGTTGTCATGAGCTTGCCACTTGGCATTAGCGTCAGAGGCCATCATGATCTTGCCTCTTGGTGTTAGCATCGAGGTCGATTCTCAGTTATATCGTAGAGGGCCATGTCCTCCCTTACTGGTGGTTGTTGATCTTGTCTCTCAAAGTTACCATCGAAGGTTGTCCCTCGGTGCTGGCGCCGGAGTTTAGCGCTTGGTCCTGTCGTAGGGGAATCTTTGTCCTCCCTTCTGAGGGTTGTTGAGTTTGTTCCTTCTAAGATTTGTTTTTGATAGAAGCGGCGTTCGAGAGGGAGGCCCGGACAACACGTAAGTGGGATGGTCATACCGCGCGGGAGCAGAGCCTTAGACAACATGGAAGTGAGATGCTCTGACGATGCGGGAGCGAGATGTTCAAGCCACATGGATGCGTGATGCCCAAACCCGAGTTTGTTTGCACCGATCGCGAGGGGGGTATGTAACACCCCCTATCCGTCACATAGCATATAGCAGTAGGTCCGGCCGGGGCCCGACGTCATATACCACAGACAGACCGAGTGGTTACTCAATGGAAACCATCCAACTAATAACCAATGTACTACACAGAGTCATTCTAGCGGAAATAATTTAAAAGTTGCAAATTTAGAACCCAGTCATAAGTATGAATGTCCACTACTCAAACCAACAGGAATGAACGTACAATACACAAGTACAATGACGTTAAGGCCTTACAATTGTTTACTCAAATAAAATGTGTCTTCCATACCACGGCACGCAGGCCAATCACACATGAATAGAACAGGTAAACACTCAAAATTTGGCCTTCGAGGGCCGGCTCAACAACTTGAGCTTTAGCCCGCTATTTACCGCTCGGCTCCGCAGCACCTGCAAGCAGCAATCCACCGCAACGATGGCAAACAAAAGCAACGGTCAGCTATGCTGAACAAATTATAACGATCCTGCCCCCATAATCGGGGCGGCGATGCTCTTTCCCTGTACTTTGTTAGCATAACCAAGTAATATAGTGAATAAACACTTCATCACAGGCATGTGCACACAAGGCCTCACACCCCATGCTCTCAGGGCACATTCTCGGTGAACACGGTCCAAGTCCGCTGACTCACCACCGTCCCCTGGACTGCAATATCTCGTGAGCATTTGGTCTTTCTGGCCACTGCCTAAGACCCTCCCTCTATGCCAACGACGAGTACCACGTACCTTAGGTCTCTCTAACCGAACCACATAGAGCGAGTACAGTTCCGCCTAAACCGTTGCTCACACCGCAACGTCAACTTAAGCCGTCTACGCGGGTCAAGCTTCCCTGAGTCCTGTATCGTTTACACACATCACATAACCTAGTTATGTTCAGGTTGGCTCCCAGGCCACCATGTTGGCAGAATCACATAGCTGCTCAGTTTTTCGGATGCACCTTGGAATTAATCCCCAAGGCTCCTTGTTGCAATCGACCACGTAGAAAACCCGAAAAACAAACAATCGCGCAGAGTCTTCTCCGGCCATTCATGCAATACAACATCACCGATCCAGACCAACTTGTCCGGGTAGGCTTCACACATCTCCCCTTGTCTCTTCTTCCTTTGGGGTGGATCACGATTTTCGTGGGTCTCCAACTTTTTCGAAGTTCACTTCGGAACTTAAAAAAGTGCGGGGGTTATGTTAACCCAGAAATCGGTGATACTTCCCAAAGTAGCCAGCTGGCTAGTCGCGACCTTCAGATTCTCCCTAGTGATCGCGACAAGTCCAAGTGCAGACGGACAATTTTCCCTGTCCGCCTAGGTCCCCTAGCAACCGCGTGCCCTGCGGGACGACGGGCTGTTCCCATAGCTCACCCTCGCAGGCCATGCGGTTAGGCCCGCTAACCGTGCAGCGCTCTTCCTTGCAGGAGGCAACCTGCCATCGGGATCCCACCCGCGAGGGCGGTCTCCGCTCCGCCAGCAGCCGGGCGGACTCCCCCTGGAGTCCGCCCCAGTCCGCCCGCGAGGGGCGGTCCGCTCCGCCAGCCAGCCGGGCGGACTCCCCCTGGAGTCCGCCCAGGCTGCCCGCAGGGGGCGGCCTCCGCTTCGTCGTCAGCCGGGCGGACTCCCTCCTGGAGTCCGCCCAGGCCGCCCGCAGGGGGCGGCCTCCGCCAGCAGCAGCAGGGGCGGACTCCCCTGAGTCCGCCCGTCCTCCCGCCAGCAGCAGCAGGGGCGGACTCCCCTGAGTCCGCCCGTCCTCCCGCCAGCAGCAGCAGGGCGGACTCCCCTGAGTCCGCCCAGTCTGCCCAGCACCGGACGGTCTCCGTTCTTTCCCGGCCTCCTGCCACTTGCTTCGCCTGCCGACCTGACAGACTCGTTTTTCCAATCCGCCGAGTCCGCGCAGGTCGTCATGATGACGTCACCAGGCCCCACTTCTAAAAGATCCTTCCCCGGGCCTATAAATATCCCCCATTGCCTCTCATTTGGGGGCAGAGGCCAGAGGTAGAGAAGACGCAAGAGGAAAACTGCAGCCTGTCAGCAAGCTCTGCGGACTCCATTTTCCAGTCCGCGCAGTCCTCCACAGTTGATCCAGCAAGCTCTGCAGACTCCATTTTCCAGTCCGCGCAGTCCTCCACAGTTGATCCAGCAAGCTCTGCGGACTCCATTTTCCAGTCCGCGCAGTCCTCCACATTTGATCCAGCAAGCTCTGCGGACTCCATTTTCCAGTCCGCGCAGTCCACAACTTACCATCAGCTTGCCAGCAAGCTCTGCGGACTCAGTTTTCCAGTCCTCCACAGCTGCAGGCAGCCTCTTTTCCTTAGTCTCTGGCAATTTCTTCCCAAACCGTCAGCTTCCCCCTTTGTACCCTTAAGTGCTTTTTCATGTAAAGGTGCACTAGCAAGCTGTAATCTTGTTTCTTGATTAGAGGAAAGCCCGTCGCAAGAGTGGCATTTAGGCCGCGGCGGACGAAGTCTGTTGTTGCCGCTGCTAGCGGCCCCTTCTCCTGCTCTCTGCTCAACAAGTCTTGCTCTCTGCTCAGCAAGCATTTCTCTCTGCTCAGCAAGCCTTGCTCTCTGCTCATCAAGTTCTTCGCTGCTCCTTGAGCTTCTCTGTTGGTCGATCGTCATAGTAACTGTCTGCTCGACAGCTCCTGATCAACCTCCTCCTCCTCTCTTGGTCAACCTTCTCAGTTGATCAAGCCTCTCCTTTATCCCCGCAACCCTCCTTGACAAGCTGTTTGCTCCACTCTCGAGCACTCAGAAGCTTCCTTCTCCTCTATCCCCGCAACTTTCTCCTTCCTCCTCTCCTAGCCTGTGAGACCAAACACCCCTTCCGTGTTAGCTGTGCCCCGGTGCCATTTTCGTGCATCAACATTTACGATGTTGTGTTTCACTTTTCACTCATTGTTATTTTCAGGACCTCCAATTGAAGAAGACAATTGTTCTTGAGATTGAACTGAGGTGCTTTACTATCTAGACAATTTTCCCACTTTCTCAAGATCTGCCGCAACAGCCTCTCTACATTTATGGCTTCAACGTCTTGGTCATCCTCCTCTACGCCTTCTTCAAAAGCTCACAATCCCTGACGCATGTTTACCCAAGAGGAGCCGAATATCCAGGGGTGGGAGGGTCGTAAATATGGGTAAGTCGGCCCAATTTGCCCTAATTGGACACAGAACTCGGGATTTACGGTCTTGAAGATGGTATGCAAGCAAATGGGTGAACGAGCCAAGGAAGGATCCCTTTATAGAAGGTGGGAGGCAGGCAGTATGAGGCTTGCTGGGCCTTGCAGGATATTATCATCGCTTCATAAGCAATTATGGTGCGCTTGCACGACCGCTTACTAACCTCGTCAAGAAGGAAGTGTTATTCGAGTGTAGCCTGACAACTTAGGAGGCCTTCCGCATCTTACACTAACACTAGGTCTACGCTTCAGTGCTCAACTTGCCAGACTTACCCGAGCCCTTCGTCATCGAGTGTGATGCCTCTGGACACGCGTGGGGGCCATCTTCATGCAGGAAGGACACCCCATTTCCTACTTTAACAAATCCTTTACAAATCGTCGATATGAAGTTTCGACTTACAATAGCATGCTACGAGAACTGACATTGCTCGGCCGCCATTTAGTGGTCCTTACTGATCATCGTAGTGTGCGCCACCCCGAGGTTTTCTTATATTAATGTTATGGCGTTCATAAGCATGGCGTGATGCCATGATATCTATGGATTATCCTAAAAATGCGGAGAATTCTTCTATGAATATTAATGGGCTCTCCTTTTTTGCTTCTCTCCAAAAATCCCTATGAGTAAATTTAATCATTCTCTTAAAACTCCTATTATTAAATGAGATTTCAGGAGAGAATCCATGAACTTGTATGAATTTAATAAGATGAATATTCTGAAATGAAAAGAGAAATCACATTGATTTAATATTTTAATGTCACTAGAGTAATTAGGAGAAACAAATCCCGCAGGAAGACAATTTTTGTCTGCCGGAGTAAAGGAAAAATTGGTCTCCTGCGTGAAGAGGGGCTTCAATAACATCAACAAGGCAAAGGTAAAAAACACTGCTGAGATAAATGATGGACGACAGTTAACAGTTACCTGCTCGTAATCGACAATATGAGATCGATTGTGATCGAAAGTCAGTTGGAAGCTATCGATTTTTACTGTTCTTTTTTCCTAAAAAAACCATATGTTGAGGGAGAACAAAGAAACTCACGATAACTCACTGGAAGGGATAGATTCGGTGATTACCTAGCAAAACCGTAGAAGGGGGAGGATGATCATGAGCCGGAATCAACAGGACATCATTGTCGAACCTCCTCGAGTGGAATGAGGGAGTCATTGAAGGCTTCCGGAGAGGGAGGAAGGGTCAACGACTTCGATTGAACGGGAGGAGACAATCTCGTGCTCACGGCTCCAGATGACAAAAAGGAATCATGCTGTAGACGCGATTATAATGATGCGACGTTGAAAGGGACATTGTCTGCTGTGGCTTCAGAAAATATAAATAAGGGATTTGAGGCTCATGACGTGCGTAACTGATGGCTCTACCCACAACTAGTTTCTTTCTAAGAGGTGTCGGTTACCATAGAGGTGGTTGTGTATAATTGGAAAGGTTAAAATTTCTCGTTTCCAAGAAAGGGGGTTGAGTGAATTGACATTTTCTTTTTATCTGCAAAATATACCAATGCGCGCATTAACACTTGTTTAAAAGAGTTATGCCTTTGTGTAATTCTTAATAGTGCTCAAATTAATGTTTATAAAATATTTTATTAGTTAACTGACTACCAAGGGTCTATAACATAAGATTACCTCTAACAATGGCTGCTATGCCGGTGCTACCTCTTGTCTGACCCTGAATTAGAGATTTAAATTAAAATTACATTTTTGGGATGTTACAAACCTTCACTCTTATTAAATAAAATTTGTCTCGGAAATTACAATCACACGTAGATTTAAAAGGAAGTCGCATTCATCATTGCTTCCCAGCTCCTCTTCTTTTTCTCATATATACTTTGGCTGACCACAATTCATCTGAATGATCTTCACAAAATGGATCTCTTTATTTCTTAGCTTTGGAGTGCTTGAGTCCACAATCCTGACTAGCTTAATACTGATATTTAGATTTGATTCAACTAGTGCATCCTCAGTACTTATCACCTGACATTTATCTCTAATTGCTCTCCTCAAGTAGGAGATATGGAACACATTCTGTAGGCCACTCATCTCTTCAAGTCTAACATGTATGCAACCTCACTAATGTGTTTGAGTACTTAGAATGGACCACCGAACATTGGACTCAACTTCTTCATTCGCTTAAGTTTAGAGACACCCTTAACTGGTTTGACTTTGAGATAAACAAAATCTCTAATGTTTAATTTCATTGTTCTATGTCACTGATAATAATACTTGGCTTACCTATCTTGGGTAATCTTCATATGCTCTTGAATGAATTTGACTCAGAGTTATGATCTACTCAGTCCATGTTTCTTTTTTTTTTGCAATTCCCTCCTCATTTTTAGCCAAACATAAAGGTGTCTGACAACGTCTGTCATAAAGAATCTCGAAAGGTCTCTTACTTATACTTGCCTGGAAACTATTAATATAGAAGAATTTTACCAAGGCGTCATACTTCTCTCATTTACCTCCAAAATCAGAATATGTTTATGTAATATATCTTCCATTGTTCTATACACTCTATTTGACCTTCTATTTCGGGGTGAAAAGTTGTGTTAAACTTTAACTTAGTCCCAAGATCACCCCTGAACCTATTTTCAATCCTTAGAAGTAAATCTACCATCTCTATCTAAAATTGTAGATTTCGGAACATTGTGCAGTCGAACTATCTCATCCACTTACAACTGAACCAAACTTGGGCTTTGATCAACCTTCTTATTAGGAATGAAATGAGCAGCCTTGATAAGATGATGCATAAAATCCATCGAGATGTCTTCGAAATTTCATTCTGGGATAGGAAGTGGTTGTATCTTGCCCCATGACCTCTAGCATTTGACTTTGACTAACTTACAAACACCTCTAAGATTTATATATATTTTTATACTGCCAGGATGTATAAAATACTTGGAGTTGTGGGCCTCAACGAGTATGTCTTCGTGAAGGTGACTGTCATTTGAAATGCAAACTCTCCCTTTATGTAGTAGTAAACCCTCCTGAATTATAAAGTTTTCTTTCTGACCTGCCCGAGTTAACTCCCAATTTTTTGTCATTTTCAAATCTAAAGGTAGAGCATATCTCATTCTATCTTTTATGTCACACATGATTTCTATCCAGCTTAAGGTTGCATAACACCCACTGACGCACAATATCACACCGATCTCCAGTCTCTCCAGGGATCGCACCAAATCCTCATGTTGAGTAATGAGAGAATAACTCGAACTTCATCTACTAAGAGCATTTGTTATTACATTTGCTTTGTCATAGTGATATTGAATATCCACACTGTAATCTGATATAAACTCTAACCATCTACGTTGTCTCGTATTAAGTTCCCACTAATAATAGATATACTTGAGGTTTTTATGATTCGTAAAGAATTCACATTGCACTTCATAAAGGTAACATCTCCAAATCTTCAGTGCATGAATGACAATTGTTAGCTCCAAGTCATGTACTTGATAGTTCTTCCCGTGATTCTTCAATTGTCTGGATGCGGAGGCTATGTCTTTTCCATACTGCCTAAGTACACAACCAAGACCTTGCCTCGAAACATCATTATAGATCAAAAGAACCTATATTCCCGAAGGTAAACATAGTATTGGTGCAGTCATCAACTCGGTCTTCAGTTCCTCAAATGCAATCTCACATTCCACTATCAAGTTGAAGATTTTCTCTTTCTTGGTAAGTGACATCAAGGGTAGATTTATCCTCTAGAATTCCTTAATAAATCTCTTATAATAACTCGATAAGCAAATGAATTTGCAAACATCAGTAACTGCCTTCAACCTTTGTCAATCTATGGTTGACTCTACTTTCTTTGGATCAACTAAGAGTACACTCTGACTAACAATGTGTCCTAAAAAGGTAATCTTTGAAAGCCAAAACTCACACTCAAAGAATTTTGCGTATAGCCATTTCTCCCTGAGAGTATCCAAAACTATCATGAGATGCGCGACATGATCCCTTCACTCTTTGAATACATTAAAATGTCGTCTATGAAGTCGATAACCAAACGGACCTAAATTTCTCATAATATCCTATTCATTAGGTTCATGAAGGTGAACGGGTCATTAGTCAACCTGAATGGCATAACAACAAACTCATAGTGCCAGTACCTCATACAGAAAGTTGTATTCTAATTATCCCCGATCCAGATTCTCAATTGATGTTATCCTGATCTCAAATATAATTTGGTGAATGTGCAAGACCCCACGAGCTGATCAAATAAATCATTTATCCTCGGGAGATACTTATTCTTAATGGTGAGCTTGTACAACTCGCAATACTCTATGCATAGACTCAAACTGTTGTCTTTCTTCTTAACAAAGAGAACAGTTGCACGTCAAGACGATTTCTGGCTCTGATGAATCTCAAATCAAGTAACTCTTGCAGTTGATCTTCAATTCATCTTATTCTCTTGGATCTATGCGGTAAAAAAACCTTGGCCACGTGGCTGGATCCAAGAATAAGGTCAATTTGAAAGTCAATCTCTCTAGTAGGAGGGACACCAAGTAGTTCCTTTGGGAAGACATTAGGAAATACTCGCATTACCATTACTTCTTGCAATCTTTTTTTTCTTCGACATACATCAACACTAGAAAGGCAAGATAACTTTTATTGATGTTCCTGACCGCCTTGACTAATGGAATAATTATTTTGGAGACGCCTTTCATCCCTCGAAAAATGATGTGCTGGTTTAGTCCTTCTAAATGAATCTCCTTGCTTCTGCAGTCTATTTTAGCATTCACATGTTATCCAGTCCATACCTAGAATTTGTTCAAACTCAGTAATAGATAGAAGCGACATTTTTACAATAATTTTAATTTCTCCAAACAATACAGGAACTCTACACTTGTAGAAAGTCTGCATATTTGAATTGTTAGGCATCATGACTTCTAATGGAGTTACCTATGTGAGGATCTCTAATCCTAGCTTATGCTCAAAGGATTCTGCTATGAACAAATGTGAAGCACCCGTGTCAAAGAGAATCTTGGAGGGTACATTTCAAATCATAAGAATGCTTATATGCATGAATGTAACATGGGTAATGAAGTGTCACTGGAGAGAAAAGGTAATATCACAAAATATAACAACTCTTTACGTGTAACCACATCATCTTATAAGCTCTGGGATGCACCAAACCTCATCTTGAGGCTAGCTTTGCATTAGCCTCCACCGCTTTTCCTTTGTAATTCTTGTTCAGACCACCAACTTCAAACTTCGGCTATAGTATATGTCACAATTGGAGGTATTAGACTATGAAAGAAACATTTAAATATGCGGTTAAACATAGAACTTAATATTAAATTATCTAATTTCTCGTAGGTCTTAGGGCAAAATCAAGCAATGTGTCCTGTCTGTTGACATTTGTAGCAAACACCAGAAACATCCATACATTCTCCCGGATGATAGCAATTGCATTTAGGGCAGAGCGAATAGTCTTTAATATTTCCCCTAGACTGATTGCCTTATTCCCCTCCTTTTGCTTCTTATTTTAGTGCTCCCCCTGACTATTGTTGTTGTGATGTTTCTTCGGCGTGTCATGTGACCGCTTGTTCTTATAATTGTTGCACCTCTGCACTTTTTCCCGATCATCCTATAACTTTCAAGCGGTATTCACTAGCCTCCTATAGCTAGTGATGTCCATTATCACTAATGATTGTCTGAGTGAATCACGCAAGCCGTCTCTAAAACAGTAGAATTTGTCCTGATTTCCCAATAATGAAACAGGTGAGTAAACGTCTGCTCGTATTTGGTAACATTTTTATCATCTTATACCATCCTGAGATACTTCTCTTGTAGAATGCGTCGCTCCGTAGGAGGCATAAACCAGTTGGAATGCGATGTAGCAACTTGATCTCAAGTAATCAGGTCTATTATACGACCTATAGTAGAAAAAACTTAGTCAACTTATGTCGGGTTGAAGGAAGAGAAGGAAAGAATGAATCCAAAATTAAAATCTTAGTATCTACCCTCCTGATCGTCAGTCAAATATTTGCTCCACCACTGGTTGGCATCGCCCTCAAGAAGGAAGGCCGCTAGAGCCACTTTTCTATTTTCAGGGCACTGCATCATATCCAACAAATCCATGGTCTTAAACAACCAATCTTCCGTCTCCGTAAGATTTTTTTTTCGTTGAATTTGGAGAGGTGTGTTTCTAAAATTCCTCATATAACGATCCATTTCAATTTCCATGACAGCAAGTGCAGAGGCTGAGACTGGAGCCACTGCTGGTAAATGATTTCGGAACTCCATCAGATCTAGAGTTATTGCCCTAGCAATTTCAGCTCCGATCCCTATAGGTGTCGGTTATGCTTGTGCATTAGTGGCTTCCATGACAATCTCAGGAATTCTGATTTACCGGAAAGGTTTGCATGTTTCGCTACTACAGGTTGCATATAAAGTGTAATGAGAAAACGTCATGATTGGAAATTTTATTATGGAGGAATAAATAACTTTGGAAAATATCTAACGTCTACTTGAAAATCTTAAGGACAAGATTAAGCTTAATGACACTAAATTATGAGTGATTCAAATGAAATTCTAAGGATTTGTAAATTTCTGGAGTTCAAAGGATCCTAAACCTGGCTCTGATATCTATTGTAGCACCCATGCCTGGTTCAATAGCATTTCAAAAGCCCGACTAACACTGCAATATGAAATAAACCAAGCAACGGTAATAAAATTGATATCCTAATAGGAAAATTTTTGACGTACACAGCTTAAGCGAAAGAGTGGAGTTAAGGTAAAATTTTGATTCACAGTGCTAACTAGAATTGTAAAATATAAGAAATCCGATAGATTGAAATTTTAAAAGAATCTGATACATTAAAATTCAAACATAAATGATACATTGAACTGGAAGGAAAGACGGACTAAGAAGTAGAAAACCCTCGAAAATTTTATCCTATGCGAATCTCCCGACCATAGAATCATATAACAAAATGTCCAAAAGCAGCGTCAACCCAGTAAAATAAAATAATTTAAAACATGATTGAGTAGTTGTAAATATGCAACCATTTAATCTAACCATAATTTCTAACAGAGCATTATTCATACTTTTGAATAAACTAAACTATAATAACGTAAACTTTCTTTTCTGCAATTGTCGTATAATGAGTTATATTCATAATTTTAATTTCTTGATATATAGAGGTTTTTGCGTTCTGAATTCCTTTCTAATGTTGAGGTAAAATAATTTCATGTTGCTCTTGTTATTTTATGTTTCATGGCTTACTGAGAACTCCTTGATTATTGAGTTTATGTTGGCAACCGAAGGTATCCTGACCTGATTTCCCCCATGTGCGGAACACAGACTCACATCTGACTATTTCTAATTGTGGAAGTGTGGGTCGTTAATCTCAATGTTTAAGGCTCATACGGTTTGTTGGTGATATGAGCATGATGATGTTCATCCATCAATCATGAGGGAAAACCTCTCACGCCCACTATTCCCCTAGTGGTTGCTATGATCATAATGTTTTGTCTTCTGCATGATGTCACTAGCCTGAGGCTTATTACATTTTTTTAATCTTTTTCTTTTATCCTAATTGCATTATATATCTTTAGTCATTTTTGCTTTTGCGTTAAGATGTAATTTTTCATGCATTGATCTGTGTCGAATCATAGTAATTTTTTGTCATTTAATATGCACTAATAGGATACGTCTAATGCGATTTCATATGCATTATGTAATAATTATTTACATGTTTACATGCAATTAAATTCTACGCATATTTTAGCTTTTCACATGCGTTCTTACGCGAGCTAGGCTATGCTTCTATATTAGGTGATATGTTCAGCCAAGAGTAATTGAATTTTTTGCATCGATGTTGCGGGGATCATAAACACGGCAATAACTACGGGGTTCTCCTTCGTTTCTCTTCAAAATCAGTAAGAGTAAATTTTAAACATATTATTAAAAAGCCTAATATTAAAAGAGATTTCAGGAGAGAATCGATGAACTTGTAATAATTTAATATGATGAATATTCTGAAATGAGAAGACAACTCACCTTAATTAGGAGAAACAAATTCCGCGAGAAAGAAAATTTTTGTTTGCTGAAGGAAAGGAGAGAGGAGTCTCCTGCTTGAAGAGGGGATCTAATAACATCAACAAGTCAATGTTAAGAACCACTGCTGAGATAAAGGAGGGACGACTGTTACCTGCTGAAAACCAATGGTAGGAGATCGATCCTTATCGAAGATCAGTTGGAAATTGTTCTTGTTTCCTGAAAACAACCATATGCTGAAGGAGAACTAAAAAACTCACAAAAACTCACTGGGAGGGAGAGATTCTGTGGTTAATTGGCAAAATTGCGAACGAGGGAGGTTGATCGTGAGCTGGAATCAACAGGACACCGCCGCCAAACTTCCTCTAGTAGGAGGGTGTCATTGAAAGCTTCCAGAGAGGAAGGAAGGGTCTGCGACTTTGATCAAATGAGAGGAGATGATCCCGTGCTCACGGTTCCAAATGACAAAAAAGAATCATTCTCTATACGCGGTTACAAAGATATGGCGCGGAGAGGGAGGTCGTTTGTTGCAACTTCAAAAAACGTAAAGGAAGGTTTGAGGCTCACAATGTGCGTAACTGATGGCTCTACCCATGACTACTACCTTTCTAAGAGGCACAGGTTACCAAAGAGGCAGTTTTGCATAAGGTCAAAATTCCTCGTTTCCTAAGAAAGGTGGTTGGGTGAATCGATAGTTTTTTAAATTACAAACTTTAACACTTGATTAAATGTGTTGCGCCCTCGCAAAATTATTTTAAATCACGCCAAAATTAATGTTTGTAAAATATTTGATTAGTTAACTGACTACAAAGGGGCTAAAACATATGATTACGTCGAATTATGGCTGCAACGCCAGTGCTACCTCTGGTCTGACCCTGAATTAGAGATTTAAATTAAAGTTACATTTTTCGTATGTTACACTGGACATCCAACGAGATCCCGACTTTAGTCCTCCCTTTCGCCTCATGGGAAACAACTACATTACCGAGATCAACTGGTGGTCATCGATTCATCTCCATGGATTCCGCTACTTCTCCATGATTTTCATCCCACCTCTATTGCGGGGCACTCGGGCTTGTATCCTATTTGTCGATGCTTAGCTGCCACCTTATACTAGCGTGGTATTGTGTGGGTGGTGCATCCGTTTGCACAAATTGTGTGACCTGTTAGAAGGCTAAATATCTGACCCTCATCCCAGCCAGGTTGATCCAACCTCGACCGGTACCCGACGTAGTTTGGGAGGACATCGACATGGACTTCATCACCCAACTTTCTCGCTCTCAGGACTACGATTGCCTCATGGACATCGTGGATCACCTATCCCAATACGAGCACTTCATACTTACTCTAGCATCCATACACGACTAGCTCTGCCACCTGGATTTTCATAGGGTAGGTGGTTCTCCTGCTCGGTTTTCCCCCATTCCATTATCAATGATCTTTCCCCATTCAATTATCAGTGATCGCAATCCGATATGTATGAGTTTCTTCTGCAGGAGATGCATTCATTTTTGAACTATCTTATCATTGTAATGAAATAGCGGGGACGGACGACCCAGTGTTCCTCCCGTGCCTTAGCCCCCATTTGATAACTCCGTGCTAACAACGAAGGTCCCAGTAATTATGCAAAGCTAGAGTGGTCTTAGTAAATGACTATTAAATTAACAAGCCTCCCTAGCTGCATACTAGCAGATTTCCTCAGTATTAGTTGCTTCTTAACTTTCACAGGCTTGAGCAATAGTTTCTTCCGTTTTTGTTTAGATCCATAGAGATGGTTTTTTTCAATACAACCTTGTTTTGGTTGTTCCCGTAGCTTGATGGTTATGTGCCAGGGTTTTTTCTTCTTTCCCTATCTATTGTTACTGTTGCTTATCCTTCAGCTAGTTTTCATTATTATTGTTACCACTACTATTGTTATTATTATTTTTTATATTGTTGTTTTAATACTGTAATTAGCACTGTTTTTATTTCTACAGTTTGCAAATTTGGTAAAAAACAAATGTAACGACATGCCTATTCTTTGCAGGGCAGCAACTGAGGCCTTTAATTGATTGTGTAGAACAATATGCACAGCTGGGCTTGCGTACCCTTTGTTTTGGTTGGCGTGAACTTGATGAAGGTGAATATGTTGAATGGTCTCACATGTTTAAAGAGGCCAACAGCACCTTAACTGATAGAGAGGTAGTTTATCAATGGAAAAATATATATTTTCTTTTAATCCCAAGTATAATCAGTTAATACTTTCTTGTCATGCTCAATCAGTGGAAGCTAGCTGAGGTTTGCCAAAAGTTAGAGCATCACCTGGAGATTCTTGGAATTGCTGCAATTGAAGATCGTCTACAGGTATGTTTCTGTTTAATGATTCCTTCTGTTCTCCATGCATGCTAAATATGCCGAAGGGACTTTTACCAAGATTCTTTGGTGTAGTGCATGAGTTAATGATGAAGAAATCAGCATTCTCACAATCTATTGTTCTTTCATTCTCAAGTAGGATGGTGTTCCAGAAACAATTGAAACATTGAGGAAGGCAGGAATTAATTTCTGGATGTTGACAGGTGATAAACAAAGTACTGCCATACAGATTGCTCTCTCATGTAACTTCATCTCTTCAGGTTAGCCTGACTATTTCATGTCACCCGCAATTTTTTTTTCTCTCTATCTTAAGACTACGGTGTAAAATGGCATAGAAATGACATATAGATGTTAAAAGCTTTTTTTGTGTTGTGGAGGTTTGATCCATTTATGCTTGTGGGTTTAAGGGCATGGAATCTAAGGGGTTACGCAGATTGTTTCATTCAATTATGTTGATATAATTAGTTTTTGGGAGTTATCTACAGGAAAGCAACGGTTTTCCCCCATATTTTTATTCGAGGGATGAACTCAACCGTGCAATCTATGCCCTTGCAAATCCCACTAAACCTCCATGGTTTTCATTTTAAACCCACAATTTTTTCTAACAATCCATCGCAAAGGTCTAAGAGTTACATGGCTGGGTTTTACACTGATTTCATACTAATCATTCTCTTGTGTGTACCCAAAGTTTTGCGACCTCAATTTACCTAGAGGAAAGCGGACAAACTATAAGAATTCTCACGTGCTCACGGACGCTTCTTTGATTCACATATAATCTTCGTCAAACCAATCCAGATTCGAGCTACAGTTGGTCCCGCAACCCGCGCATGGCGCTTAACCGTGCTCGTAGGCGCACCTCAACGTTCGCGAGCTTTGTACCTCTCATTTTGATACTCTATCGGCAGTTATTTTTATGTTGTATTGCCTTAGTTTCTTTTCATGGCCTGCCCATTTTTTCTTTGGCTGGAAGCACTTTTCTTATGTAAACTATCCGTGTGCATTATCGAGTGGTATAAAGAGGGTCAAACAATACTGTGATTCGGCCCCAGAATTTGCCAAGCACTTGCTCCTCTCAGAACAGTGCTTGCAGGCTCCTATCTCGTACTTTTGAAAAGATTATAATTGGTTGTAGTCTGGTGTAACCTAAATTTTAATCAACAGTATCGATCACACACGACTAAAGGTTCGCATTATACGAAGCCTGCACTTGTCGATCTCAGCTTTCCTTTGCCCGTTATACTATTCATGGCCCAAAGTATTATTGCACCAGACAATACCATTTTTTCCTTTTTTAGCTTTTCAAATGGGTTTGAGCACTTTTTCCCCAACATGTTTGTTTTTCAACAAAGTTAAATAGGATTTTTTAATATAGTGGTTTGTGGTTCTCATGTGAAGCAAGTGTAAATTATATACGCATGACTCATCATTTATTGCAGGTAACCTGGGAGAGAATCTACGGTACTCCAAAATTTTCTGAAACTCACTACCAACGTGACTCTCTCCTCGCAGGTGCCTAAATGATCCCGCGGGAACCTCTCCCGGTGGCTAAGGAAAATCCCCCTCCCTAGTCGGGCGTCGAATATCAAGCTAGCACGGCAGGGTCGTCGTCGGGGCATCCTGTTGCGATGTCGCCGATCCAAGAGGAACTGATGGTCACAGAGCCACTCGCACAGCCCGCTTCCACCAAACCTTCAAGGATGTCTGAGCACGACGTGCCTTCGAAGAAGAGACCGCGGGAAAAGGTGTGCTCCAACAGGACTCCGGAGGCTGCAGAGGAGGGTGAAGCCGACGAGCCATCCTCGCTTCCCAACTGCCACTTCGACACTGAAGGGGTAGACCGCTTTGGTCGCCCATTAGTCACCTGGGAGGAGGGGGCTCATGAGGTCCGCCTCAACACCAACCTTCCTCCGTGTCATTTTTTCTTTCATCGCAGAAGAAAAATGTCAAAAAAGGGGGGTGATCGGAGGATTGGGATGACGACAACGAGGCTTATAACGTCTCCTTCACGCTATATGGCCGAGAGTATGCTGCCAGAGGCCCGCACTTCATATCTCGCCAACCAAGCCGTGAGGTCTCAGCTGTGCTCCCTCAAGCTTACTCATCGGCTGGAGAGGAATCTCAAGGCGGCAGACAATCAATTCGATGTGCAGAGCGACCGGATCGACCAACTCCAGCGATCGCAGAGCGAGTCCAGGGCGAAGATCGTCGAGCTCCAGAAATCTCTGGAGGAGGCCGAGGCGAAAGTCGCCGAATGCAAGGCTTATGATTAAGAACTTTTCTCCTCTCGCATCCATATTTGCGTTTCATCTTTCTGAAAACAACTCTCTATTTATTGCAGGAGGCCTTGCGAGTCGCTGCCGAGCAGATCTCGGAGCTAGAGTAGCGGCTTGAGGAGAGCCAAGCGGCTTTAGAGGCGTTCCAAGTGAGGGTTACCGAGTTGGAGACTCGCGAGGCGATGGGGGGTCAACCAGAGGTGAGCCCCTCCGGTATTGGGAAGCGTATTCAGATTGTCCCGGGCGACCTTACCCGAATGAAGCGCGAAATTGCGAGGGCCATCGACGATGTGCTCCTTTCCACACTGAAGTTCGAAAATCGGCTGATGTCGGGCTCCAAGGATCTGGCGCTGGAGGATATCATCCCGAGACTTCTCACCAAGGAAGCCGACTCGCCTATGCCAGCTCAATCCTCGGGTTTGGAGGAGGATGACGACTAGGATACTGAGGACGAGGATGGTGGCGAGGGCGGGAGCTCGTCGTCGTGGTTCTCGCCCTTTTTCGCCAACTTTTTTGGGCGGCTGAGAATCTCACCCCCTTTTGTTTTGAAGATGTAATGACACGTCAAACAGAAATGAAAATCATTTTTTGTTGATCTGTTTATTCGATGCTCGTTGTTTGGATGCTCGCACGACACGATGCTCGCTAGACTCTTAGGCTCGGGCGACGATGAGCGCTCGTTAGGCTCTTAGGCTTGGACGATTATGAGCACTCGCTAAGCTCTTAGGCTCGAGAGAGTTTGTGTGCTCGCCAGACTTCGGTACGACGCAACCTTTCAGATACTCGTTGTTGTTCTTTTGGCGAGCATCAGTACAAGCTCGCCATGATGGGCTTGCATATCTCGCTCGGGCGAGTATTACACATACTCACCACTTCATACTCACGCTCCCGAGGTGGCGGGTAGTCAGCATGCTGGAGAGGAGCTCGAGCAAAGGCCCGGGCTACGACAACTCCACAACTCGAGGGCTTCAACTCACTCGAGGGAGCAAGTAGCCGATATGCAGGAGAGAAGCTCATGCAGGGACTCCAACTACGGCAACTCCACAACTCGAGGGCTTCAATCAGGGGGGGGAGTAGCCGATATGCAGGAGAGAAGCTCGTGCAGGGACTCGAGCTACGACAACTCCACAACTCGAGGACTTCTACTCACTCGAGGGGGCAAGTAGCTGATATGCATGAGAGAAGCTCGTGTAGGGACTCGAACTACTGCAACTCTACAACTCGAGGACTTCTACTCACTCGATGGTGCAAATAGCCGATATGCAGGAGAGAAGCTCATGCAGGGACTCGAACTATGACAACTCCACAACTCAATAACTTCTACTCACTCGAGGGGGCAAGTACTCGATCTGCAGAAGAGGAGCTCGTGCAGGGATTCGAACTACGACAGTTCCACAACTCGTGGACTTTTACTCACTTTAGTGGGCAAGTAGCCGATATGCAGGAGAGAAGCTCGTGCAGTTACTCAGACTACGACAACCCGAGGACTTTTACTCACTCGAGGGGGCAAATAACCGATATGCAGGAGATAAGCTCGTGCAGAGACTCGAACTACGACAACTCCATAACTCGATGACTTCTACTCACTCGAGGGGGCATGTTGTCGATATACAGGAGAGAAAGTCGTGCAGGGACTCGGACTACGACAATATCACAACTCGAGGACTTCTACTCACTCGAGGGGGCAAGTAGCCGATATGCAGGAGTGAAGCTCGTGCGGGGACTCAGATTATGACAACTCCACAACTCAAGGACTTCTACTCACTCGAGGGGGAAAGTAGCCGATATGCATAAGAGAAGCTCGTGCAGGGACTCAGACTACGACAACTCCACAACTCGAGGACTTCTATCGGTGTTGAGGTCACTCGCACTGTTACTTGAGAAATCGGCAAAGAGTTAAATGTATCAGCTTTTTTGATGATAAAGGATCTATTTTCAAGGAAGAATGATCTTCTCCTCGTGGAGCTGGAAAGTCGGTCCCAGATTCTCTTCTAACAACATCTACAGTCAGATTAGAAGTGTGATTGGGGGTCAACGACTAACATGCAAGGGGAGAGCTAATCTCGGCTATCAATACAGCGGCTTGCACTTAAGATGACTCTTTACATTACCCGACATACCGTCCCATCATCCATTCTGAGGGTCACGAGAGTTAAGTCCGAGGCTTATTTCCCAACTCGACTGTAAGGACCGCCTTTGCACCTTTGTGAATTCTCGCTCTACTACCTGGCTACGAAGGCCGAGATATCAGTAGTAGGAAATGACTCTCTGGAGGTCCAACAGGACGCACACGCTCGAGGCATCCATCCTTTCCTTGCCCGAGGAGTAAGAGAAACCTGGACAGAGATTGCCACTCGGGAGGTCCTTCAGGACGCACACACTCGAGGCCTCCATCCTGACTTTGTCTTACTCCACTCTGGAGGGTTCGCTGCCTAAGTGACGATAAGCTTTTAAAATTTTAAAACAGTTTCTGATCCCGCACCGAGCTTATAGCTCTCTCGCGGCCTCAACGACTCCTTTAATGACGGAGGACCTTTTTCTCTCCGTTGAGTTGGGTTGTCAGTTCCGGACTCTTTTTCTCTCCGTTGAGTTGGGTTGTCAGTTCCGGACTCTTTCCGAATAACCTCTGCAGTCGGATGAGAAGTGCAATCGGGGAATCGTCGACCGGGATGCAAGGGGGGAGCTGATCTCGATCATCAATGCAGTGGCTCGGACTTAAGAGCAGGCAAGTCCCGATACACTATCCCATCATCCGCCCTGAGTGTTCCGAGAGTCAAGTCGATGACTCATTCCCCAACCCGATCTCGAGGTCAGCAATGGATGCTTATTTATGCTTGGAATAACTTATTAGTAAGGAGACAAAGAATTCCCATCTTTCAGGGTTATATATATATATATATATATATATATATATATATATATATATATATTCAAAAAGGTGATTATAATCATACATACTCATCCCTTTTTCAGGGGTGGAAACTTTTCAGGTCGTCGCCGCTTTAAGTGTTACCAAGTGGTTCCCCTTTATGATCTTGCAAGCGGTAACCTCCTATCTCGAGTGCCTCTTGAACGATGAAAGACCTCCTCCCAGTTCGGGTTGAGCTTCCCGACGACAGTTGATCTCCCCGCAACATCCACCTTTTTTAGGACAATGTCACCCTCTTCGAACTGCTTAATGCGGACGTGCTTGTCGAAGTGTCTGTCATCCTTCTCTTGACTTCCTCCTGCCTTGTCAATGCAAGGTCTTGAAGTTCTTCAATGTAATCGAGGGAAAGCTTTTGGGCTTCCTCATTCTCAAGGCGTCATTCTTCATCTCCTTCTTCCGCTGCAACCACCCCAGGGCTTCTGACCTCAAACTCCACTGGGATGAGAGTCTCAGACCCGTGGGATTGCTTGAAAGACGTCTCCCCCTTGGCCGAGTTGGGAGTGGTTCTCAACCCCCAAAGAACCGAAGGGAGTTTCTCTGCCCAGTTCCCCTTCAGGTTCTCGACATTTTCTTCAGAAGGTTGATGATGAGCTTGTTTACAACTTCCACCTGCTCATTGCTTCGGGGATGATGTACCGAAGCAAATCGAAGATCCTTTCCCAATTGTCAACAGAAGTCGGTCAGCTCCAAGCTAGCAAACTGCGGCCCGTTGTTTGCGGCGATGGCGAGGGGGATCCCAAATTTGCAAGCGACCTCACCCCATATGAAGTTCATGACGACCTGAGATGCGGTCTTGGCTAGGGCCATAAGCCTCAATCCACTTAGAGAAGTTGTCAATCATCACAAGAACAAACTTCTGCTACCCCCTGGGCTAGGAATAAGGGTCAATCAAATCCATCCCCCAAACGGCAAACGACCAAGGGGCCGTGATCGAATGAAGCTGTTGGGTTGGCTGCAACTGGAGGGGAGCAAAGAGCTGACACTTTGGACACTTATTGGAGAAGGCTTCGACATCTTTCCTGATTGTTGGCCAAAAGTAACCATGCCTCAGGATCCTCTATTCCAGAGTGTGAGCCCTCGAATGACATCCGCACTCTCTCGAATGAATCTCTTCCAGGACCCGAGGAACCTCGAGCTCCGACAAGCACCTGGCCAAGGTGCCCGAGATGGTCTTCTGATACAGCTCCGCTTCGTGCATTAGGTAGTATGCCGCCTTGTATTGGAATTTTTTGTAATCTCCTGCTTTCGTCGGGAGCTGGCTCGTGGCGAGGTGCTACGAAAGGATCCAGGAAAGAGGCCTGCTTCTCAATCTCCATCATCTCTCCTTCCTCGATGGAGGGTCACCATTAGCTCAGTAATAGTGCCCCCGGCCCTCGGGCCGTATTTTGCCAAGCGATCCACTGATGTGTTCTCCTCCCGAGGCACATGTTGAATGAAGAAAGATTGGAAACCTCCAATTAGTCATTTCGCCATGACAAGGTATTGTTGCAGAACGACATCTCTGACCTCGAACTCGTCGCGGACCTGTGAGGCGACTGCTATTGAATCTGTGAAAGCTTGGATGTCCTGAGTCCCCAACTCTCCGGCTAGACACAACCCTGTGATTATGGCCTCATACTCGGCCTGAGTATTTATAACGGAGAAGAGGATCTCGGCTGCTTGCTCGGTCCCGGTTCCTTGAGAGCTCGTCAACATGATGCCCACACCTACGAAACTTTTACCCGAGGTTCCGTCCACGAACATTTTTCAGGGAATTACTTCAGAGGGCTCTTCGTCACCATCCACCTCCACTGATAAGTCTGTCTAGAAATCCGTCATCACTTGCGCCATGATCGCGACCATGGGGAGGAAGGAGATGTCAAACTCACTGAGTTTCACTGACCACTTTGTCAATCGTCCTGAATGTTCTATCCCTCTCAGGATACCTCAAAGAGGATGATCCGTCACCAAACAAATGGGGTGCATTTGAAAATAGGGCCTGAGCTTTCGGGCTGAGGTCACCGAGGCAAATACCAGCTTTTCCAGAATGGGGTACCTCAACTCTACCTTTCGGAGCACCCTGCTCGCATAGTAGATGGGGAGCTGTCTCTTCCCCTCTTCCCGAACTAGCACCGAGCTCACCGCTTCTGCCCCTACTCCCAAATATAGTAGCAGGTCTTCTCCTTCCTCGCTAAACATGCTTCTCCCTCCTTGGCGGCGACTTGCGAGTTGGCGAGAAGCACCAAACTCGTCTGCGCAAGTATCCAGGATCCTCCCCTGATACTCTCCTAACCTGATCATGATCCTCTGGTTGCTCGTCCGGCAGTCCATCGGTTGCGCTGGTCGCTCCTGCTCCTCTAGCATCGGCTCCTTGCCCACTCGCCTAGACGGTGCGACGTCCTTCGTTGGGGTCCCGCGACGGGGCGACATCGTCGTGACCTCCGCGCGAGGAGCCAGCAGCGAGCGCACATTTTCCTCGAGAGGCTGCGTGAGCCCGCCAAACTTCACACTGAACTCGGCCTGGGTCACATGCTCGCTCGGACACTGCAAGTTTCCTTCCACTCCTTGCTCGCCTCCATCCACCATACTGTCTCCTTGCTGGACTTTTCTCTTTCAGCTGCGATTCACGCTCACCACACAAAAATGTTAAAGCAAAGAAAATCCCGACTTCAAATATTTAGATCTAAGTGCAGTTCAAGACTACTGGTCTCGCGATTCATTCGTCCAATTTTGAAGACAAAAGCAAAGAAGAGAGAGAAAAAGCTAAAGGACCCTAGGCGCTGCTGCTGGGAGGTCCCACTATGTACCCAAAAATTTGGAATAAATTTCCCTTCCACAACCAAAATGGCTGAGCAAGGTACGAGGAAGGCACCACCTTGAGAGGTGTAGTGTCAAGTGAGTGGGGGGGGGGGGTCAGGTTTGCCAAGTTTCAAGGTGCCATTTCTGGTATCCGTGAGGTTCTATTTATAGACAAATCCTGGGGGGGGGGGGTTCGAGGAGAGAATCCCACGCCCTGCGAGGTTGGCCCTTTGTACCTACTGATCTTGCGACTTGCGATCTGATGACTTGTTCCTGGCAAACTATTGAAGGATCTCGCTGGTTCTGGCAAGATGTCGTTGAAGTTCGCCAACTATGCACGTATTCATGATGCTCGCCAAAACCTCTTGTTGATTGCTCGCTTATGCTTCTGATTGGCCGCTCGCTTGGGCGAGATAATACTCTTCCCTAATAAAGAACACCTCTTTCGGTAGGTTGCTGACTTTGACCTTCCATTCGATGTGGACTTTGACCTTTGCCTACGTGGTGTGACTAGGTCCTCCCTTGACGAATGTGGGTTGTACATCAGGCTTCATTGACCCATATGTGACGCATTTGGCCATCAGTTTGGAAGACTCTAGAAAAGTGGAAAATAGAGAAGATTATGGACAAACAGAAGGTACTAGAATTGAGTATATACCTTGTATCTAAAGCATGCTTGAAGCATGCATAGAGATGTAAGATATAGAAACATCCCGAAGATGTGAGATGATTCTAATGTAGACAATTTTAGGAGCCCATTTTTTGTAAGGGGAGTTTTTCGAGCCCTATAAAAGGTCTTGTACCATCTCATTTGTATTCATATTTTAAGATATCAATCTTTTAGTGCTTTTGTACGCTTATGCCCTTGTGCTCTCGGGAGAGGGGAGCGGGAAGAATAACTTAGGGCATGTTTGGCTAAATTGTGGCAGTGCAGGAAGCAGTGCTGATAAACAGTGGTGCATGAATCAGCTGTTTTGTAGTGGTGGAAATTTTTTTAAACTGTTTGGAAAACTGTATTTGCAGTGATATGTGAAACAGTGGTGCAGAATTAAACAATGATAGTAATAATTAAACAACCCGGAGAATTTACGAAATCTAAAAGTATGTTCGGACGAGCCGTAGATTTTTTTCCCGATCTTGTCCGGCTCGACACTACAATTCCAACGGGCACATTCTCGCACAATTCGAGTACGTTCAGTATTCCAAACGAACGTCATGACACACACATACACACTCTATTCGCTCATGAGCTAGGACGATTCATTTTTGACTGATTCACGAGCGCCTCGTGTGACCCGCAATAAAAATGATTAAACATTTAAACATTAATTAATTATTAAAAAAGTTAAAATGTTAATATAATTTATTAATAATTAAGTTTTAATATAATTTTATTAAAACTTAATTTTAACTTTTAAAAATTATTATATTAATGTTTTAATTAATTAACAAAAAAAATTAAATGTTAATATAATTTATTAAATTCTAATTAATTATGTTATTAATATGAATTTTATATAATATAAATAATTATCGATATATATGTATATAAATTTTAAATATATATATACATACATACATACACGCAATATATGTATATATATACATATTTATATTATATAATATTTACTTTTTATATTTAAAATTATTTTATATATTATTATTAAAAAAACAGCGTTGCAACCCTTTTTCATGGCTGTAGCGCTGAGTTGCCGCCGTGGGTGGTGGCTTCATGACACCGCCCACACCAAACTTTTTGTTTGGCTGGGCGGTAGCAAAATCAGCGGCATGACGTTGTGCTGCCGCTCCCCCAAACAAGCCCTTAGTGCCAAAGATTCCTAAGGCCGCGTAGGCTCGAGTACGTAATATCTCTTGTCTTGTTACACAGGCATGTATAGGAATTTCAACTTCATAAGCGTTTCATAAGCGTTATCAGGTCTTGTATGAGAGAGATAAATATGTCTTCCAACTAGTTGTTAGTAACTAGCTAGTTCTTTAATGAGCTTTCTTACTTCTTTGCCAATATGATGATTTTCTTCTATGATGACTCGATAGGATTGCGACCTAGCATTCTTGTTTCGTCCAAGTGGTCAAGAATATAATTTTTTTAGGATATAAAAATCATTGTTTTAGTTTAATCACCTCAATACCAAGAGAATGGCTCAAGAGGTCATGGTATTTTATCTCGAGTTCTTTTCCAAAGAGTCTTTTAGCACATCTCATCCTTGTCATTCCCATCGATAACTATCATCAATGTAAGTAATCAAGTGGTAATCTTCCTTTCTATATGCTTGATAAAAAAGAGTTTGATATGCTTCATTGCAAAGTTTTGAAATGATTCCATTACAATATTAAAGGACCCTAACCATGCCCTAGGAGATTGGTTCAACCATACAAAAACTTCTTTAATCTGCTAACTTTTTTATTTGAATCTTTATTAGTGAAACCGTGTGGGACACTCATGAAGACCTTCACTTCCAAATCACTATGGAAGAGTGCATTTTTACGTCAAGATATTGTAGATTCCAGCTAAGAATAGTTGCATGGAGAAGTAACACATGAATGATATCCATCATTGCCATCAGTGCAAAAGTCTAACAATAGTCAACCCCTTCTGATACCCTTTCACACCTAATCTTGCTTTGAACCACTCTAACCTTTTAAATATTTTACTTGACTGTAACCTTTAAGTAAGGCGACCATACCCAAAGTTCGTTTCTTCGCTGGAGCATTCATGCGAGTATATATTTGTATGATTTCTTATTGGTCTTAACAAAGAGTTGGATGAGGCCAGGGGAAAAATTTAGGGAAGAATACCCTTACCCTCTTTTGGTGAAGCACTGTTCCTACAAGTCATACTTCGGGCCAAGAGAGATCAACATTTTCCTTCATCTAGGGACCGACTGACTGAAACCACAATATTAGCTTCAAGGTAATTGATAAGTTAAAGTACCTTATGGCTTCTTATCTCCTATCTCAGTAAAGGGTCGATTCGGTGGTTATACATTTTATCTCATATGTTTCTTGCAACAAATTGTCAATTGTTAGCAATATTAGCATTTATGTATTTTATCCTTTGTTTGTCCTCTATATATAGAGGACCCCTTTAATGAAATGAATCATCTGGTTTTTCTCCCTCAACATGGTATCAGAGCCAGGTTGATTTCCCCTGCCCTAAATTCCCGCTCGCGTCCTCCGCTCGCCAGCCCGCCGCTCTCCTGCCCGCGTCTCCCGCTAGCGCCAGCGCTCCGCTCACTGCTCTCCCACTCGCGTCTTCCGCTCGCCAGCCCGCCGCTCTCCCGCTCGCGTCTCCCGCTAGCGCCAGCGCTCCGCACGCCCGCACTCCGCTCCGTCTCGCCGTCCAGTCGTCGTCCAGTCGCCCGCGCACTCCTCTGCTCCTCTCCACCTCTTCTAATGGCGCCGGAATTGTGCTCTTGCTTCCTCCGGCGCCTCCTGCCCTTGTGATGCTTGGATGGCTGGTTCCATTTGCCTCTTGATGCCCTAATTTCTTGGGTTTCCTCCCTTTCCGGATTTCTATTCTGGCTTGGTCTTTCTCTCAGGATTTCTATTCCTATGCTATGGGATCTAGTGAAGAGGATTCTCTCTCTCCCTCTACCGATGGTACTCCGGCCCCTCTTTCTGCTGGTCCTCCTTCGTCGGTCTTCTACCGTGGAACCACCAATCACAATACCTCTCAGATAACTACTATCCGACTTGATGAATCTAATTATATCTCATGGTCTCGTCCTATTACAAAGGCGCTTAAAAGTCGGCGTCTATTTGGCTATGTCTCCGGCCACATGCCGGAACTTGATAGGACTTCTCCTGAATGGCCGCAGTGGGAATCCGAGAATTCTTTGGTCATGTCTTGGCTAACCAACTCGATGCAAGAGTCCATTGCCCGCAACTATCTTTTTCTTGACAGTGCTTCTGCTATTTGGTGTCGTGCAGAGTCTACATACTCTCGCCGCGGCAATGCTGCTCAGATCTTTCAGCTTCGGCGCCAGATCAGCTTACTCTGTCAGGGTGACCGTCCTCCTTCAGCGTATTACTTAGAGTTCACTCAGCTTTATCAAAAGTATGATCATTTTGATCCTCTTGTCTTTGTTAGTCCTGTTGATGAGGCGATAGTTCGGGTCAGAGATGACCGCAATTGCATATTTGAGTTCCTTCATGGCTTGCACCGCGACTTTGATCAGATCAGTGTTCAGATTCTGGGGCGACTGCCGATCCCTTCTCTTTTTGAGGTCTATAGCATCGTGCAACAAGAGTTTGATCGTCGTCAGACCCTTCTTCTGGACCCTGTGCCAGAGGGATCTGCTTTGGCTGCTACGATCCCCTCCCTTCTTGGCCCTCGTCCATCCCGGGATCCAAGGTTGAGGAGCTCAGATAAGGATCATGTCCTCTGTGATTACTGTGGCAAGAGTCGCCACACTCGGGATACCTGCTTCAAGCTTCATGGGTTCCCTGCCCCGAGAGGGGGTGCCCCGCCTCGGGGAGGTCGTGGTTCTGGACGCTCTTCGGGTCGTCATGTTGTCTCTCGTGCGGCCCATTTTACTGACGCTACTGCCGATGTTTCTCCTGGCTACTCTAGTACTGATGCCCCTGCCACCCCTGGTGTTTTTACTGCGGATGAGGTGCTTGCTCTTCGACGCCTGATGCATGGTCTTTCTACGGAGCCTTCTGCCTCTTCCTCCTACGCTCATACGGGACTGCCAGGTGCTCACTCTGCTGTTTCTTCTCTGTCCACTCAATGGGTCATTGACTCTGGGGCCACAGATCACATGACCAGGTCCTCTACAGGTTTTGTCTCCTATACTACTCTTTCTGGGCGTGATAAGGTGAGCATTGCTGATGGTTCTCTTTCCTCCATTGCTGGCAAGGGAACCATCCCCTGCTCCTCCCTCACCTTGTCCTCTGTTCTTCACGTGCCTTCCTTTACTCGTAATCTGCTTTCAATTAGTCATTTGACCAACTCCATGCATTGCTCTGTGACATTTCTTCCGTCTTCTTGTGTGTTTCAGGACCTGACGACGGGGAAGGTGATTGACTCTGGTAGCATGGTGAATGGACTCTATGTGCTTGACTCTGGCGTTGCTTCCTCTACTCTAGCTCTTCATTCCAGCACTGTTCATCCTTTGTACTCCTGGCACTGTCGCCTGGGACACCCTTCTCTTTCTGTTTTGAAATTGTTGTTTCCTGCAATGTCTGCTGCTTTTTTTGAGTCTTTTGTGTGTGATGTCTGTAGTGTCAACAAACATCATCGTACTTCATTTAAACATGTTTCGTTGTCTAGTTCTATTCCATTTGTTGTTATTCATACTGATATCTGGGGCCCCTGCTCGGTCCCTTCTATTTCCGGTTGTTTGTGGTTTGTTACATTTATTGATTGTTTTTCACGCACTACCTGGTTATATTTGATTCGTCACAAGAGCGATGTGTTTTCTGTTTTTCGACAATTCCATGTCATGATCTCCACCCAATTCCAGTATCACATTAAAATTCTTCGCAGTGACAATGACCGCGAGTACATGGATTCACAGTTTGAGCGCTACCTTGCTGATCACGACATCCTACACCAGACTACCTGTGCGTATTCCCCTGCTCAAAATGGCGTTGTTGAGCGGAAAAATCGCCATCTGTTGGAGGTTTCTCGGTGCCTATTGTCCACAATGCATCTCCCAAAATTCTATTGGGGAGATGTCGTCCTCACTGCTGCATAGCTCATCAATCGGATGCCCTCACGTGTCCTCGGAAACTCTACTCCTCTGGATACGCTTGGTGTGCCTCCTACTTGCCTTCCTCCTAAGGTGTTTGGCTGTGCTTGTTTTGTTCACATCCATCATTCTCGTCCCTCCAAACTTGATCCTCGTGCCCTCAAGTGTGTATTTATTGGTTACTCCCCTACGCAAAAGGGTTACAAGTGTTTTCACCCCCATACTAGGAAGGTGTTTGTTAGCATGGATGTCACTTTCCGTGAATCCGAATCATATTACCCTCTGTCTGCTCCCTCATCCTCGGGTGTTCCCTCCGTTTCTTTGCCCATACCTCCACCATATCCCTCACTTCAGGGGGAGCCTCTACCAGTGGAAGTGAGTCCTCCTATTCGGGGCTCTCCTATATCCTCACCACCGACCTTGCAGGTATATACTCGGCGTATAAAGAGGACAAGCACACACGAGCCTGCTATGTTGCCAGAACAGTCAGTGGATCCTGACTCAGGACCTTCTGATTTACCGATTGCTCTTCGAAAAGGTATTCGGTCTTGTACCCACCATCCTCTATCTAATTATGTCTCTTATGATTCTCTGTCTACCTCCTACAAGGCCTTTGTCTCCTCTCTTGCTACTTCTTCTATCCCTGTGTCATGGCAACATGCTTTTGAGGTCCCTATGTGGCGAGAGGCAATGGTTGAGGAAATGAAGGATCTGGAGAAGAACCATACATGGGATCTTGTCCCTCTTTCCTATGGAAAAAAACATGTTGGGTGCAAGTGGGTGTTCTCTGTGAAACAGAATCCACAAGGGATTGTTGAGAGATGCAAGACACGGTTGGTTGCAAGGGGTTATACCCAAACCCATGACATTGATTATCAGGAGACGTTTGCCCCGGTTGCTAAAATGAATACCATCAGGGTATTGGTATCTGTTGCTGCTTGCAAAAATTGGGATCTTCTGTAGCCGGATGTGAAGAATGCCTTCCTCCATGGTGACTTGGAGGAGGAGGTCTATATTATGTCTATTCCTCCTGGCCTCACTCCGACTGGTGCTGAAGGGAAAGTTAGTAGATTGTTAAGGGCTCTATACGGACTGAAGCAGTCCCCAAGAGCTTGGTTTGGCCGGTTCCATAAGGCGATGGTGTCGTTTTGATACTGATGCAGGACGGCGCGTAGGGTTTACGCGTCTGTCGGCTTTTTTTCTAGGAACCCTAAATGTATGCAATGATTATATTAATTTTGCTAAAATTTAGAGCGGAATTTGCATAGACTTTAAGAAATGAGGCAACTATTTTTTTTATAAAGCATAAAATTGTTATTTTGTTTTAAAAATGATTTTCTTAAATAAAATGGTTCAATTTAAATCCGGGAAGGGAGTTCGCAACTTTCGTTCTGTTCCCTTTGTCGTAGCACAACGGAAATCGTGAACTCCAAATACGTTTCCGTTTGGAGTTTTCGACGTAGCGTTTGCTGACAAAATTCGGGCGAAAAACCCAGCAATGAGTCTAAAAATCCTAAGAGAAAATGTAGACACACGCAAAGAGGGGATAGAAGCAAATTACCCACGGAAAGAGCCGTCTTTCCGTTTTCGAAGTCGATGGCGATCACGTGAGGAGTTCCTCGTCACCTTCGAACTCCGCTCCGAGGTCAGCTGCTATCGCACACGGGCACCAAGGAACTTAAGCGCTCACTCACACGAGGTGGTTCCACGGAATCACTCAACAAAGCAAGGATGCCACAACTAAACTACCTAAATTCACTCGCTCTCACACAAAAGGTGGAGCCACGTAATCTCAAGCACTCAAGGTGGCTCCACGAAATCTCTAACACACGAACTAAACTTTCACGCTTGTTCACACAAAGAGGCTCCACGTATTCCCTAAGCAATTCAACTACCACCACTACTCACAGTAGCAATCCAATCATCAACATCCCACTATTTTCTTTAACAACCGAACAAACATAGTAACTTACATTCACTGTTCATCATCTCTTTCATGAAAGAGAGAAAGAGAGTAGCAAATGTAAAATCCCAAAAAAAATAAAATCCCCCCCTTCAGCTATTTCTTCACCAGAATTTCACTGGAAGCAATAAACAAAGTAACCAACAGGTAGTCACACATTCAACCACCAGAAATAGTGGAAACATTCAACAAGAAGACCTACAGCAAGGCAAGTTCTATAGAACTGTTACGGGAAGAAAACCTACAGCAAATCTCATCAATCAACAACACCTAATACCTACAATTGCTCCCACAGAGCTGACACGCGCCTAAGTTCTAACACTAGCAGGAATGAGGCACTGTTCATCGTCCCAACCAAGCTCACACAGGTAACACATACATCAATATCAATTTCACATTTTCATCATTCATCCCCATTACTATTTGACAGCTCCCATTTTATAGGGTTTCAAGAAACTGAAAAAAAAAATAACTTGCGGAGAGGGTCGGCCATTGCGGAAGCTTGGCTGAGCGGATATGGCGGAAGCAGGCGGTTGCAGAACCGTCGGGGGTTCTCCTGGAGTTGCGCTGAAGTCAGAGGAGTGCGGGAGGAAGCCGATCGTGGAAGAATCGCGGGCCGATCGTGCGGGAGAAGCTGCGGTTGAGCCCTAGTTGTGCGCCATTGATGGACCGGGTGAGCCTCCTGCTGTTCGCTGATTTGGGAAGGAGAACAGTGTTTTGCTCGGTGGCTCACTAACCCGGACTGCAACCTAAACTTATATATATATATAAGTATATATTAATTTGTGTATATATATAAATATATATATATATATACTTAGGTCTTTTTTTTACAGCCATATATATATATATATTTATAAATTTATATATATATATATATATATATATATAAAAATACCCCCAAAAACACAATTACATAAATTAACACAATGCAACGTTTAGGGCCGAAAGTGGTGCTGACAAATGCGACGTCGGGAACTGTTTCATCGACCTGACCTAGGTTGGTCTCCACCAGATACTCTCAGAGCAATGCTGACCATACGTTGTTCATCAAACGTAGGCTTGGGAAATTACAGTTCTCATTGTGTATGTTGACGACATTGTTATAACTGGTGATGATCATGAAGAAATTCAGAATCTGAAACAGAAGCTTGCCAGAGAGTTTGAGGTCAAGGACCTAGGAAAACTCAAGTATTTCTTGGGAATTGAAGTTGCAAGATCAAAGCAGAGGATCTTTCTCTCTCAGCAGAAATACACGTTAGATCTTCTTGAGAAGCTGGGGATGAGTGGGTGCAGACCTACTGATACTCCGATTGGGGCGTGATGATGGAGAGGAGATTGATGATATTTCAGGGTTCCATAGGTTAGTGGGGAGGCTGATATATCTGTCTCACACTCGTCCGGATATCTCCTATGTGGTGAGTGTCGTGAGTCAGTACATGCATGCTCCAAAGACACGACACATGAATGCGGCACACAGAATTCTTCGGTATCTCAAGTCGTCATCAGGAATGAGAGTTTTATTTTCCCCGAGTTCCGACCTAAAGATTGAAGTCTATACTGATGCTGATTGGGCCAGATCTGTGGATGATAGGCGATCCACCTCTGGATATTGCTCTCTTGTTGGGGGTAACCTTGTTACTTGGATAAGTAAGAAGCAACAGGTTGTGGCACGATCTAGTGCGGAGGCTGAGTTTAGAGCTATGGCCCATGGGGTCTGTGAAGGCTTGTGGCTTTCGGCCTTATTGAGCGACCTTGGTCTCGTGGAAGAGGGACCCATCCGCCTGTATTGTGACAATAAGTCATCCATCAGTATCGCTCACAATCCGGTTCAACATGACCAGACAAAACACATCGAGATGGACCGACACTTTATCAAGGAGAATATTGAAAGAGGAATCATATGTACACCCTTTGTGTCCTCCAACGAGCAACTTGCCGACATTCTCACCAAAGGATTGAGTGGGAATTCATTTGATCAGATTGTGAACAAGTTGGGCATGGTTAACATTACACGTCCAACTTGAGGGGGAGTGTTAGCAATATTAGCATTTATGTATTTTATCCTTTGTTTGTCCTCTATATATAGAGGACCCCTTTAATGAAATAAATCATCTGATTTTTCTCCCTCAACATCAATTAACAAAATGACCACAATTTTGATTATATTTTTAATTTATCTACCGCCTATTGTGAATTTCAAGATCAGGCCTTGGTATTTATGATTGTAAGATTTTGAGAAGGTGGCTTCTACTATCTTAAATATGATAACTTCATTAGGAAGCAAGACTTGATCATCAAAAGGGAATTTTTTTTCTAGTAATAGTCAAATAATGTCTTCACATCGTTGGTAAGATCACCTAAATTCCATTATCCCATACTTTTGTTTTTGAAGCTATTATTGAATAACTATCCAAGTTTTGTTTTGTTGGAAAATTTTCGGTAACCAAAAAGACTGGTGATGTATATCCGCTAAAATTATATAAGAAGATCGTCAATTCTCACTTCTTCACAATGATGTTTTGGGATCATTATATAAAAACAATTTAGTCGTTACATGGTTTGTAACTTATTGATAATCATGCCTTAGTGTGTTTGGTTTATCTAATTAAGAAAAAATTGTGCCTTCAAATTTTCTTTCAAACATTTTATTCTATGGTGAAAATTATGTTATAGTGGTGTGAAAATTCTAAGAACTTGATAACTACAGCTGTTGAAGCCAGAAAAATTTCATACTCCAAAAATTCGGATCAATGCAGCATAAGGTTACTGGTTCAGCGGTTGGATTTCATGGCTTAACGGGAAAGGACACAAAAACAGGGGGAACTATAAGAGGACCCCAGGCGCTGCGCAGGGATGTCCCACCATGTATCTGGAAGCTTAGAAGAAATTTTCCCTCCACAACCAAAAATGGCCGAGCAGAGTACAAGAAGAATACTAGCCTGATGACTATCTCAAGATGGCGACTATGAGAGATGATCACTATCTCACGGCTCAGATCTTCAGAGACGAGATTCTAAAGCTCGGGTAAAGTCCTCAATTTTGTACCTCTGGGGTACTATTTATAGGGAAATTCAAGGGGTGGGGGGTCTTATTTATATCCCAGCATCCACCTGACAACCACGCGACTACTGGAGAAGCTTGCCTGACTGGGACGAGTATCCGTCTTGGTCGCTTACCAAGCGAGTATGTAAGGGGTGCTCACCATACTCACCCATGTCTTCTACTATCTTGAATGTTGTCTTTGACTCCTGCCTTGACCTGTGGACTTTGACTCTTTGCTGACATGGCATTGAATGAGCCTACACTTGATGAATATGAGTCGTACACAATCCCCGCTTTTTGCGAGTGAATAGAGCTTGGAAGAAACATCCAACACTTATTCGGCAAGCTGCTGCTACTGGCGAGTATCTGGACTACTCGTGGTCTTTTGTTGGCTCCTGACCTCTATAAATTGAGGGTGGTGGCTCATTTTGAGGCACATTTTCTGAACTCACACAAGATGTCGTTGTCTGATGAGGAAACATATCAGGCAAGTATTGCTGAATTGGCGGGATTTCTGGGGCCTAAGACTTCAAGGAGACCCCGAGAGGATGACGATGCCGCCGAGCTCCCTCCACCAAAAAAGAAGAAATCGCAGAAGAAAAAAATGCTCGCTTCTAAGAAGAATAATCCGCCACCTGGTGTTGAGGATGTCGCCACTCCGATTGACAATTCCGAAATTTTTACTGATACTCAAAAAATGCTCAATCAACTAGACCTTGGTATTGATGTTGAACAGCCTCCTCCTGAGTCTTCTCGCCATCTTCTGCCAGAGTCTCCTCCGGCGGACCTCGCCAGGCCCCAAGCCCAGATGCAATTAGATCTTGCCGCTTCGCGAGGTTAGATCTCGCTGCTGTGCACTTCATATTGCCGCCACCTTTAGGTTTTCCTTTTGCTAACGGTTCTTTGTTACTCGCAGCTCCACCACCGAATACTGAGGCTTCCGACGAGCATTTATTTGTGCCTCCTCTGCGATCAGTTCCTTTGGTCGCTCCTGAATCCCAAGAGGGGTTGCGTCCTGGTCTCTCCGTTCGAATCAGAGTCGGTTCGTCGAAGAAGTGACCCGAGAAACAAATCCTCGGTGCGAGAAAATAAGGAACTTCCCGCGAAGAAGACCTCGCAACAAGGGGCGGGTAGGACATCTCTCCCTGCGACAGGCTCGTCGCAGCCTTCGACTGAGTAATCCTCCGCCTTCGCCTCCGTCCTTGTAGCCTACTCCTTCCGCTCCCTCGGATGCCCGTTTCCAAAAGGCTCCTGCCTCCTCACACGCTCCCGCGAGCTCGTCGTAAGGCCGAGGCGAAAGATACACGCACTTCTTCGCGCCGAGGGTAGGGGGATAGATTTTGGTGATCGCGGCCAGGGGCAAGCCGCCGATCGTCAAGGAGGTTCCTCGTCAGGTCAGCGAGATTCAGCTAATCACAGCCCTTCCCTCCGCCGATCTCGATCTTCTCGGCTGGGTAACTCGCCGTTTGCTGAATAGTATATCGCTTTTTTGTCGCGGTTTCATCTAATACCGTCGACTCTCTTTTTCTGACAGGCCGCCCCTCAACCCCGGGGGGTGCTTTCATCGACGCCCTTTACCTCCCCTCCCACGAGTATCGCCTGGCGGCCGCTCGCGCTTATATGGAGTTGGAGGCGAAGTTTGATCAGCTTGCTATCTGCTATCCTCATCGTCAGATCTCTGCACTAGAGGTTCGAGTGGCGAAGATGGAAGAACTCTCAGAGAGGCTTGCTGGCATCGAGTCCCATTTCCACTTGATCAACGAGTTGGATCGGCGATAATCGATGACCGAACATCGCCAGCAGCTACATCACGACGAGCTGCCCGACATGCAAGCGAGCATGAGATCGGTTGGAAGGCTGGTGAGGATGGAGGAACAACTTTGTCGAATCGACGACGCGATGACTGTGGAAAGCGAGCACTATCGGCGCGCACGCGACATGGAATGGGTCGGGCGACATCCTCTACCCGATCAGCGGCCTCCTAGGAATTAGGATTTTTTTCTTTAGTCTTCTTTCTTTTTCTTCGCTGCTGGCAACTTGTAAAATCTGTTAACTTGATATCTTCTGTTTGACGTGTTTCGATCTCGCGCTTTGATTGGTGACTTGTACTTTCTGCGATGATGCTTATGGTTGTTTGTTTCATTTTTGCGACTTCAGGAGTTGATTGTGTAGATATTGGTGAGTTAGCGCTTTTCCGACGAATCCTTGCGAGTTAGAGCTTTGGCGACTTCCTATGTGTGGCAGGCAGGCAACAACTTTGTGCGATACTTGCGGCGAGATACCCAATACCCCCTGGCCTCCTCCTATAAATAGAGGCGGTGGGTATGTATTAATTACGCTATCAGCGATTTTGCTTTCCTGCTCGCGACTATCTCTGATCTTCTTCTTTCCTACTATTGATAGTCGCGGCTTTTCTACTCGCATTTCATGGTGGTTGGGGATGATGTTGCTGCTCGCCGCTTGGGGTATGCGAGGAACTTCGTAGACACGGTTTTCAAAAAGTCCATTGCTGAGGAGAGGAACTTAGAAGATTTCATTAAGCGGTTCCTTCCAGAGGGATACTCGGCGAGGCTTCCTCGTTGGGGGGAGTGACTTAACACTGTCTTGGAGGATGAGCTCGTCCTCCCCATTCGCCACTTTGAAGTTGGCTTGCTGCTTCTGCTGTGGCCAAAATACTGCCAGATACTTCGGTATTTTGGCACAGTCCCTGCTTAAATCAACCCAAATGGCGTGGCGATGATTATGGGGTTCCTTTGCTTCCTGCGATCAGAGAAGATCACCTTCGATCTCTCCGTCTTCCAGAAGATCTTCGCCTTTGTGGCGACTAATGAGGAAGTCGTCTTTCCAAGCAGCCACGTGTACACCCTAGTCAGCACGGTGAACAAGTTTCATCGTTGGGATGAGTGGCTTGTCATCGTCAGTGGCTACTTTGAATGAGTTCCTCGCCGGCTGCAACATCCATCCGAGGCGACCTTCCTGCCACCTCTCCTAGATGGGTTGCGAGAGCAACTCGTCGATGCTTTCAGATTTCGTAAATATGACGTCGTCCATTGCAATGTTGTCAAAAACGCGTTTTTGCACGTAAGATCGTACGATTTTTACGGGGGATACGATCTTCGGGGTAGCCTAGATCACGTGCACCATAGAAACGGTAGGATCGCCGTTTAGGATCGTAGGATCGTACGATCCTAAACGATCCTACCGTTCAAGGAAAACATTATATTTAGCGCGACACTCCCCTCCCGAGCTCTGCGAAGCAGCCGCTGCCCGCTGCCGCCCCATTCCGCCTGCGCGCGACATTGAGACGCCGCTGCCGCCATATTCCGTTGCCGCCGCTGGTGTTTGCTCGCCCGAGAAAGGTCTTCTTCTCCTTCTTGCTGATCTGGTGCAGTGGTGCGAGTTCTTCTTCTCCTTCCTGCTGTTCTGTCGAGCTTTTCTGGTGCGAGAAAGGTGCTTCCTGCTGATCTGCTGCAGTGGTGCCGGTTGCGAGCTCTTCTTCTTCTCCGATCTGGTACGATTTTTTTTTGCCTTATTTTGGTTCCATTCCTAATCTCTTGTTCACTCTTCCTTGCTATTGTTTAGTATTTCCTATCGATTCTCCTGCAAGAGCTGTTCTTCATTTGTTCATTGTGTGCTGTGTTCGCCATTAAATGTTGATTTGTTGGACTTCTGTCTCGTTGCTAGAAGGTTGGCCTGCTTGAGGTCCTGGTGGACTAATGGCTCCAGTTTAGCCTGGTGGAGCGAGGAAGAGCAGAGGGGTTGCCTGATTTTTTTCCGGTTGATATTAGTGAATTTTTCTGGTTGCCTTTTTTCTTGCCTGATTTTTTTTTCTTGCGTATGGTTTGATTTATTTTGTGAGTAGGTAGTTAAAAATGGCTTCAAGCAGTGCTTCAGGTAGTGCAGTTGGGAGTAGCAATGCTCCTGTCACCGCTAGCAAAGGGTCTAAAATGGGCAAAAATGCTCCTGGAAGTAAGAGTGATATTGGATGGAAGTATGACATCCCAGTGGAAGAAGATGCAAAAAAAAAGTGCAAATTTTGTGAGAAAACAGTGATCGGGGGAATTTATAAATTGAAACATCATTTGGTGGGTACTCAAAAAGATGTTGGAGCATGTAGAGCTGTTCCTGCGGAAGTGAAGAAAGAGATATGGGAGATCGTTGTTGGGTTGCAAGAGAAGTTAGTGAAGAAAAAAATCCCCCATGTGGAAGAAGAGGAGGATGTTGGTGACTTGAAGAGGAAAAGGGAAGATAGAAGCTTAACTGGACTTTTTAAGAGAAGTGGAGCAAGTACAACTCAAAGTACCATCAATTCAATTTTCAAGAAGGGATTGCATGAAGAAGCATACAATGATATAACATCATTCATCTACAACAACGCTTTACCATTCAATGTGGTAAAAAGTGAAGAATTTCATAAGATGTGTGAATCTATATCAAGGCATGGCTTGGGTTTTAAGCCTCCATTTCATGATATCAGAGTGAAATATCTGAAACAACAATATCAACTGACTATGGAGAATATTTTAGAACATAGAGCTCATTGGAAAAAAATGGGATGCACTATAATGACAGATGGATGGACTGATAAAAGAAGGAGAACATTGATCAATTTCTTAGTGAATAGTTCAATGAGAACTATATTTCTAAAGTCCATTGATGCATCTCATATATCTAAAACAACAGAAAATGTCTTCAAGATGATTGATGATATTGTTGATGAGGTGGGTGAAGAGAATGTTGTCCAGGTGGTGACGAACAACGCTGCAAATTACAAAGCCACTGGAGAAATGTTAATGTTAAAGAGGAAAAGATTATATTGGACTCCATGCGCTGCTCATTGTATTGATTTGATGTTAGAGGATTTTGAGAAGAAGATACAAGTCCATCATGATACAATTCATAGAGCAAAGAGAATCACGACATATATTTATTCCAGAACATCTCTCATATCTTTATTGAAAACCTTCACTAAAGACAGGGAATTAGTGAGACCGGCAATGACACGTTTCGCCACTTCATACTTAACTTTGGGCTGCCTTAATGAGAACAAACTTGCTTTGATAAGAATGTTCAATTCAGATCAATGGAAAGCTAGCCGAGTTGCATGTTCAAGTGAAGGAAAGCTAATTGAGAAGGTGGTGATGGATAAAGATTTTTGGAAGAATATTGTCATTTGCTTGAAGGGTGCTTATCCCTTAATGAAGGTGCTTCGTTTGGTTGATTCTGATGAGAAGCCTGCTATGAGATATATATATGAGGAAATGGATCGAGCAAAAGAACACATTGCCCGTGCCTTTAATGGTGTGCAAAAATTGCAAGTCAATTAGTTTCCTTTTTTTAAGTATTATAGTCTTATAGATATGAGATTTTTTTTCCTTATATACTAATTTTATTATTTGTGATGATTAGTTATCAACCAGTTTGGGATGTGATTGATGCTCGATGGGACAAACAATTGCACAGACCATTACATGTTGCAGGCTATTATCTAAACCCTCAATTTCACTATAGTCCGTCATTTAAAGCTGATTATGAGGTGAAGCGAGGACTATATGACTGCATAGAAAGAATGACCGGGGGAGATATTGATGAAATTTCAAAGATTGATGGCCAATTGGAGGATTTTAAGAATCGGAAAAAATTCTTTGGCTCTATCGTAGCCAAAAATAGTATTAATATCAAAACTCCGGCGGCATGGTGAGATTCTTATGGAGAAGAACATCCGGAGCTACAAAATTTTGCAAAACGTGTATTGAGTTTGACATGTAGTTCTTCTGGATGTGAGCGAAATTGGAGTGCATTTGAAAGGGTATAGTTACAATTTATTAAATATTTTTAATCACCAATATTATTGTATACTAATTAAATTTTTTCCAGGTACACACAAAAAGAAGAAATCGTTTGAAGCAAAAGACAATGAATGATGTTGTCTTTGTGATGGCGAATTCTCGTTTGACAAATAGCAAGTTAAAGAAAACTCGGAAAAATAATTTTGATGATATTCCATCCGATAACGAGTGGATTGTTGCCGATGAAGATGATGAAGAAGATCTTGAGATAGAGCCTCCGGATGTTGAAGAGGTAGCTGCTCGCATAGGAGGAGAACAAGATCTTGGGATAGATGAAGGCGACGAAGATGCTTCATTAGGCAATTTGGACTTTAGCTTAGATGACTTATTTTGAACGAGGTAAATGTAGTAATGCACTATTATTATTTACTATCATACTATGCAGTTGAACTTTTCTTTTATATATATTGTTTTTTGATTAATGATCTACTACATATATTTATACATAAATTAGATTTATTTAATTTTGTATACTAAGTAAGATCTTACCGTTTCGTGTCGATCCCACGTTTTACGATCTTACCACTGCTGACCGATCTTAGGTAAGATCTCGATCTTGACAACATTGGTCCACTGGCGACTTCATGTCAATCATGAATCAGCTGGTGAAAATCTTCCCGGGCGAAGTTGAACATCTGCGTGAGCTTCTTCCGTACTTGTTGCCTTCGACACGTATCTTGCTTGGCGCGGCGAATAACTATTTTCTTTCTTTTTCCAGCTTCTTGCATTCTTCTGCGAGAACCCCTCCCACTGGCGAAGGAGGTCGCGACTTCTCGTCAGAGCTCGCAAAATCCGCCTGCTGATGTCGAGGAAGTGTCAGAGCCCTCAACGAACCCTTCTGCACGCACTGAAGATCAACAGAGACTTGGCGAGAAAGGGGGTTTCTCGCATAAAGGAAAGGGCATGACCAAGTCCTAAGAACCTGCGAGGAATAAGGCGAAGGTCTCCCGTGAGGGCTTCTGCGAGAAGGCCGATCCTTCTGAGGCTGGCGAGTCTTACCTTCATCTGAACTATCGACTAGGACGCGATGGCGAGGATGCCTGCGGTCGCCCGCTGGTGACCTGGGATGAGGGCGTGCATAAGGTGACCTTGAGCACCAACTTTGCCCGCCTGGTCGGAGGATTGGGAAGATAGAGGCGAGACGTATGATGTCGCCTTCGCGCTCTATGGTGCACAAACGTCAAATCGTTGCAGGATGTCTGCGCGGAAGAACTCGCGAACTAAATTGCTCGCTCGCTCCTGCGAGCTACCGAGCTATGCCATTACACGGTGAGGAGATTGCTCGAGCCCCAGCAGCAGGTCAAGGTGCCGAGTAATAGGATTTTGGAGCTGGGGCCCATGGCCGCCCAGTATAAAGTTTATGAGGTAACCCCGGTTCGGATGCGTGATCTTTGCATAGTCGTCTCTTGTTAATGGTCATGCTGACGACTATTGTTGTTACTCGCAAGAAGCCGAGCACAACAAGGCGTAGAAGGTGTCCTAGCTAGAGCAGGAGCTAACGAACACCAAGGTGGCTTTGGAGGTAGCTCAGGTGCGGAATGCCGAGCTCGAAAATCGCTCACCCGAGCAACAACCCACGGTTCCAGTCCCTCCTGGAGTTGGCATGAGGATCTGCTTTCATAGCGATGAGATACCTGCGATTCGTCGTGGCATCCCGCGGGCGACTGGGAATGTCGTCCTCACAAAGCTGAGGGTCGATGAATACCTTGGTCTGGAGGCCTCTGACTTGACGGTGATGGACCTCATCCCGGGCTTGCTCGCCGAAGAATCCAACTCGCCCGACCGCGTTCTGTCCTCCACTACTGATACTGACGAAGATGAAGATGACGAGGATGGAGAAGACGACGATAACGAGGATGGAATGGAGGAGGTAGAAGCTGAAGTCGTGATCGAGGACGTGAACGATGATGAAGCTGATACTGGCAATGATGATACTTAGTCGGCGGAAGACCTCCTGCGCACGGACATGCTTTAGACTTTGTAAATAGATAGACATTTTTTGGACGAACTTTTATACAAGGCGTCATTGCTACGTTTTGTAATGTAATGCTCGCCAAATATATATTAAAGAAGAAGTCTTTTGCTCGATCGTTACTTTTTATGCTCGTCTGTCTTTGATACTCGCTAGGTTCATATGCGTGAGGGTATTGAGTGTTCGCTATGCCCATCTCATACTCGCACCTGCATGCTCCAGAACTCCGATTAACTCGCACGTTCTGGGACTCTTGGGTGGTCCATTCTCGAACCCCTTACGGGAATTCGGCAACGAAGTAGAGGAACTCAAGTTCTCGCGTCGTTCTCTCGCTTAACGAGAGAGGGTACGAAGAACGAGCCACTTCGCTCTCTCGAGGAGAGCAAAGCCCCAACTCCCTGTAAAAATCTGGCCTACGCCCCCTCCGGAAATTGCGAAATTCTTTTTGCAATCCCATCGTAGTTTTCGCATTTCCGCAGGAACGTAGTACCTGTGTACAACCGTTTGGAGCCAGTATATCGCTTCGTCAGGTTGTTTGTGGGTCACCACTCCACAAAAAACCCTGTATAGGGTTGACAAGCAGCTATTATTTTCGTGACCACGGCTTATTTATTTCCCTCTGGTCCCCCTGTTTCATAGCGCTTCAACGTTTCTTTCGAGATTCTTGCCCCAACAATTTGGCAACTCTCTATCGATGTTAGTTCCCGTGGTTCCCGCGCAGGGAAAGTGTCTTCTTTAGCTAAAATGTGAGTACCCGAGGTACATTTTCCTCGTCCCGATCACCGAACGGGGACGAGGCATACCCACATCAGAACGGCTCCTTCCCGGGTTTAGACCGCAACGCACAATGAACTAAATCATTGCGTTCGGGTGTTCCTATTAGCGGCAGCAGACCCAGTTGCACAAGGCTGATTACTTGTACGCTACGAGCTCATCATCTCATGGTGTATTTGAGCCGAGTGCAATACCATACCACTGGTATTGCAAACAGCCTTCGTCTGCCCTCCACTATACAAATAGTGCCTTCTTGTCTCGGCGTAGCTCTAGAGACTCCTTCTGCTTATTAGCTTTGCCCCGAATTCGCAGATTGGAAATTCGAGATTTGAAAGGAGTCCCCGGACATGGTGGCCCTGTTTGATCGCTTCACGATCGAGGCTACGTCGAGGTTCACTATCACAGACGGCATTCTCCTGAGATCAATATAGCCTGGAAATTGTTCATGAAGTTCTACCTATTTTGCCCTTGTTTGTGTACCTAGACACAACCTAACAGGGTCAAAATAGCTTTAGAGAAGGGTTCCCTAGGCTCAAAATTTCCTTAAGACTTACTCTAGTTGTAAACTAAGAACTCATGTCAAGTTGTAAACTTGGAACTCACATTTCCTCCCCCTGGTCCCAGCTCTTCCTACACACTGAACCCTATCCGAATTTTAGTATGACGCAATAGCGAGGGACTCGCTCAACCTCCTCCACCGGGAGGGGGATACATGGGGGAACTCTTTCCCCTTGTGGAGTTACCATCTCCTCAAGGTGAAACCAACCCAAGGATGCTATCCCCTCTCTTCGCTTCGCTTCGTTCTCCCCCATGGGAGAGTTCTAGCTACGCTCAAAGAGCTTCGCTAGAGAGCGTAGCGATCTAAAGAAGCTCGTCTAGAAAGAAGAACCCTTGAGGTTTTTTTTAACCCAAGACAAGGAGGTGTTCTCTATGACCGCTTCAAGAGAGTGCTACTAGGTGGATGTAGCACTCTCTTTCCGCTCTCTAGCTGCAGGAGACTTCACACTTTCCCCAATCGAGAAAAACCGAGTGTTTTTTTCTCAATTCGGGACTGTGCCCGACCTAACCCATCCCTTACCCTTACCTTCTTGCCGCGGGGTTGAAGACCAATACCAGCGGGAAGAGAAGGGTCAGGCCCTTTGTATTAATAAATAAACTGCGGTCACGGAAATAATAGTGAGCGCAATGTGGAAGTGGGTGAGATCTAGCGCTTGTCAACCCTATACAGGGTTTTTTGTGGAGTGGTGACCCACAAACAACCTGACGAAGCGATATACTGGCTCCAAACGGTTGTAAACAGGTACTACGTTCCTGCGGAAACGCGGAAACTACGATGGGATTGCTAAAGGAATTTCGCAATTTCCGGAGGGGACGTAGGCCAGATTTTTACAGGGAGTAGGGGCTTTGCTCTCCTCGAGAGAGCGAAGTGGCTCGTTCTTCGTACCCTCTCTCGTTAAGCGAGAGAACGGCAGGAGAACTTGAGTTACTCTACTTCGTCGCCGAATTCCCGTAAGGGGTTCGGGAATGGACCACCCAAGAGTCCCAGAACGTGCGAGTTAATCGGAGTTGTGGAGTGATGACCCCTCCGAGTAGGGGCCGCCGCTGGGAAATTGTGGTTGCTCGCACCTGCAGGCTCGCACCGGCATATTCGCATCGACATTGATGTAAACCTAATCTGGGTTTTGAATTAAAATAATTTTTTATGAAAATAAATTTATTTATTGTAGAATAAAATTAGGACTTTGAAAAACAAATTGATTTTTTTATTTTGAGAAGGGGGCCGAGCGGGCAAAATCGAAGTTTTGCGCGCGACATCACTCCCAACGCCTGAACTTCGAAAGAGCATTAATCGTTATTAGTAAAATATTTTGAGGCGATTAACGAGTTGAACCCTGACGAGATTTGTAATTCCACAAGCAAAGTACAAATAATAATTTATGAAATAGCGGTAATTAAAATAGTAGAACGTCAAAGTCAAGCTCGGATTATATAAGGGAAATGCATAAATTTAGCCCAACTAAATTGGTGCAAGAGTTTAGGGATTACGACAGAGGTGGCTAGGCCAGCCAAATTCACGGAGCACAGCCGCCCGGGTCTGATTTGACTTGGATTGGCGCCATAACAGTGGCGAGGTCGACAACTTTGATTCCAGATCGTTAGAAAATTGGTGTCGAGGTCGACGACGATCTGAACTTCAAAATCAGAGGAGGGAGTGGCCTTGGGAGGGGTCAACTGATCTACGACAGCGAGTTCTAGATCGTCGGGTGGATGTGCTAAGGTCGACGATGGTCTGGAATCCTACACCCGGCGGGAGGAGGATGTGGGTGTGATTGACAGGTTGTAGGAGGCGGGGCTGGAGGCGGCAAGTTGAGCGACGATGGAGATCGGCGAAAGCGGGCTTGCTGGAGGCGGCGGTTTGAGCGGCAGCCGACACTTGCAGAGAAGCAATTTTTCACTTCTCTTTTCTTGTTTGGGTTCCTCTTTTCTTCTTGTATGGGGCCAATATTTAATATAGCAGCAGAGTCTTCAATTTTGACAAGAAATTATAATAGGTAGGCGCAGAGTCTTCAATTTTGACAAGAAATTATAATAGGTAGGTTTAATTTTGGAAGGCCGTAAATTACATATCTCTTGCCTCCATTCAAAGCATTGCTTGAAAAGTAATTATATGACCAACTATATTATTTCCTTGGTGTAATTTTAAATTTATGACTCCCTAGAATAACCTAAGTTTGCCTTTACCGTCCTACTACCAAAATTACCGGACCTATTTATTCAGGGTCTTAACGTGCGGTCAAACCAATGAGCCAAAACAAGTACATGAAATAAGGACGAGTACATGAAAATGAAAACGAGTACATGAAATGAAATACAAAAAAATATGAGAATGAACTATGATGCGACAAATGATGCATCAATTCTCCTGAGGTTGAAAGAGCTTGAGCCCGACGAGACTTCACAAAAACTGGCAATAGAGAGGTCTGACATCATCGCTAGTGCTAAATTTGGTGGTATATCTGGGGCCTTTACATGTGGCTCAACTGGTGACCCAATACGCTGTTGAACATGAATTAGACCAAACCTCCTGCAATAAGCAATCAAATGACCTCCCTTTGAAAAGTACAACTCATGGCGATAATGACCAACCATGAGTTTGTAATGTTCAAAGATTACTCGCAAAATATTAGCAGTAATTGCATGCAATTCTTTTAAATAATTAATATGAGCTTACGCATCGAATGAAATACGTTCATGCAACGAGAGATGATTTCGGTTAGCTGGGCAGAGCAACGCGTAGAAAATCTCGAAAGGAGATATATTAAGAGAACGACTTTTAGAATTATTACATGTGAAATTTGCTTGTGAATATACCAGATCACATTGCTTTGATTTCCTCTCAGTTAGACACCTAAGAAAGTTCCCAAAACTTTGATGAACAACTCGGGTCTGTACATCAATCAGAGAGTGATGAACACTACTAAATTCGAGTTTGGTTCCCTTCTGACCCCATAGATTACTCAAAAAATATGATTTAATATAATGACGCAACTCCACAAATATGTATATCTCTAAATGATAATAAGGTGAGATAAAAGCGTCGTCTCTAAATATGAAATTGACCAAGTGGGGTGTGTGGGGTGTGTGACTTTCCGTCATAGTATCAAATGTCTGAGAAATATCATGTGGTACGTTGGGAATCGATAGATGTGGGGTGAGCAACACATCTGGGCTATGAGTCACTTCATGGGATGGGTGTTCAGGCGGGAGTGCAGTGAGAAGTAATGTGATGGGGCTAGTGAGAAGTGAACTAGAAGTCATAGAGGTTCTCTCGCGTGTTCTTGGTATAAGACAGTTCTTCTGGGGTAAAAGAACAATCTTGTACCCGTGATACTCAAAGTAGTGAGAGTTCCTCGTGCCGTTGTGCATGACGTGTTGGTCATATTGCCAAGCCCTCCCTAATAGGATGTGACAGACAACCATAGCAACAACATAGTACTCTATCCGATTACGTGCTCCCTATTGAAAATTCTACTAGATAGTAATGTGTGACATAGTCAAATGTCTATTGACTCTGGATAGGCTGTAGGGTTGTTCTAATGGATGTGTCGCAAGCCCTAATATGTCGACCATCCGTTGAGATACAAAATTTTCCATACTACCACTATCGATGATAATAGAACAAAATTGCCCTTTGATGCGTGCAGTAGTGCGGAAAATATCGTGTCTCCTATGGTCATCCTCAGTAGACTCACTAGTGGTGATCAAGCTAGAACATAAGACACAGACTAAGTGTTTGACGTGTTCTCCTTCCACTTCTATGACATCCTTAGACTCGTGCTTAAGCTCTAACTCAGGGTGAGACTCGTTAACGTAAACTCCATACTCAGGCTCACGTCCATCGGTAGAATCGATAATAGCGACGAAGTGGCATCACAGGCACTCAGGTTATTTATGTCCCGGTTCCATACACTCGAAGCATCAAAATACTTTAGTGTTGGGCTTACCCCCAATAATCTCCTTACCCTTAGAGGGCACAGTGGACGAGATCGGAGTTCCGATAGTGATAAGAGGGTGAGGGAAATCCGATATCCTAGCAGTGGTGGTAGCGGTGATGCTCGATGTGGATCTTTCGGTATTCCTACCTTCAGAGGTCCGCTTCTGTAAGGACTCCACTCTCCGTGCGCGACTCAAAATCTCTCTCAAGTCCTTATAATCAAAAAGCTTGAGATTGTCTCTAATAGAATAGTGTAACTCGTTCAGATAACGGGATACAGTCATGTCATTGTCCTCTCGGAGGTCGAGGCGAGACTGTAGGGCTAGGAACTCGTTCGTATACTCATCCACCGATAATTTGTCTTGTCGTAGGTTGTGGAACCGACGGTAGAGGATCTGTAAATAATTGGGTGGGATGTATCATTTCCGAAGTTGCGTTTTAAATTCTGCCCATTTGGTGATAGGAGGCAAGCCAAGATTAAACCTAGAACGCTCTAATTGTCCCCACCAAACTTGGGCGGACTCTTTCAGTCTAAGCTTGACGTACTCAACTTGTCTAGATTGAAGCAATTGCTTCCAAACCAGGAAACGATCCATTCGTTCACACCAATCTAAACAGCCATCGGGTTCTAAATGTCCCTCAAAATCACCAACATCTAATTTGATTCCTACTTCCCAACAAGGGTGGTTACATGGTTCAGGTTGTACAGGCTCTATAGATTGAGGCATGATGTCTTCTATAGTGTTGACCGACGTGCGTAATCCATTCACTGCGTGCCTAAGACGTCTCATGGTGGTGGTGAGATTGTCGACTGCTTTCATTAAGTCGCTCATATGCTGGGTCAGATCCCCTACGCTATTTTCTAAATGATCAACTCGTTTCTCCATTTTAAAAATTTTGATTGCAAGTCTTCAGAAAAATTTTAATTGATTTTAAAAGGATAATAAGTTTAAATTCTTTTTTAAAAATATGAAGATTAAATCAAGTTTAATAAACCCTTTTTTTAAAGCAAGTACAAATTTTGTTAAAATACCGGATCAACCGATTCACGGTAGGAGTGAATCGAAACCTGATACGACCCCGCCTGGCGCTGGGCTGCTCGCAGGGCCATCTAACCCAGGATCCATAGCCAGCCGGCAGCCGGTCGCACCAGGGCACGCGGCCCATACACCCCAACCCATCTCCACTGCGGGACCTGGGCTGCTCACAAGGCCCAACGCGAAGTCAGCCACCCAGGATCCATAGCCAGGCCACCCGCAGTGACGGGATGTTGAGGCGGGGGCTCGATCCCCCAACCTCCTAGACATAAGACTCGCTTCCGCTGAGTCCCCATCACCAACTGATCCGCGGATCAGTTGGTGATGGGGACTCAGCGGAAGCGAGTCTTATGTCTAGGAGGTTGGGGGATCGAGCCCCCGCCTCAACATCCCGTCACTGCGGGTGGCCTGGCTATGGATCCTGGGTGGCTGACTTCGCGTTGGGCCTTGTGAGCAGCCCAGGTCCCGCAGTGGAGATGGGTTGGGGTGTATGGGCCGCGTGCCCTGGTGCGACCGGCTGCCGGCTGGCTATGGATCCTGGGTTAGATGGCCCTGCGAGCAGCCCAGCGCTAGGCGGGGTCGTATCAAAACCTCTGATTCCAAACTGATGTAAACCTAATATGGGTTTTGAATTAAAATAATTTTTGTACGCAAATAATTTTATTTATTGTAGAATAAAATTTGGGCTTCGAAGAACAAATTGTTTTTTAATTTTGAGAAGGGGGTCGAGTGAGCCAAATCGAAGCTTTGCGCGCGAGATCACTCCCAACGTCTGTACTTTGCAAGAGCGTTAACCGTTGTTAGTAAAACATTTTGAGGCTCTTAACGAGTTGAACCCTGACGAGATTTGTAATTCCACAAGCAAAGTACAAATAATAATTTATGAAATAGCGGTAATTAAAATTGTAGAATGTTGAAGGCAAGCTCGGATTATCTAAGCGAAATGCATAAATTTAGGCCAAATAAATTGGAGCAAGAGTTTAGGGATTACGACAGAGGAGGCTAGCCCAGCCAAATTCACGGAGAACAGCCTCCCGGGACTAATTGTACTTTGATTGGAGCCGGAACAGTGGCAAGGTCGACAGCTTTGATTCCAGATCGTCGAAAAATTGGTGTCAAGGTATACGACGATCTAAACTTCAAAATCAGCGAAAGTAGTGGCCTTAGGAGGGGTCGACGACAGCGAGTTCCAGATCGTCGGAAGAATGTGTTGAGTCCGACGATGGTCTGGAATCCTACACTCGGTGAGAGGAGGACGTGGGTGCAAGCGGCGGAGGCACGAACAGTTGAACACTGCTGGTTGGCAGACGTCTTCCTAGAGTCGGCAGATTGACGGATCGGCGGAGACGGGGCTGGTTGTAGGCGGCAAGTTGAGCGGCGGTAGAGACCAACAGAAGCGGGCTTTCTGGAGGCGGCGGGTTGAGCAGCGGCCGACACTTGCACAGAAGCGATTTTTTACTTCTCTGTTCTTGCTCGGGTTCCCCTTTTCTTCTTGTACAGGGCCAATATTTAATACAACAACATAGTCTTCAATTTTGACAATAAATTATAATAGGTAAGAGTAGAGTCTTCAATTTTGACAAGAAATTATAATAGGTAGGTTTAATTTTGGAAGGTCGTAAATTACATATCTCTTGCCTCCATCCAGAGCATTACTTGACAAGAAATTATATGACCAACTATATTATTTCCTTGCTCTAATTTTAAATTTATGTCTTCCCTAAAATAACATAAGCTTGCCTTTACCGTACTACTACCAAAATTACCGGACCAATTTATTCAGGGTCTTATCGGGCGTTCAAACCGATGAGTCAAAACAAGTTCATGAAATGAGGACGAGCACAAGAAAATGAAAACGAGTACATGAAATGAAATACAAAAATAAATATATGGGAAGGAACTACGATGCGACGAAGGATGCATCATGCATGCTCGCACCTGCATATTTGTACTTGCATGTTCGCATCTGCATGCTCGCATCTACATGCTCGCACATGCATGTTTGCATTTGCTTGCTCGCATCTGAGTTCTCGCACTGCATATTCGTACATGCATGTTCGCACCTGCAAGCTCGCACTTGCATATTCGCACCTGCATGCTCACCTCTGCAAGGTCGCACCTGCATATTCGCACCTGCATGCTCACATCTGCATGCTCGTATCTGCATGCTCTCCTGCATATTCGCACCTATATGCTCGCGCATGCACGCTCGTACAAAGAACTCATCATATCTGTTTGCTTGTATGCTAATGAGTTCGCCCAAATACATACTTGCTTATATGCTAAATTCCTCTGTTTGTTCTGTCTCATCATCCACTCTGGGCTTTTTAGGAGAACCAAGTCGAAAGCTAGTTCCCAAACCGATTGTGGAGGTGAACTTTTCTGCTTTAGCATTCTCAAGACACTTCTTGAAAGGAAAGACAACCTGCTCAATCTCGTGTTTCAGGGGGGCGAGAAATTTATTAAAATTTGAACAACTTTTTACATTCTAGTAAACGTACCATCTATGTTGCACCGGCACTGACACGGGACACGCGATACGGCGCGACCCGACACGCGACTCTTCAGTTCTCAAAAAATACCATATTCGGACACGCCGGAACTCGTATATTAAATATTCATTTTTTATAATTATGAAAATTTTAAAACATTTAACAAAAAAAATTAACAATTAACAAATATTTAAATAAATTAAGTCATGTTTAAATATTACTCATCAAATATTCAAATGCAAAACATAGCAAATGATCAAAAAATTATAGAACATTAACACATTATCATTATATATCATCAGTAAAAATAATGAATTCTCATGCAAACTTTTCTCTCCACTCTCAATCTTCCTTTTTCTAGAGAAAATATGTACGTCACTAGTAAATCCACTTTCACTACTTGAAATGCTAGAAGGGGGTAAAGGCACTTCCAAGACAAATTGTCACCCGCCTCACCATGAGTAGCTAACTTAGGGACACGCGTGTCCGATTGAGCGGGACACGCGTGTCTGATTGAGCGGGACACACGAGTCCCACGTGATCCAGCGTGTCGAATTTCCGACTCGAGTGTGAGAGAGTTGGACGAGTGTCGGACTCTCCGACACCGACACGCTGGGCATTTTGAAGTGTCGGTGCTTCATAGCGTACCATTTCCTGTTAGGGATAGAAACTTTTCAGATCATCACCTCTTCAAGTGCTTCCGAGTAGTTCCCCTTTCTGATTTTGCAGGTGATATCCTCTGGTGGTTAATGTTTGTGGATGATGAAGGGCCCCTCCCAATTAGAGTTCAGCTTCCCGACTACGGTTTCTCTTCCTACCGAGTCCACTTTTTCACGACGAGATCTCCTGCAAGAAACTGCTTGATGCGGACATTTTTGTCGAAATGCTTCGTCATTCGCCTCTTGAACTTCTCCTGGGGAATCGATGCTAGGTCTCGAAGCTCTTCGATGTAATCCATAGAAAGCCTCTAGCCCTCTTCATTTGTTAGGTGTCATTCCTCGTTGCCTTCTCCTGCCGCAACTACTCACGGACTTCTAACTTCGAACTCCACTGGGATGAGAGCCTCAGACCCGTGGGATAATTTGAAGGGTATTACCCCCGTGGCTGAGTTATGAGTGGTTCTCATGGCTCATAGGACTGAAGGAAGCTGCTCTGCCCAGTTCCCGTTCAGATTTGTGACCTTCTTCAAGAGGTTGATGATCAGCTTGTTAGCAGCCTCTATCTGTCTTTTTCTCTGGGGGTTATGGACAGAGGCAAATCGAAGATCCGTCCGTAGTTGCCTGCAGAAGTCTTCCAGCTCCATGCTGACAAATTATGGGCCATTGCCGATCATGAGGCGAGAGGAATCCCAAATCTGCAGGCTATCTCTCCCCAAATGAAATTCTTCACGATTTGAGATATGGTCTTGGCCAGAGCTTTCGCTTCTATCCAGTTGGAGAAGTAGTCTATCATAACGAGAACGAACCTCCTCTAACCGCTAGCCTGTGGAAAAGGGCATATCAAATCCATTCTCCAAACGTCAAAGGGTCAAGGGGCGGTAATCGAACGAAATTGCTGAGCTGGCTGTAACTGGAGGGGAACGAAGAGCTGACACTCCTGACACTTTTTTGAGAAGGCTTTCACATCTTTCCGGATGGTCGGCCAAAAATAGCCATGCCTAAGAATTCGTTGCTACAGAGTGCGAGTCTTAGAGTGGATGTCACACTCCCCGAATGGATTTCTTCCAGCACTCCGGGAACCTCAGTCTCTGACACGCACCTGGTCAGGGGGGCCGAGATGGTTTAGTGGGATAGTTCTCCTTCATGCAATAGGTAGTAGGTTGTCTTGTATCAAAACTTTCTTTGGTCATCATCGTAGGCTGGAAGTCGGCCTGTTGCTAGAAAGGTAACGAGCAGATTCATCGATTAAGCTCGTTGTTCGATCTCCATCATCTCTCCTTTTTCGATGGACAACCGAAACAACTTTGTCACAGTTCTCCCAGTCCTCGGGGCCTACTTGGCTAGGTGGTCAGCTTCTGAGTTCTCCTCTCGCGGCACATGTTCAACGAAAAAAGACTGAAAACTCCTCATCAAGCCTTTCACCTTTACCAAGTATCTTTGCAGGATGGAGTCGTGCACTTCAAACTCTCCTCTGATTTGTGACGCGGCCACCATTGAGTCGGTGAAGACCCTGATATCCTGAATTCTCAACTCCTTGGTGAGACGTAAGCTTGCCACCATGGTCTCGTACTCCACTTGATTATTCGTGACGGGGAAGAGGATCTAAATTGCTGCTCGATCCTAGTTCCTTGCGGGCTCACCAGCACGACGCTCACTCCCACCAAATTTTTTCCCGAAGCCCCCGTCCACGAACATCTTTCAGGAAACTGGGCTTGAAGATCCCTCGTCTCCACCTGCTTCGGTTGAGAAGTCGGATAGGAAATCCGCCACTGTTTGGGCCTTGATTGCTACTCTTTGGTGAGAACGAGATGTCGAACTCGTTAAGTTTTACTGCCCACTTCGCTAGCCTTTTCAAATTCTCCACTTCATCCAAGATACTTTGAAGAGGATGATCGGATGCAATCTTGTTGGAGTGAGCCTGAAAATAAGGTTGGAGCTTCCGTGCTGATATCATCCGGGCGAAAGCTAGCTTCTACAAGATAGGATTCCTAATCACCGCCTTCCTGAGCACTCGACTTACGTAGTAGATGGGAAGCTGCCCCTTCCATTCTTCCCTGACAAGCACTGAGTTGACTTCTTCCGCTCTCACTCCTAGATAATGGAGAAGTTCTTCACCTTCTTTAGGGTCTTGGAGCAGAGGGGCTTGAGTTAGCTGCTGCTTAAGCTTTTCGAAAGCCTTCTCACACTTCTCGATCCACTCTAAGTGTTGGTTGCCTCAGAGAGTTTTGAAGAATGGAGAGCATTTTTCCCCTGCCTTGGACAGGAAACCTGCCAACCTTCCCGTTAACCTCTGAACTTCTTTGGAATTATTCGGGGACGTCATCTACATAATGGCTTTGACCTTATCCGAGTTAGGCTCCATCCCCCTCGGAGTGAGGAGGTGACCCAAAAACTTTCCCCTTCCTGCTCCGAGCACGCACTTCGCCAGATTGAGTCTCATTTTGAACTTTCGAAGCGCTGTGAAGGTCTCCACCAGATCCTTAGTGTGTTCCGTGATGGTCCTGCTCTTGACCAAAGATCATTCACGTATACTTTCAGGTTCCGCCCCTTTTGCTCCTTGAAGATTTGATCCATCATTCTTTGGTGGGTATCTCCTGCGTTCTTCAGGCCGAAGGACATCATTTTGTAGCTGTAGCAGCCATCGCTGGTGATGAAGGAGATGTTGCGATTGTCAGGGGGTGCATTCGAATCTGGTGATACCCTGAAAAAGCATCAAGAAAACTCATCACAGAAAAACTGACGGCTGAATCAAACAGCGTGTCAATTCGAGGTAAGGGCTAGCAATCCTTCGAGCAAGTTTTATTCAACAACGAAAAGTCAATACAAAGTCTCCAGCCCCCTCTGACTTTCTTCATCATTAAAACGTTAGAGACTCAACATGGATACTGGATCTCTGACACAAAGCCTGCCTCAAGCAGCTTTCCCACTTCCTCCCTGATGGGCTCGACCAGCACAGTTGTGCTCTTTCATTGCTTTTGGAGGACGAGTGCGACCTTGGAGTCCAGATTGAGGTGATGACAGGCTACCTCTACATCGATTTCTAGCATCTCTGCGGCGCTCCAGGAGAAGATGCCTTCGTTCTCTTGCAGATAAGCCGCCATCTATACCTTCCCATCCAGAGTCAGGGATCATCTGATCTTCAGCAGCTCGGGCTCTCCACTTTTGGAGATCACCTCCACTTTCTCCAGCTCCTCTGCAGCTTCCAGCCTTTCCGCTCCTTCCACGATCTTCTTCAGTCTCTCTACATCCTCCATCCAGCTGATAATACTGGCGGCACTGAGATAACACTCCCGAGCAGCTTTAGGATCTCCTCTGATCCTCACTTGGACATCTCCACGACAATACTTCAGACACTGTTGGTAGTAGGATGAGACGGGCTTGAAATAGTTGATGAGCAGCCTCCCGAAGATAGCAATATAGCAACTCGGTGCATCCACAATGACGAATTTGCACCTGATCGAGGTGACACCTAGTGTTGCCAGTAGATCTGCTCCTCCCTCCACCATCTTCTTTTCTCCGAAGAAGCTAAAGAGGGGACCATCTGCAGCTAGGACCCTGGATGCCTCTACCTGTAACCCGACGAACGTCCTTTTGAAGATGACATTCACCGAGCTTCCATTGTTCACTAGGATCCGGTGGACGGTGAAGTATTTGATGGCTGCTTGGATGACGAGGGCATCGTGAAAGGGATTGCATGTCTTCCTCCGAGAAGGTTATCTCATCCAACGGGGGCGGTGCTTCAGAGGTCGAAGCGACGCTCTTGCGGTAGATTTTATGGAGACTTCCCTTTCGGGAAGCTCCTAGCCCGACTCCCTTGTGGATCATCCCCACCTATCCTCCTCCCCCTCCTTAGTCCACTTCTCCGCGACCGCCTTGGTCGATCTGGTCTTCGTTCCTCCTCACTGGAGCTTGGAATGTCGTCGGTCCTGCTAGGACTTCTTGCCCTTGTTGTGCTCTTTCTTCCGCTCCTACTTCCAATCTCCTGCTTGCTTCCCAAAAAACTGGGGAAGCCATGGTCTTGTGCCCCTCTATTCGATGCAGTTCGCAGTGAAGGAGAATCTCCTCCGCTTGATTCCTCCTTGGCTGATTTTTTCTGTGATTCATATTCCCTTGTCGGGTAATAGCCATCGCCGCCTTGTGCTCTCCTCCTTGCCGCCTCTCTTGCTGGTTAGCATTTTTCCTTTCAGGGGGGATTCTCCTCCTCTGTCCTTGGTGTTGGGATCTTCCTGTTGTCCTCCACAGGGGTCGGTTCACGTGTTACTGGAATCTCTGTGATTCCTCTCTTCTTTATGAAGCTGCTACGACCTCCTCTCTCTTGCCCTCGTGGCCTCTCCTGCCTCCTCAGCTACTCTCTTCTTCTCGGCTCCTCACTCATTCTCTCTTCCTTTCCCTTGATCTCCCCTGAGTTTTCTCTCAGATGTTTCCCTTTCCTCCCCATCTTCCCGGGTCACCTTCTCCGGCTTGGCCAAAAGTCGGAATTCATCGCTTCTCCTTGCACAAATTTATTCGCCCTCTCGATCAGGTCTTCGTAGGAGGCCGAGGGATTCGAGCCAATCTTCATACAGAAGTGACCTTGCTTCAAGCCGAACATCAGGGCTAGCTGGAAGGTGAAACCATCCACCTCCTGGATGCCAAAGACCTCTTCCTGGAACTGGTCGATGTAATGACAAGCCTCTCATTCTTCCTCTGCTTAATATGAAAGAGAGAGGTCGCCTTCTTCCTCTTCTTTGATGTTGCAAACCTCGCCATCAACCCTCGACACAGATCCTCGAAGTAGTAAATTGAGCTTCCTGGCAACTGGTGAAACCAATCTCTGACCTTCCCCTCGAAGGTGATGGAAAAGAATCTGCACTTGAACGTGTTTGTCATGTTGCGGATGAACACCACATCCTCGAATCACTGGAGATGCCTCACTTCCAGAGTAGTAGCTCAAGACTGGCTCTCTGAAGCCTTCAGGGACTGCGGCTGACAACATTTCATCACTGAACGAACTCCTCCCTCCTTAGCGACGAATGACCTCGGACTGGCGAGTAATACCTCCATACTCGCCACCTTACCGAGCATCCTGGAATCTCGCCGGATTCTCCACATCTCGGAACCCGATGCCTTGAGAACTCGTCGGGTAGAATTGTGACTGCACTAGTCGCTCTATCTCTTCCGCCACATGCTCCTTTCCTTGTCGCCTAGGTGGGCCCTCGTTTTCCGACGGAGTCACATGATGAGGCGAGGTCGTCGTGACCTCCGGGCGAGGAGGGAACGCTGCTCTCATGGTCCCCTCTCTCCTCTGCACGAAGTTTTTGAAAACCAAAACTGTCGCATAGCCGCCTCCGCCTACCGAGTTGCCAACTATTGCTCCGTGCTCGCCTGCATCCACCATCTCGCCTACTCGCAAGATTTTCCTCGGCTACGATCCACGCTCACCGTACCAAAATGTTGAAGTCAGGAAAATTCCCTACTCCAAAAATTCGGATCAATGCAGCTTAAGGTTACTGGTCCAACGGCCGGGTTTGACGGCTTAACGGGCAAGGACACAGAAACAGATGAAAACAAAGAGGACCCCAGACGCTGCGGCAGGGAGGTCCCACCACGTACCTGAAAGCTTTGAAGAAACTTCTCCACAACCAAAATGGTCGAGCAAGGTACAAAAAGAACACTAGCCTAGCGACTATTTCAAGATGGCGACTATGGGGGATGATCACTATCTTACGACTCAAATCTTCAGAAATGAGATTCTAAAGCTTAGGAGAAGTCCTTAATCTTGTACCTCTCAGTTCCTATTTATAGGGAAATCCAAGGGGTGATAGGTCTTATTTATAGCCCAGCCCCACCTGGCAACCACGCGACTACTGGAGGAGCTCGCCTGGCTTGGGCGAGTATCTGTCTTGGTCGCCTACCGGGCGATTATGCAAAGGGTGCTCGTCATACTCGCTCAGGCCTTCTATTGTCTTGAATGTTGTCTTTGACTCATGCCTTGACCTGTGGACTTTTATCTTTGCTGACATGACATTGAGTGGGCCTACCCTCGACAAATATGAGTTGTACAATAGCTATCTTCAAACAAAAATAAGTAGATTAATACGAAAGAAGATACATAATTTTGAATCATGCTCGACCTAATCGCTTGATCCCTCTAAAAGCCTTCTCTTAAAGAGTGTCTGGAGTCAAATGATCGAAAGTCTCCTCATCGCTCCTTTATATAGGCCAGAGTGATATACACATAGTTACAAAAATGTCTTTGGATTACGTTGGTAGATAGGAGGATGTGTGTGGCCTGGGAAGTCATATTCGTACTAACACTCTTTTTGTGAAAATTGACCTTGTCCTCAAGGTAGAGGCTCGCAGGAGTCAGCAACGAGCCTTGGAGGATCCAAGCCGGCAAAGTTGGGTTTATCGTCTTTGGCACTGAGCAACAAGCACAAGTTCTTGAGGGAACATTTGTGTGTGTGCGAGTATGGTTGGTGGTTACCGAAAAGAAAATCTTTTTCGATGGAGCTCGAGGCAGTCATGGAGAGATATGCACTGGGGTGATGGAGGCGGTGGAGGAACCGGTGGAGGAACTAGTGGAAGCGGTTCTAACCGGTGGAGGCGGTGGAGGAACCGGTGGAGGCGGTGGAGGATCAATCAATGGTAGCCCCGATGGAGGCGGGTGATCCAGGTTATGGAGTGTTAGCTGAGGTTTCAGTGGTGGCGGTAGTTAGTGGGGTGCCCGAAGAGAGGATGGCGGTCAGCTGCATAGAATTCCTTGTCGAGACAACGAACTTGCTCCATGACATGGGAGAGAGTATGCGGGTTGTGAACACAATGGTGCTCGCTAATATGGGGTTGTAGGTCATCTAGTAAGTAGCTCATGTAATGGTCCAAGGAGAGTCTAGTGACGTGTGTGGCTTGTTGAACTTTGCAATGTAGGCTATGGCATGTCAGATTGGCGTAACTGAGGTGCTCATATGCATTGCCCACTTGACGTGTGACGTAGTGGCGGAGGAATTCCTCCTTATGTATGGGCCAAGAAAGTTCAGGGGAATGTTTGTGCGTCTAACACACCTATTCAAACACAAGGATTTCTATGTAGATAATCGCCATGAGTACCGTATCGTTTGTGGGGTGGATTGGAGATTTAAAAATTGTTCCGACAATCCAATCAAGAGGGTCGCTGTTATCAAGCACAGGGATCTTAGGGAAATTGGTCGGTTTAATGTCCCTGACGTCCTGCAGGAACCCCATTTAGTAGCGATGTGCCCATCGGGGGCAGCACAAGAGGAGGTTGAGGTGCCGGTTGATGGTTGATGGAGGTTGTCGCAACCTCGCGGAGGTGGTGTGAGAGATCTTCTAGTCGTTCTTCTAGCCAATCCAAGTGTGTTGAATCGGTGGAGGCTGAAGCAATGGAATCCTAGTCAGCGTGGATGGCCACGGACAGGTCTTGGTCATGCAGGAATAGGGTCGGAGAAGAGCTGGAGGGTTGTCAATGCGTCAATGGAGGGAAAAGAAGAATGCTTCCGAGAGAAGGTGGAATTGAAGGTGAGTATAGTGGAGGTCAAGACGTGTGACTCTTGGGGATGCAATGACTATAGAAGTAGGAGTCGAGCACTTTCTGCTAGGTTTGGGAGCAGGCCGGAGTTGGTTCAGTCCTGTGCAAGAATGGATGATGAAGGCACAGAAACGTGATATCAAGCTTGGGCAGTGAATGAGGCTTGGACGATCGACTGTGTGGCACTGTTGCTGGCCACATGAGCTTGGAATAAGCTCGTGCAGGTTTGTCGATGCGGGCACGTGTTCTATTGCGCTGATGTGGGGGCGCGGCGCGAGGAAGTGAGATGGGAGGTGAAGACACAATCGACTGTTGTCAAGGTCAAACATGAATAGAATTAGGGCTTCGGATTGAACCTTGGATGTGAGTCTAGGATGAATCTGTTGATAACTACCATTGCCGTTCAACAAAAATAAGTTGATTAATATGAATGTATAGTCATGATAAATCCCTTTGAGCCTTCTCTGAAACCCTAAAGCCAAATAATCAAAAAAATCCCCCAAAAAACTCACCATATAGACGGGAGTGGCATACACATAATCATGGAAATGCCCAAGGACTACATCGGTAGATAGTAGGATGTGTGAATGACCTGGGAAGTTGTATTCATATAAGAACTGATAAAGGAACGAAATATTTTTATTTTGTTAGGTGAGTTAATTAACTCAAAAATTATCACCAAAATCCATGTCTTATTAAGCTGCGACAAAATGATGTATTAAATTAAAAGACTGCCATCTTCTTGAAGATTTTAGAGCTCTCATATTAAGAGTGCATGTTCCAAAATATTTGTGGGGGAGTTGTCTATTTGTTTTGTATCTGATAAATTGAATCCCTCTAATAGTCTCCAAATTTTTTGTACTAATCAACACATTCATTATTTTATTAGTTTTCTTCCATGCATCCAAAGTTTTTATTTAGGTGAACTTCCTTTGTTCACATTCATAGTCCACGTAGTTCAAAATTGGACATACAGTAACCAAATGTAATTGCATAAGATACCCACCTACAACCTTAGGAATGTGCAAGCTTAAACTGTTGTGATACTGCTTATTTGAGTACAAATATGGTTATGCACCTTTTTAATCGTTGCAAACTTTAGTTATCTAACTTTATTTAGAGGAATTTCTCACATGAAAACATTTTTTGGTTCTCCGCCAATGGAATTATATGCACATTATATTACTGCATAAAGCTTTAAAATCAATTCTTTTCAGTGTGCAACCTATGTACATCTGATTAATTATTGTTAAGCGTTGTTGTACTCTCTTCTTTTATGGACAGAGCCAAAAGGACAACTTTTGTTTCTTAATGGAAGGAGTGAAGATGAAGTATTCAGAAGCTTGGAAATGGTGTTGCGGACAATGAAGATAACCTCTTCAGAAACAAAGGTATTTTATATTTTAATGTGAAATACTCCATTTTATTTGCTGCTGAATGTCTGGAACTTAATAACGAACCAACAAACATTTCATTTAGATGTTTCCTTTTAATATAATAGTCTCTTGCTCCTATTGAAATTTCCTTGAGCTTTTTAAAAAACGTTAACTTTTAATTAATTATCGCACTGACTTAAAATGGTTGACCACTATTGATGTATAAATTGCCATTTCAGTGGTTCCTTGTTTACAGCATCATTTCCTTCCTGCCAACTAAAGTTACTATTTGTATGATTTTTGAAGAGTGATGTTACGGGCACACCAATTTTAGCTATGGATAACCAAAATTTATGTACAGCCCAATTCGGCTATGTACACACCAACAACTATGGACACACCAATTTCAAAAATTGTCTTTTGACATAACAAAAGATTATGTTAAACAGTCCTATACAAAAAAAATGTGTTAAAAACACTAGTAATCAAATATAAAGTTAAAGAAGTCCGAAATGAATTTATGATTGTAGCCAAATTTACTTTTTTAAAAAAATCTACACGACTTAGAAGATCTTCAAAACTCAATTCTTGCGTCCATGCCCTCATCCTGTATTAAAATGGAACTATAAAATATGAGATTATGTACAATATGAAATAAAGTACTAAAGATTTAATTTTTTACCTGGATATTATTTTATGATGAATATTAATAACGATTATCCATTAAACATTTAATGTTCACTTATGTGCACCCAAAAAATTATGACAATTAGTAATCGCGATTAGCAACGTAAATGTGTATGTCTAATAATAGAAAATTAAGCGTACCTTGTCATGGATCTGTCTAATTAATTATTTCTTCTACTTGTTCTTTGCTACCGACTTCTTGATGGCAATCGACGACACGCACGTCTATTCCTGCAGGAGGCGGTATTCGTCGACCTGTTCTGGCAATCTGAGTTCGCGGATGCGCCCGGATAGTCGTTTCGAGTCAGATTTATATAATATATGTTATTTTTATGTTGTATTTGGTACCCGATCGTCCTGGGCGATATTAGTCATCCGATCAGGGTGCCCTAGTCTTATTTTCCTTTCTTCCCCTATATATACTCATTTGTGCGGCCGGCCTAGGGATCAGAGTTGCCTATTGCAACCGCCCGATCCTCCCAAACTTCGGGCGACTATCCCCCGTGCGACTACCTGTGGCTCGCCTCATCCCTTCTCCGACAAGATCCCGTCAGTCCCACCACTTCCTCCCTTCCCTCCCTGGATCCCGGTAGCCACCTGCTTCCCAACCCAGCCCCCTCCGCCAGCCTGCACCCCGTCTGCTACCTAGCAGCCCGCCACCAACCAATTTTCCCCTCCCCGGCCTTCACCCCGCCACCTCCTCCCCCCTCCACCAGATCGGTGGCCCTCTTCTCGTCCCCGACCACCTCCACGTATGCCTTCCTGCATCCCCCATCTCACCCGACTTCCAAACAGCCACTCGTAGCCTCGCTCACCCAGCCTCCTGCACCCGCAGCCCCCCCCCCCCCCCCCCCAAAAAAAAACCACTTAACCTTTCCAGATCTATTTGGTCCTAACCCTAAACCACCCGATCCACAAGCTTACACCCTCATTCAGCCCGATCGTGGAGCCAAACGCGTGCCAAGGTCAACTATACCGCCTCCGCCTTCCATCTTTAATTAAGCCGCCACATACACGAGTAAATATAGGTATGGATGGTGTATCTCTTTTCATTGTTTGCTTTGGTAAAGACTCTTGTCTATTAATTTTCATAAGTATTTGTTATCTTTGTTCATAGTATAACTTGTGGATCGCATTCGACGCACTTGAACGAAATTGTGTCTCATCTTGTTGGTTAATTATAACTGTTCTTTACTCTTCATGGCTTGTTATCCAATTTTGCAATTGGTTTTTTAGATGCTTTATAAATTTTAATTACTTGTTTAATGATCTGGAACCGGACTGTTTGCACCTTCGTAACTTCATTTGCATGTGTTGTGTCGTCACTTGCATTGCATTTTGAGTTAGGGCTTCGGTCGTACGTCATCTGTAGACTCGTGTTGCATCACTTCTCTAATTCTTGAACTGTAATTTAAGTCCCACACTTTTGCAATGGTAGCATGATATCTCCATCACGTAGTGATCATTGGAGATATGGGACAATCCTCAAACACCAACAATTGAATGAAGTGATTATTAACAAATCCAATAAATATAGTCTTTTGGCTCGCAGGAGGCACAATTGTAAAAGACTGAAACTTTGAATAATGAACAATTACCACATTATAACACGATGCGATCACTAATCTCATGTCTGACATTGTCAACCATTTGTCCAAGGGAGCTAGTACTGCAGTACAATCCAATGATGATAGTAGTTTTGCCCATCTCACATTTCCAAACAGGGTGTTGTACAAAAAATCATAACTTTCCATTTTTTTGCAAGGTCTTCTCGTACTTGTAACCAATTGTCACCCATACTAAGTACTTGACTTACCACTCGATACCCATAATGTACATCACCAGTCACATTTATGGCTTCAATTATATGAGTCGATATATATGGAGGCATATCCTTACGAATACATTTAACAAATTTGTTGTTTCCCGCTCTTCTCCTTGGAGTTAGCTTCTTTGCCCGACGCCGTGCATGTTGTTCCGCTATCAAAACATGCTCAAATAATGAGAGTTCTGTTTTTGTTGATTTTTCATCATCTTTAATTTTCTTGTAGCTTCTGGGTGATCTTCCTTTTAATCTTAAGGACATTAATGGTTCTTTTGAGTGGTTATGGGCTCCAATATTTCATGTAACTTTTGTTTCATTTCATTCCTTTGAGAATCGGTAATACCAGTGTATTATTTTAGTATACCGTCTAACTCTATTTGTATTATTTTCACTGGTTCATTCTCCTCTTTTAAGTTTGTAGCATCTTTTGGTGTTGGTTGTAAAGTTAGCTGGCGCCAATGTTTATGAACCATCCATAGAGGGAATGTCAAAGATTGGTTCATGTAAGTCATCAATTCATGAGCACATGGTAATCCCATTATATTTCCTTTTTGATTGCATCATGAGCCACAATAGAAACATAACCAAGCAACTCTATATTTAATGTTCCTCTAAAACCGGTATTAACTTGTATTGAACTTTGCCCATAAGAACGTTTAATTTTTGTATGTTGCAAAGTTAGCATTTGATCAAATGTTTTCCATATGGATGTCTAAGTTACAAACAGATACTTCCAAAAACCTTTTGAGATGACTATGCCCACTCTCCACTTGATTAATGGTGAAATTACCAAAATGCAGTAATTTATCTATACAGGCCAAAACAAAATACCTCTTATAAGGTTCGATCCAAGTAGTGATCACATAATTTAAAGCAACGGGATATTTTTCAGAATATTTGTTTAATAACAAGTTCAAACACATGTTGTACTCATGCACGGTAGGCGAGTTAACCAAATTTTGCCATTCAAGCAAAAAATTGTAACATTCTTTCCCAGTTTTGAAATACTGTTTGCAATGAGATAATATATTTTGGCTAATGTGAACTTGACATAATATAACTGATGTAGGGGTAGGCTAGTGCTGCACGGAGACTACGACTCTAGTGCTGGTGTGAGGGTGACACACTAATGCAATTTTAAATGTAATGCAATGATCGGTATTTGACAAGTAATTTAAGCAATGTAAATTTTAGCACCACGCAAATATTTGAAATAAAGAAACAAATAATTAAATTTTAGCGATTTGGCAACGGCTTCCTCCGCTCGGAGGGCCTAAGCAAGCGCGCAGCGAATATTTCCTCTTGCAGTTGTTAGCATAAAAGAACCAATTTCGAGCCAGCAATAATCCCAACAAAATATGAGAAAATACCAAATGAAAATGTCAAGTCACAGAATACAATACCATAAATGCTCACAACGTAGAGGACTGAACCGAGGCACTGAAGGATTTGAGGGCCGAATGTAAAGACGGCCAATCGGAGGTGGAACCGGTGACGAGGCGACGGTGACGGGGGCTGCCCTCGGCGGAAAGTGATGGTAACGGAGGGTAAAACGGCAGTTCCGGCCACGAATGAGTAGATCCGGACCGGGGGCGAGTAGATCCGCTATTTTGAAGCGGATCCAGGCAAAAATGGAAGGTTTGTGCGGTGGAAATAACGGATCAAAGGGTGGTAGCACTAAATCAAAATAGATCTAAGGTTTTTGAGGCGGTGGGAAGTCGATCCACGAAGGGGAGGAAGAGAAGTGGCCGGCTAGGGCAAAGGAAGCCTTGGAGGTAGCCGGTTTTGAGGTGGAGTAGGGCGGAGGGGCTGGGTGGCTGACAACAGGCCAGCGGGGCTGTTCCGGCCCTGTAGGCGGCGGGGACAAGGGGGGAAGCAGGGAAGGGGGTCGGCCTGCTGGACTGCAGGTCGGTGGGTTTTGGGTGGGGGTTTTCGGGCTCTTTGGTCGCTGGATATGGAGGAGGGGAGGGGGAAAATGATTGTGGGGGTAGTGGGTACCTTGGGGAGGAGTTTGGCGGCTTAGGAGTCGTCGCCGAGAGTTCCACGACATCGGCACCGAGGAGGGATCGCTGGAATCCAGGAAAGCTTCTCCAAATTCAACAATGATTCAATTCAGCCTCTAACACTTCTATTTATAAGAAAATACAAGTTAGGGCATCCCCATCAACGTCTATGATTGGTCGGTGGGTTAGCCCCTTAAAATACATCAAAATAAACTCAAAAAATAAAATAATATAGTTTTTTGACTCGCGGCGACGTCCCGGACGCAACCGCGGAATCCAATCGGTGATCCGATCAAGTCTTCCTGCGTGAATACATGTACGTGGGTCCCGCCTTACGGCGAACCCATCCAGGTGCAACTGATGGTTCTCCATCAACTCCCCCCGACTGAAAAGCCTTCATCTCTGATGAATGGAGATGATCGTACTGACGTCGAAGTCCGGGGGCGAGCCGATCGAGCTCTGCCGGTTGTATCCAAGTGTCGTCAGTGTCATGACGGCCCCGCCAATGTACCAGGTAGCGGCAACGTGGTCCGTCCGAGGTGGGAACAAACTGGTGGGATCTGATCTCCGTGATGCTCTCATCTCTCGCCTCTCGGAAGGTGGATCCCGGTGCGATCGGTGGTGCCTGCGGTGGAACCAAAGGGGACGACTTCCCGGGTGGGTGGGTGGCAACAGTGGGTGAGCCAGGATGGCCATCAGATGGTGGTAATGTGTGAGGGTGGTATGGTAGCGACAGTTGGGGCGGGGGTGGCTGGGCATCTCCACTGCTCAGGTCCACATACTCATGAGGTTCATAGTATGGAGTCAGGTCCTCAACATTAAACACAGGGTGAATTACCATACTGGCCGGGATGTCAAGTCGGTAGGCATTGGTCCCATTATGACTAATAATGGAGTACGGACCCATTCGCCTCACGCTTAACTTCTTGGCAGGCCCCGAAGGGAGCCTCTCGGGGCGGACTCGCACCATTACCTTCTCGCCTATGTTAAATATTTGCTCTCGCCTTCGCTTATCTGCATGGGCTTTGTAATTTTCATTGCTTATTATTATTTGTCGGCGGACCGACTCATGCAAATCATGCAAGTGCTGTGCAAATAACTCAGCAGACTCACTAGGGCGGGACTCTAAAGGGCTCGGCACAAGGTCTATGGGATTCCTCGGGTCATATCCTGACATTACATGAAATGGACTCAACCCGGTGGACCTACTGACTGAGCTATTGTAAGCAAACTCTGCTATCGGCAAATCTAAGTCCCAACTGCCTACATGCTCTCCTACAGACACTGCAACAGATTTCCTAAACTCCGATTCACTACCTCAGTCTGTCCGTCCGTCTGTGGGTGATATGCCGAGGAAAACCTAAGGATAGTGCCAGTATTATGTCACAGGGTTTTCCAGAAGTAGCTCATGAACCTCACATCGCTGTCCGACACAATCGACTTGGGCAGACCATGCCATCGAAAGACGTCCCTCATGAATATGGATGCAACGTGAGTCGCATCTGTCGTCTTGCGGCAGACAATGAAGTGTGCCATCTTCGAAAACCAATAGACCACCACGAAGATGGAGTCGTGTTTCCGTAAGGTGCGGAGAAGGCCGAGAACAAAGTCCATCCTAATGTCCTCCCAAAGGCGGTGTGGTACGGGTAAAGGCGTATAAAGACCGGTGTTGTGCTTATTGCCCTTTGCCGTCTGACAGATACGACAATGGCGCACAACTCGGGTTACATCCTTCTTAAGGCCGGGGCAGTAGAGACGGTCCTCGACAATGGCGATGGATTTATCTCGCCCGAAGTGGCCCGCGGCTCCGCCCGCGTGCAACTCCCAAATCAGATAATCTCGGTAAGATGTCTGGGGAATGCATAAACGGGAACCCCGGTACAGGTATCTCTCATAGATTTGATATCCCTCAACAGGGTCTGGTGGGTCTCAGGATAGGGCGGTGTAAATCTCGCCAAAATCAGGACACGTCGGATAGTCGAGCATCAATCTCTCAAGGCCCTCGACACTCACAGTCATCGTCTGCAATAGGGATACGCGGCGACTCAACGCATCAGCTGGCTTGTTCTCAACACCAGCGCGGTGCTTGAGGACATAATGGAAATCCTGCAGATATTCGACCCACTTCGCATGTCGGTGGCCCATCTTGCGTTGTGAGTCCAGGTAACGTAGGGCCTGTTGGTCGGAGTACAACACGAACTTCCGGAAAAGGAGATAGTGCCTCCAGTAGCCTGGAGACTGGACTATCGCATAAAATTCAAGATCGTAATTCGAGTACTTTTGCTTAGCCTCATTCAGCTTCTCACTAAAGTAAGAAACTTTGTGTCCCTCTTGACTCAATACGCCACTATACCGACACCTGACGCGTCACAGGCGACCTCAAAAGCGCGGCTAAAATCCGGCAATCGTAGGACTGGAGCTGTCGTCAACCTCTCCTTAATCTCCTCGAAGGCTCTAGTGGCTGCGGGGGTCCACTGAAACTCTCCCTTCTTGAGACAGCTCATGAAGGGGGCCATGATCGTGCTGAACCCCTGGACAAACCTCCTATAGAAGGTGGCAAGCCCGTGAAAGCTATGAGCCTCGTGGATATTCTTAGGCACTGGTCAATCTCGAATAGATTTCACCTTCTCAGGGTCCACGGAGACTCCAGTAGAGGATATAATAAAGCCCAAAAAGTGGACAGACTCGGAGAGGAATGCACATTTCTTCAGGTTCACATACAGTTTCTCTTGGCGAAAGGTGTCAAAGAGAAGTCTCAGATGATTGAGGTGAGCAGCCTGAGTCTGGCTATAGACTAGTATATCATCAAAGTATACCACCAGAAACTTGCCTATGTAGGGCTGCAACACCTACGTCATAACTCGCATAAACATGCTCGGGGCATTGGACATCCCAAATGACATAACTAGTCACTCATATAGACCGTCCTTGACCTTGAATGCGGTCTTCCACTCGTCCCCCTCACGAACTCGTATATGATGGTACCCACTACGAAGGTCGATCTTGAAGAAGATATGGGCACCGGGCATAGCATCCAGTAGGTTATCGAGTCGTGGGATCGGGAAACGATACTTGACCGTGATTTTATTAATGGCGCGGCTATCGATGCATATATGCCACCTACCGTCCTTCTTAGGGGTAAGAAGGGCGGGGACCGCACAAGGACTCTTGCTCTCACGAATGAACTGCTTCCGGAGAAGCTCGTCAACCTACCATTTGAGCTCAGCGTGCTCATCCGGGTGCATACGGTAATGGGCAGGTTCGGGAGGGAGGCTCCCGGGACTAAATCAATGGCATGTTGAATGTCCCGTGGGGGAGGCTGCTCATCGGGGAGCTCGTCGGGCATGATGTCCGTAAACTCGCCTAAAAGAGGACGCACCGCGGGTGGGTATTCAACTGGGGCGTCCTCAGTAACCTGGGTAGCGGCGACTACATAAATGACGTTTGACTCGGCGCTATCTCGTAGGAACTCACCTCGCCTTAAAATGTGCAGTGGCCTCGAGGCGCTCGTGCTCACAGATGGCTCTACCACACCCTTGGATCGATCTCGGGGTTGCATGGGCGTCAACGTAATCTTCCGCCCCTTATCATGAAAGACATACGTGTTCGAGCGACCGAAGCACGTGACATCACGATCGAATAGCCGGGGGCAGCCAAGCAACACATGAACGACGTCCATGGGAATGACATCGCACCAGACCTTGTCCTGAAAGGACGCGATAGTGATCGGGACTAAGCAACGCTGGGTGACCTGGATCGTCGTCTTGTCGACCCAGACGACATGGTATGGGTGGGGGTGAGGCTCGGCCTTCACTTGCATACGGTCAAGCCCCTTCTGGGCTACGATGTTCACGCAACTCCCACTATCAATAGCTAGCTTGCAGGGACCGCCTGCACTAGGAAAGTACGTGTAGAAGATGGTAGTGCGCCGCCAATCCTCATCCACACGTGGGGTGTGCAGGAGGCGTCTAATCATTCCCACCTCCAACGATCGCTCGGCGTCACTCTCCCAACCTTCCTCAACTTCGGCCTTAACTTCCTCTGGGAGTCTGGGGCCTCCTCTTCGTCCTCTAAACCCTGCTCCTCCTCCTCAACTAGCAGGTTCCGTGTGGAGCACTGCGCCGCCACGTGGCCTCTGCTAGAACATCTAAAACATATAATGCCCCCAGATCGCCGGCCATCAGTTGCTATGGCTTTACCCTTCGCATCCGCGGGGATACGTAAGGGAGCAGCCGTGGTGGTCTGGGGCGGAGCGGGTTTCCTAAAAGTCGAGGAGTCGGTCCGCGAAGTGAACTGCCTCGTACTAGACGTACAGAGGTACTGCTCGTACTCGAGGGAGAGCTGGAATATCTGATCAACAGTCTCCAAGCGGTGGGGAATCAACTCTCTCCGGATATCGGAACGAAGGCCCACCTTGAAACGGGAGGCAGTGGCAATAGGTTCCTCTGAAATGTCACTCCTGACGATCAGCTCATTGAAGTGAGCCATGTACTCGGCGACAGTAAGCGTCCCATGCCGTAAGTTCTGCAGCTGCTCAAATAGCTGATCTCGGTATGACGCGGGGAGGTACTTCAGTCTCTCCTTCATCTCATCCCATCTGGCGATGTGGTAGTAATCATCCCGCTTTAAAGCTCTCTCAACACTGATCCAGAATACCTTAGCTTGCCTGATCAACTTCATCTTCGCAAAGCGGACACAGCGCTCGTCACTCATGTCATACCACTCGAAGTAGTGGTCCGTGTCCAAGAGCCAATCGTTGAAGGCTTTCGGATCTAGGCGACCATCAAACGAAGGGGTGTCGAGTCGAATACGACGAGTGATGTCCAAGTAGTGTCTATCTCTCTGTGGATCATGGTAATCCTCGGGGTAATCATCTTGAGTGTAGTCGTGTCAACTGGGTGGTCGGTGGGGGACCACGCTCTCTCCGACCTGGAGGGTGGATCCGACCACGAATGAGTATATCCGGACCGGGGGCGAGTAGATCCGCTATTTAGGAGCGGATCCGGGCAAACATGGAAGGTTTGTGTGGTTGAAATAACGGATCGGAGGGTGGTAACACTAGATCTAAATAAATCTAGGGTTTTTGGGGCGGTGTGAAGTGGGTCCACGAAGGGGAGGAAGAGGAGTGGCATGCTAGGGCAAAGGAAGGCTTGGAGGTGGCTGGTTTTGAGGTGGAGTAGGGCGGCGGGGCTGGGTGGCTGACAGCAGGCCGGCGGGGCTGTTCCGGCCCTGTAGGCGGCGACGGACAAGGCGGGGGGGGGGGGGGGGGGGGAAGCAGGGAAGGGGGTCGGCCTGCTGGACTGCAGGTCGGCGGGTTTTGGGTGGGGGTTTTCGGGCTCTTTGGTGGCTGGATATGGAGGAGGAGAGGGGGAAAATGATGGTGGGGGTAGGAGGTACCTTGAGGAGGAGTTTGGCGGTCTAGGAGTCGTCACCTAGGGTTACATGGCGTCGGCACCGAAGAGGGATCGCTGGAATCCGGGAAAGCTTCTTCTCCAAATTCAACAATGGTTCAATTCAGCCTCTAACACTCCTATTTATAAGAAAAGACAAGTTAGGACATCCCCATCAACGACTATGATTATCTGGTGGGTTAGCCCCTTAAAATACATCAAAACAAACTCAATAAAATAAAATAATATAGTTTTTTGATTCGCGGCGACGTCCCGGACGCAACCGCGGAGTCCGATCGGCGATCCGATCAAGTCTTCATGCGTGAATACATGTATGTGGGTCCCGTCTTGCGGCGAACCCCTCCAGGTGCTTCTGATGGTTCCCCATCAATAACTCTTGCTTGAGGAAATACCATTTTTATAGCATTCATCAATGCTATCTCCCTGTCAACTATCAATACACTTGGCAAAGAAGTTGAATTTAATACGCTTTTAAAACAATTTGAAGCCCATTTGTAGCTACCTTCATTTTCACTTGATATGAACGCAAATGCAGAGAAAAATGTCAAATTTGTAGAGGTGAGACCAACTATGGAAAATGAAGGTAATTTGTAACGATTCGTTTTATTTATGCAATCCATGATAAAAACATCTGCAAACATTTGCTTAGCCGAATCGAAGTTGGATGAGCGAAAAATAAGTTGTCCAAAGCATAATTAACAGGATCGACATGATTATAACTTGTGTACTTCGCATCTCTAATGCACTTATACAGAAATTGAATAGGAGTGTTACCATTCGACTTCTTGTACAATCACATCTTTTTATTATAAATGGTTCTCATGCTCGAAGTATTGGAGGATTCCTTTTCTTTAAAGTGGAAAGTATCTTTCTAGGCTTCACACTCTATGCGTACATCTCTTCAACTGTCTTTTGTTCGCTTTCATTTAATCTAGACGCATAACTGTGAGCCTCTAGATGAACAAAGACATGGTTATGCGTTCCACATTTAACTTCTAATTTTCATTCACCAGAACATGTGTTTTTTTGACCCAATATAGAGAAAGGGCATCCACACCGTTTTGAGCTAGTTTTTCTTAATTTTTTTGTTATTCTACTTGAATAAACATGAGGGCAACCTCCACTATCGCAACCTAGAAAAACTCTCGGCTTAGACCTATCATCAAGCTTATCAGCCATTTGAACAACAACAACAAAACTCAATCCTTTGGCGACATTGAGAGCTCATTCAATCAATTCAACTTTACTGTGGAATATGGTGTCAGTCATAAAATGCATTCCAACATCTACTTGACTGCATTTAGATGAGTCACTCGTTAAAAACGAAGTGTGCTCCTAATTCATTTTAACCTACACATAATCGGAATAAAAATATTCATTACTGATTCACACAAACATGATATGTTGCGTAAGTTGTAAAACCAGTACTTTAGTTTATATATTAAGTAAGTAGTGTGGGGTGCCATTAGAGGCTGAAACCGGCTAAAAATCAAGTGAACCGGCACTTTCCGGTTTTTAGCATGCGTGGCGTGCGGGTATTAAGCGGCGCCGATAGGAATAAAGCCAAGGAAAAACCGTTGTTTCTCCTATTTCTCTCCCGATCCCGCACAGTAGCGCAGCAGGCGGAAATCAGCCGCACGCCGACGGACGCTCCCGAGCGCTCGATCTTCCTCCGTTCTTCGTTATTTTTCCTCCGATTGAAAGGTAATCACTTCCTCTCCACTCCTCTAGCTTCTTTCATTAAATTTTTGCATGGATTGTAGATGGAGGAAAATTTAGATTTTAGGGTTTTCGAAAATCTTTGTTTATTTTCATTGAAAAAGTTTCTGTAACGATTTCTCTAGCTAAACCCATGAATTTGGGGGAAACCCTAGTAAAGGCTAACTTGATTTTGGTGTTATGATTGAAATAGGTGAAACCCTAAATATCCTTAGCATGATTATTATGCTGCCCTTTCTCTAAACCAGTGAAAGTTCACTACGTTGAATCTAGGGCAGCAAAACTCTAAGGGTTTAAAGAGGTCTTTGACCTAATTAGGTCAAGTAGAACCCTCAAAGGGGATTATGACCTAATTAGAAACCTTAGTTGATATATTACAAATGAATAAATCTTGTTGTAATAATTAGGACATCAATCTTTTAAAGGATGTTGAGCTAGGGAAGCAAAATTGGCTAGAGCGTAATGTTCTCTCGCCAATTGGACCAGAAGCCCCTTGATTTCTAGATAGAATAACCAATCATTAACACCCTAAATAACTCCTTGACCTAATTAGGTCAAGTGGAGCCTGTCAAGACCATCTTGAAGTGGTTGACCAATTTATGTGTCTTTAACAATATTTTCAATGTAGGATATGGCTTCACGAGGTAGTGGAAAGCAAAATGACGATGGTGGACGCAGCGATAAAGGAAAAGGGGTAGAAAAAGTGAGTTCTTACCCTTGGTAATCACTTAATTTTCATGTTTATTTTTCATGCTTATATTTTTATGTGTATGCTATATGAAAAGAACAATGAAAATTAAATATATGAAAATAAAGTAGAGGAAGTAAAGAAAAGAAAAAATAAAAGAACAAAGAAATGAAACGGGCTAAGTTAGGGGTCAACCCAATAGTGGAGGTGGGGTGAATGTCCTCCCAATGATGATGAAATGAAAGGAACGTGCGAATATGAAAAGCCACGTTAAGAAATGTGTGCGAATATGAAAAGGCACGCAAGTGCGCTATATAAATGAAATGAAAGGTTAATATTCACTTAACACTGCCCAATAACAACATGAAAAACTTAAAAGAGACTAAGAGAGTTCAACCCATGAAACAATATATGTATGAGTAAAAGATAAAGCAGAGAAGAAAAAGATTCATAATAAGAAGATGATGAAAACGATTCATGTAATATAACGAGAGAGAACGTAATCAATATAAAATATGAAATCCGTAAAATGCAAATAAGACATCATAGTAAAAAGGGAATAATGAGAATTCATTTAGTCTTTGACTAATAGAAAATGTAACTAAACAGGTAAAGGCGGAGGCTTCCCCTGCTAGCTCTAGCAGGCCCCCTACACGCCGGGAAAAGATGTACAAGATCTGGGTGGATGTCATCACAGCCGTCTTCGAAGTCATGGATGCCCACAAGGCGTCTTGTCGCGACCCCGACTGCCCCCACGACGAGTTTCAGTTTTATTTCAAATAGTTACTTATGGTTTTCACATGTTACAGTATAGCTTTTGGTTCTGAGTTACATGTATAGTTTTGAGCTGATGTGATAGTGTCTATATAGTTGTAGCTCAGATATTTTGGTGACTCCTTTTTGTTATATATATGTATCCAGTCACCTGTACTATACTGTATCAGATGTATGATAAATAAGATGGGATGTACTTTTCAGCACTTCTTTTACTCTGTCAATACTTATTTATATATATAAGCAGTGATGATTATATAACTGTCATACTCTGAATTGCCTAGGAAATATAGAAGATAAATGAAAATTGCGACGGTAGCCTAGTAAGAGGGGCCGTTACAATTAAATGGTATCAGAGGCGAGGTTTTTGTTTGGATTCGTTAAGGAGTAATAGAAATGCAAGGAATATAAGTAAAACAAACTGAAGTATCTAATTTGACGTCTTCCTGTTTCAGGAACCCTTTCGCACCTATTTGAGTAGACGACAAAGAGAAGAACTCGAAGGAGAAACTAGTCGCATGGCTGAAGACAAAATTAGGGAAAGATCAAATCCCCCTCTATCCGAAGTCATGCAAGCATTAGCTGAGGCTATCCGAATGGGCCATAGTGCTGTTGCAGTATCGCAACCGTCAATGTCAAGTGAATCTTACGTGAAGCAATTTCTGGAAATGAGACCGCCCTTATTTCGAGGAGGTTTGACCCCAATGGAAACTGAAGGCTAGATCAAGAGGATTGAATTAATTTTCAATGCTATGAAATGCCTCGATGATCAAAAAATTGATTTAGTCGTCTTCCTACTAGAAGGAGAGGTTGATCGATGGTTTGTCCCTCCATCTGAAAAACAAATGTTGCAGGAAAAATTTCTTAGATTAATGCAAGGAAATCGTACAGTCCTTCAATATGAAGCTGAGTTTGCGCAACTAGCTTATTATGCAGGAGATATGGTCGCCAAGGAAAGCGATCGTTGCTTTCGATTTCAATTGGGTCTACGAGAAGATGTACGGGTACATCTCATTTCACAAAGGATTAAGAATTATAATGAATTAGTAGAGACTGCTAAGTTGATTGAAAAGGATGTCGAGAGTTCGCAAAGGCGAATGGACTTTCAGAAGAAAAGACTGCCAGAAGGACAGAATATGGATTCCTCGCGAAAGAGTGGAAGTTCAAATTGGAAAAGGAAGAAAGGAGGTCCTCCATCACAAACTCGAAATGAAAGTGGGACTAATAGTAATACGATGAAGCCCTTATGTTCAAAATGCGGAAAGAATCACTTTGGCGATTGTTTAAAGGGTACCGGCGTTTGTTTTAAATGTCTGAAGTCGGGACATCGCCGTCAAGATTGCCCGTTGTGGAAAACAGTATCTGAAAGAGGTGGTCCTAGTCAGATATCAACATTTCATCACCATGATACCAGCTCAGTTAGTAGAATGGATAAAGGTAAAGGAATTGATACATCAGGATCTATGGTAGAAACGAGAGAAGACAGACAGGTGCAGCCTAGAGTCTTTAATATGAACCAGCAAAGAGCGAAAGCTGATGATACCGTTATCACAGGTATGATCTATGTGCATAACCACCTTTTAAAAGTATTATTTGATACAGGGGCTGGCCAATCTTTCATCTCTACAAGAGCAACTAAACAATTAAGGTTGGAACCATATATATCGCTGGAAGAGTTGAGAGTTAAAATGCCTAATAATACTGAGATGACTACAAAGCTTCGATGTACAGTATGACTAACAATTGATACCAACCCGGTAGAAGCAGATGTTGCAGTTCTACCTCTATCTGAGTTTGATATCATATTAGGGATGGATTGGTTATCGAGACATGAAGCTATTATCAATTGTAAAAAGAAGGAAATTACACTCAAGCTGGACAATATACAGTGTACTTTTAAAGGACTAAATGAAGTTGCAAAAATTATGATATCTTCGTTAAAGGCACTGAAGAAAATACGAAAAGGTTGTGAAGCAACCTTGGTCATGATTAAGGGAACCAGTACGGTGACACGTGAGTCAACTGCAGTTCCTGTAGTATGTGAATTTATCGAAGTATTTCCCGAAGAATTACCAGGACTACCTCCATCAAGGGATGTAGAATTTACTATTGATTTAGTGGAAGGAGCTAAGCCAATAGCAAATGCACCGTATCGTATGGCTCCTAAAGAATTGGCAGAACTAAAAAGTCAATTGCAGGAACTACTTTATAAGGACTTCATCCGACCAAGCACCTCACCTTGGGAAGCTCCAGTACTTTTTTTAAAAAGAAAGATGGTTCGTTTCGACTATGTGTCGACTATCGAGAACTGAATAAGTTGACAGTTCGCAATCAATACCCTCTACCTCGCATTGATGATTTATTCGATCAATTAAGTAATGCAAAAGTCTTTTCTAAAATTGACTTAAGAATCAGGATACCATCAGATGCGAATAAAAGAAGACGATATTTACAAAACTGCCTTCAGCACAAGATACGGACACTTTGAGTTCGTAGTCATGCCGTTTGGATTGACAAACGCGCCAGCAGTTTTTATGGATTTAATGAACCGGGTATTTAAGGAATATCTAGATAGGTTTGTTATCGTATTTATCGATGACATCCTGATATATTCTGCAAGTAAGGGTGAACATACAGAACACTTGAGGATTGTGTTGCAAACGTTGAAAAGTCATGCGTTATACGCAAAATTTTCTAAATGTGAGTTCTGGTTAAATGAAGTTTCCTTCTTGGGACATGTGGTTACAGAACATGGATTATCTGTAGATCCAGCCAAAGTAGAGGCAATTATAAATTGGCCAAGACCGACTACAGTCACAGAAATTCGGAGCTTCCTCGGATTAGCAAGTTATTACAGAAAATTTGTAAACAGTTTTTCAGCAATTGCACTACCGCTTACGAAACTAACCCGAAAGAACGTTCTATTCCTCTGGACGGATGAATGTCAGGAGGCATTTGACGAGTTAAAAGCAAGATTAACTACTGCACCAATATTGGTCATGCCCTGTGGCATATAAGGTTTTCAAATTTATAGCGATGCATCCCTAAAAGGTCTTGGTTGTGTCTTGATGCAGAATGACAAAGTCATTGCGTATGCCTCGCGACAGTTGAAGGATTCTGAGCGTAATTACCCAACACATGATTTAGAATTGGCAGCTGTCGTATTTGCCCTAAAGATTTGGCGACATTATTTATATGGTGCTCAATGTGAAATCTTTACAGACCACAAAAGTTTAAAGTATATTTTCTCTCAGAAGGAAATAAATATGCGCCAGAGACGATGGTTAGAACTTATCAAAGATTATGACGTCGACATTAAATACCATCCCGGTAAGGCAAATATAGTAGCTGATGCGCTCAGTAGAAAACATTTGGCACAGATGATTGTTCCGCTAACTGAACAAAAAGAGTTATTACGAGAGATACAAAATCTTGAAATGCTTACATGTATAACTACCGCTCAGACTCGCGATTTATTCTTCCAACTCATGACAGAACATTCTCTTAAAGATAGGGTTCGTGTGCGTGCTCTGGAACCGCTCGGGAGATCCTGACGATACAGGAACACTGCGCACGACCACTGGTCTTACTGTGCACGACCACTGGTCGTGTGCCACTGATCATGCGCATTACATTCTCCTTTTTTCTAATTCTGCCCTGGTAATCGCACGAGCACTAGCCGTAGTGCGTACGACATTTGGCACAGAGTAGAAAACATTTGGCACAGATGATTGTTCCGCTAACTGAACAAAAAGAGTTATTACGAGAGATACAAAATCTTGAAATGCTTACATGTATAACTACCGCTCAGACTCGCGATTTATTCGTCCAACTCATGACAGAGCATTCTCTTAAAGATAGGGTCAGGAAGGCGATGAGCCAAGATCCTATATTTGTGAAGATTTTAGATAAGGTAAAAAGTGGACAATCAATTGTTTTTACAGAACAATATGGAGTATTATTTTAAAATAAAAGGTTATGTGTTCCTCATGTTAATACACTTCGAGCGGAAATACTTTATGAAGCACATAACACAACATATTCAATTCATCCTGGGAGAACGAAAATGTACCAAGATCTCAAGCAGGACTTTTGGTGGCCAGGAATGAAGACTGACGTAATTCAATATATTGCTAAATGTCATACATGCCAACTTGTGAAAGCAGAACATCAGAAACCTGGCGGATACTTACAATCACTGTCGATTCCTGAATGGAAATGGGATGACATAACCATGGATTTTGTCATGGGATTGCCAAGGAGTAAAACTGGGAACAACGGTATCTGGGTAATTATTGACCGATTAACGAAAGTTGCACATTTCATTCCTATGAAAAATGATAGCCCAGTGCAAAAGTTAGTTGATCAGTATATCGATATTATTATAAAATATCATGGAATTCCCCGGTCCATCGTGTCTGATAGAGATGGACGCTTTACATCAGATACTTGGAAACTCGTACAGAAGAAATTGGGCACAAAATTACTATACAGTACCGCCTCAAACGGATGGTCAGTCCGAGCGAACTATCCAACTGTTGGAAGATTTATTAAGAATGGTCGTACTCGATCTTAAAGGTTCATGGGAAAAATACTTAGCGTTGGTGGAATTTTCATACAATAATAGCTACCAGTCGAGTATTCAAATGGCACCGTTCGAGACATTGTATGGACGAAGATGTCGCACCCCATTAAGCTGGGCAGAAGATGGTGATCAGAAGTTATTCCCAAAAAATCAAGTGGATAAGATAAACGATAAACTTACACTGGTACGAGAAAGATTGAAAATAGCCCAAGATAGACAACAAAAATATTATGATGTCAGACATCGAAGAGTAGACTTTAATGAAGGCGATATGGTATGTCTAAAGATAAAGGCCTTTAAAGGAACTTCACGACTCCGTCGACTTGGAAAGCTTAGTCCAAGGTATGTAGGATCATTTGTCATCTCTGAAAGGATTGGACCGGTAGCTTATCGCCTAGTATTATCAGATGCTCTTCAAAACCTTCACGATGTATTTCATGTCTCTTCATTAAGAAAGTATATAGCAGACCCAGAGAAAATAGTCTCTCCGGAGCAAGTGCAAATAGAACCGGATCTATCAAGTCCAACCGAACCATACAAGATTGTAGATTGGCAAAATAAGCAGCTTCGAAATCGAGAGGTTCGATTTGTCAAGGTCTGGTGGAAAGGGCATGTTATTCATGAAGCAACGTGGGAAAGAGAAGAAGACATGTGAAATCTCTTCCCTCAATTGTTTGATGTACTTTCAGATTAAGGATTTTCGCGGACGAAAATTCAATGAGAAGGGTAGAATTGTAAAACCACTACTTTAGTTTATATATTAAGTAAGTAGTGTGGGGTGCCATTAGAGGCTGAAACCGGCTAAAAATCAAGTGAACCGGCACTTTCCGGTTTTTAGCATGCGTGGCGTGCGGGTATTAAGAGGCGCCGATAGGAATAACGCAAAGGAAAAACCGTTGTTTCTCCTATTTCTCTCCCGATCCCGCACAGTAGCGCAGCAGGCGAAAATCAGCCGCACGCCGACGGACGCTCCCGAGCGCTCGATCTTCCTCCGTTCTTCGTTATTTTTCCTCCGATTGAAAGGTTATCACTTCATCTCCACTCCTCTTGCTTCTTTCATGAAATTTTTGCATGGATTGTAGATGGAGGAAACTTTAGATTTTAGGGTTTTCGAAAATCTTTGTTTATTTTCATTGAAAAAGTTTCTGTAACGATTTCTCTAGCTAAACCCATGAATTTGGGGGAAACCCTAGTAAAGGCTAACTTGATTTTGGTGTTAGGATTGAAATAGGTGAAACCCTAAATATCCTTAGCATGATTATTATGCTGCCCTTTCTCTAAACCAGTGAAAGTTCACTACGTTGAATCTAGGGCAGCAAAACCCTAAGGGTTTAAAGAGGTCTTTGACCTAATTAGGTCAAGTAGAACCCTCAAAGGGGATTATGACCTAATTAGAAACCTTAGTTGATATATTACAAATGAATAAATCTTGTTGTAATAATTAGGACAGCAATCTTTTAAAGGATGTTGAGCTAGGGAAGCAAAATTGGCTAGAGCGTAATGTTCCCTCGCCAATTGGACCAGAAGCCCCTTGATTTCTAGATAGAATAACCAACCATTAACACCCTAAATAACTCCTTGACCTAATTAGGTCAAGTGGAGCCTGTCAAGACCATCTTGAAGTGGTTGACCAATTTATGTGTCTTTAACAATATTTTCAATGTAGGATATGGCTTCACGAGGTAGTGGAAAGCAAAATGACGATGGTGGACGCAGGGATAAAGGAAAAGGGGTAGAAAAAGTGAGTTCTTACCCTTGGTAATCACTTAATTTTCATGTTTATTTTTCATGCTTATATTTTTATGTGTATGCTATATGAAAAGAACAATGAAAATTAAATATATGAAAATAAAGTAGAGGAAGTAAAGAAAAGAAAAAATAAAAGAACAAAGAAATGAAACGGGCTAAGTTAGGGGTCAACCCAACAGTGGAGGTGGGGTGAATGTCCTCCCAATGATGATGAAATGAAAGGAACGTGCGAATATGAAAAGCCACGTTAAGAAATGTGTGCGAATATGAAAAGGCACGCAAGCGCGCTATATAAATGAAATGAAAGGTTAATATTCTCTTAACACTGCCCAATAACAACATGAAAAACCTAAAAGAGACTAAGAGAGTCCAACCCATGAAACAATATATGTATGAGTAAAAGATAAAGCAGAGAAGAAAAAGATTCATAATAAGAAGATGATGAAAACGATTCATGTAATATAACGAGAGAGAACGTAATCAATATAAAATATGAAATCCGTAAAATGCAAATAAGACATCATAGTAAAATGGGAATAATGAGAATTCATTTAGTCTTTGACTAATAGAAAATGTAACTAAACAGGTAAAGGCGGAGGCTTCCCCTGCTAGCTCTAGCAGGCCCCCTACACGCCGGGAAAAAATGTACAAGATCTGGGTGGATGTCATCACAGCCGTCTTCGAAGTCATGGATGCCCACAAGGCGTCTTGTCGCGACCCCGACTGCCCCCACGACGAGTTTCTGTTTTATTTCAAATAGTTACTTATGGTTTTCACATGTTACAGTATAGTTTTTGGTTCTGAGTTACATGTATAGTTTTGAGCTGATGTGATAGTGTCTATATAGTTGTAGCTCAGATATTTTGGTGACTCCTTTTTGTTATATATATGTATCCAGTCACCTGTACTATACTGTATCAGATGTATGATAAATAAGATGGGATGTACTTTTCAGCACTTCTTTTACTCTGTCAATACTTATTTATATATATATAAGCAGTGATGATTATATAACTGTCATACTCTGAATTGCCTAGGAAATATAGAAGATAAATGAAAATTGCGACGGTAGCATAGTAAGAGGGGCCGTTACATAAGTAATGCACACGCAATAACAAAAAGTTAAGTATAAATCAAAATACCTTGGAACAGAAAACGAACTGGAATATAAACCAGGATGGGAACTCTATATCCAATGCCAAAATTAGGCCAAGACCTAACAAAAAATGAAAAAAACCTGTTGAAAAGCTATTATGGAGTATTTTGTATTAATCTTCTACATAGCTAAAGGCGTATTTTGTATTCATCTTCTACATACCTTCAGATCGGGCGAAAAGATGCAGGGGATTCAGGCGAACTAGAGTGATCGACTTCCCTTGAGAAGTAGGAGATTCGGGCGAACTGGAGATTCAGGCAAATGGGGGAATTGACTGCCCTTGGAGGGGGGAATGAAGGTTGCGGTGTCGCTAGGAGGCGGGAACGAAGGTTGCAGTGTCGCTAGGAGGCGGGAACGATGGAGTCGGCCGAAGAAACCCTAGGCGCAGATCAGTTGTACTTAGCGACCAAAAGAAAAGATAGAAACAAAACGCTATTAGGTATTTTAGAGGTATATTGGTGTGTCCAGAGCTAAAAATAGGTGCGTCCATAACACCACTGTTTGAATTTTTCTGCACGACATCTTTCTACTTGAGTTAGTTGATAAATGGTCCCAATGATGTTAGAGACTTGAGTAAAAGAGAACTACTTTTAAAAAAATGAATTTATTGAAGATTTTTCATTTCTAGTTGGCAGCACATCAAGTCAGTATTAGATTCACTGAAACTTAGAATGCATTGATACGGCTGTTTATATATAAGCATAATTGTTAAAATGTTGAAATTAGGTGTTGGGATTTAAAATTGCTCAATTCAATTTTATTTATGCCTAAATGTAGGGATCTATTTAGTTAATCCAATAAGATGATTTTATCAGTTTATGCAGTTATGCATATTCAATGTTATTACTTTAGCTAAAAGTAACTGTTCTGTGTTGTTGGTGTGGACTGACTTAACCTTAAGATTTAATTTATCACCTTTGTGACATTACTTGAGATACATTTTTACCTTCAAATATTTGTATGACATTTTGTAGCAGGGCGAGATAATCGTGTCGTGCCACAAAGCATCCCAATTTTTATCATTGTGCAACATATGATATCATGAACTGGAATTTTAACTAAAAAAATCTTTTTGCTGATATTTTTTACTTGTTTACAAAAGGACGTAGCATTTGTGGTGGATGGAGTAGCCCTTGAAATTATTCTGAAGCATTATAAAGGTTCTTTCATTGAATTGGCTACTTTATCTAGAACAGCTATATGTTGTCGTGTAACACCTTCACAGAAGGCACAGGTATTGCTTTATACTCTTTATCTTGCATTCTGTTTACCTTTTTGATCTTTTAAACCTTTTAGTTATCTTTGTCATCATTCTTTTTATGCCCAAGACAAGCAGTAAATGAAACTTCTTAGCTATAAGACGAGGACATCGATGATAGCAGTCATTTCTGATATGCTTGGTTATGAAATCATTTGAACATTATCTTGAATTTATTTTGTATTATTAAGTGAATCAAAAATTTCCATGAAGATTGTATTTTATGACCTCAAACTATCCACTTTTTATATTTATTGCTAATGTCAATTTGAAAATTTTGAACTTCTTTCATTTTGCATTCACTTAGTGGTATTTATTAGTGAAGTTTTGCTAATGTCAAATGGTATGTTTAATCATCTTACATACACTTAGTTGTATTCCTTAGTATAATGCTCAACGTTTTGTAAATATAACAACCCATATTTTCGATAGACAGACTTTTTTATGCATTTCTCGCAATAGAAACATCATGGGATTGATTCTAAGTTGTTCAGAGACCGATTTTCTGACATAAACGTTGAATGTCTACACACACCGAGTCATTCATGTTGAATTCTTCCTCTAATCGATCGACAAGCTCTGCCGGTCAAGTCAACAGCTCCTCCATCAAGGAAATTGTCTTGACGCTTCGGTCGATCCTGTCGAGTGCTTGCTGAACTCAATCGACGCCTTTTGTTGATCTGATTGGGACCTCCTAGCTTTAACTTAAATATCCGTGCTAGTTCTTCCCTAGACTTGACTTCCAGCCATCAACAACGCCTTGCAATTCTTGGTTGGCCTTTTTTGTCTGACTTGTGTTTTCATAGATTTGTGATCTTCAGCTCTGTAGTCTTGCGGTACGAGATCCCTGCAAGTTAGGTCTCCAGCTTCATTGTCATTCACAGTAGTCTGTAATTGATTCTTGCTACATTGGCTTGGCTCCATTCACCTTGACTTCTTATCGTTGAAGTTCGAAACTCGAAAGACATTAACTGAGTTCTGTTTTATGTCGTTGATTCCATTCAATGACTCATAGACATTATCTAACAGTCTAATTGACACACTTCTGAAGTCCATGTTAAGATGGATGTTCATTGTTTACATCTCTCCCTCTTATCAATAGATACTATCCACTTCTTGCTGTGAGTGCCTCTGAAGCTTCTTCCAGTCGAATCTAAATTATTTTGACTTAACTATCATCAATGACGGAGCATGGAAGTGGACATAAGCATCCATAATGTACTCACTATCATAAGGTGGCGAATACACTAGCAGTACTTGGTACGATCTTCCTGAATTTCTTCTATATAGACTATTACTCGGTCATCACAGCTCGTATATCATCTTTAGCAGGGGCAGGAACGGTAAATTTTTCTTTGATGATTACTCTCCCTTTCTCCAATATCCGCCCCTCTAGACCCAAATTCCTCTGGAAATACAGACATTGTAATGCCCCGATCTACTGTGGGTGCGCAGACATGTCATAGTGCATTTTTGATTTGTTGACTTGATCATCAGCTTTCTCTACTTTGATTCTAAGTTCAAGTGTTTCGGATCATATGTATGTTAATCCAACTGTATTTAATCATGCCTCAGGGAACTGCTAATATTAGTCTTGTTGAGGATTCATTTCTTCAATACAGGGGATTGGTAGTGTTAAGTTGACATCTCTAATTTCTCTTAATGTAATTTTTTTGTTCCTACATTTCTTTATGACTTGATTTCTATTCCCAAACGTATCCGATACCATAGTTGCATTGTAACCTTCACTGCACCATGCATGTGATTGGTATAGGGAATGAATCAAAATATGTATAATATGTTGTTACCTGATCCTCTTCATAGAATAAACATTTTTATCATTTCTTAATAATGTCAATTAGCTTGCTTCCACATCTTTTTTCCTTGGTCCATTCTTATATTTGAGGATCTAGTCAAGTGGCATCAAAAGTTAGTTCTCTACTTTTTCACCTTCATGAATGACAATTCTATAATAACGTGGTTATTTCTCTTAAAGGATCAAAGTACATCATTTGATCACTTTCGGATTTGCTCTTTTGAAATGCAAACTCAATTTAATAACTATATTTGTATTTTCAAGTGTGATAATGCCTGCAGATTCTTTTTCCCCCGAAATTTTGAACATTCATCTCAAGCTCGTGACAGGTTTCTAGGATGACGAACTTCTAGGTGAAAGATAGTTATGACTGAGTTGTATCCATCATTGAAATTAGAAGAAAAGTTATTGAGCGTAAGTAATAATTTACACCTCATAAAAACAAAGGTTCCTTTTTGAACTCCACAATTTACTAAGCTATAGGCGTGAGCAGTTATGAGATGAGTGAACTTCTGGGAAGTACTCGTAGGCTACCTTGAGAAAAGGATAAATGATTGGGATCAGCCGCGAGATCAACAGTGGAGATCGGACAACCACTCAGCTGGACCAGCTTATGTGTACTCCCCGGGTGTTGTTTTTCTATTTTATGTATTTTATTTTATTTTTTGGACTTTATGTGAGTAATAATCGGACACCAGATGTAACGACCAATCATAGTGGTTCCCATCGGGTGCCCTAACCCTTTTTTATTATAAATAAAGGGTTATGCCAGCCAATGGGAGGTATTGTTAGCATTTTGAAGAAATCCATAGCCGGCAATCATATCGTGGTGCGACGCCACGAGAGCCTGGGGTGCGATGTTCCATTTTATGTTTGTTTTCGCCGATTTTCCTCTCCCGTAATCGCTTTTCGCTCATTGGCTCGGTGCTTACACTAAAGAGGTCGCTAATGAGGAGATCTTCTCCATTGACGGGAACGGCTAGGAACGTGATGCTGAGAGATCACTGGAGATGGGAGTATTTAGATCTCTTTTGCATAACCCCTGTGTAGATGAGGAATGGCACAGCGTCACTATCTTCTACACATATTTCCCTATTACAGGTGGTCCCTGCAAAGTAGCTATTAATAGAGGGTGTTGTGTGAAAATTGTGGCCCAGAAAAGTCTTGAGCGTATGCAGGTGAAAATTGCACCTCACCCCCACCCCTATTGTTTCATTTGGGTCAACATGACTGCAATTCAAGACACACTGCGATGCCTCGTTTCGATAAGTCTTTCTATATTTGAGGATCGAGTAAGGTGTGAGTCATCCTTATGAACGTCCCCCATGTATTGCTTAGTAGACCCTGACTATATGATCGTAATGTCGACCGATCGAACACGTGTCGTTTATTATAAGGGTAGAAAGATCACGCCATTCTCTCCCCAACCCATGGAGAAATCTACGGGTCAAGTACGGACTCCTTGAGACCCCTGCATATCTTCAAACAGAGCAAGTTTTTGAGGGATAGTGCTAACACAGGGATTATCTATGTAGTGGTGGCCTCCTTGGCTTATGAGTGTCCTACTGATGCCCCTAAACCTCATTAGGATGTTCGGCACATTCTGTGCAAGTTTGTTGACTTTATACCTGACGAGCTTCCCGACAAAGTACTACACATGTGAGATATTCAGCACGTCGTCGACCTTGTTTTGGGAGCTTCACTGCCAAAGCTTCACCACTATCGTATGAACCCTCATAAGCATGTTGTGCCCAAGAGGCAGGTTGATGAGCTTCTCTGTAAATACTTCATATGCGAGAGTTAGAGTCCATATGTGATCCCCTCCCTTCGTACCCAAGAAGAATGACAGCTAGCGCACATGTATTGATAGTCGGGATGTCAATAATATTATGGTAAAGTATTGCTTCCTTATCACCCAGCTCGACGATTTATTAGACACGATGGTTACACCCAGATCTTTTTGAAGATTGACCTTCGTAGTTGGTACCACCAGGTCCGAGTTCGAGAAAGGAAGAATGGAAGACCGCCTTCAAGACCAAGGATGGTCTGTATGAGTGGTTGGTCATGTCATTTAGGCTATCAAACACCCTGAGTACCTTCATGAGAGTAATGATGCAGGTGTTACGGTCCTAGATGGCCAAGTTGCGTCTTTCTGAGTCTGTTGAGTCCATCTATCACATACATGAGCTATATGAATTAATCAGTAAGAGATTGCTAGAACCATTATTTTAAATGTCCTCTGACATGTCGTCTCCCGGCATGTCGGACATGTCTCCCGGCATGTCGGACATGTCTCCCGGCATGTCGGACATGTCTCCCGGCATGTCGGACATGTCATGTCGGACATGTCTCCCGGCATGTCATTTTTTATGGTAAAACAATATGTTTTTTTAAATGTCCGACATGCTGTCCTTTTGTAAAATATAGGCGACCTGTTTGTTTTTTTCCGATATATCGGACGACACGATTTTTAAATATATTGTTAGCTATTTTTATGTTATATTAGGAAACTAACAATACATGTTTAAATTGTATTATGCATGTTTATATCGGTTAGACTTATTGTTTCGATTTTTTAACGTTTAATTCTTGCAATCAATTTTGTATATCTGTTCCTTAGTTTTTAATTTCATATTACAAAAAATATGAAAACATTTAATACATTTATTATTTGATTGTTTGCATGTTTTAAATATAAATTTATAAGTTTGAAAAGACTTATAATCAATCATGGATTTTTAACTTTTAAATTCTTCGATTGTATGCTATTAAATATATTTTATAATAAATCATTTTGTATTCGTTGATAATATTTTCTTTTTGATGTTGTGAAAAACGACTAAATAAAGTGATTTTTTATTGCTCCAAAAGGTGAATAATACAAGGGTATGCCCCCTATTTATAGAAAAAAGGGGGAAGAGAGAGAAAAGAAGATAGAATACATAACGTCTGTCACATGCAACTAGACAGATACATAAAAGCAGACCGCGCGAGCTGTGCGGTTAGACAAATCTAACCGCACGATTACAGCTTGAGACACGAACAAGCTTGCTCTGGTCTTTATCTGTCTTCAATGAGGCAGCTCGCTCCAGGGTAACAGTGGCGGTTAAGATAGACTCTAACCGCCAGACTGCAATTACTAGCACCAGTTGATCCCCAAACTCAGTCGGAGTAAGCACATAAGACCTCCTATAGCGGTTAGGTAGATACTAACTACCAGTTCGCAACTGGCCAGCCTTTGCTGACCGCCACACCTTCGTCTTAACAACTACTACTGGACAACCTTAGAAAGTGACCAGACCGCCAGTCCAAGTCATCAGTCCGCCAAACCACCATGACCAGATCTTTCAGACCGCCATGACTTAGTTGTCAGTCCGCCAGATCTGCCCACCTATTTAGACCGCCATACCGCCCGGGCTCCATATGTTTTGACAAACTGCATTACCTGTGCGGTAACACAACCAAATATTCCAGAGAGGCAGACTTGTACGCCACTGCTATCCGCCAGACCGCCTAACCTGTCTGACAGTCTTGTCCGTCAGTCCTGTTCGCCAGACCACCAGTACTACGCATGTTCTGACATTCTCCCTCAAGCTGGAGCGTATATGTCAATCATGCCCAGCTTGTCACAGACATCCGAAAAAGCGGACACTGGTTTGGTAAAAATATCGGCTAGCTCTTTGTCAGAGGTGACAAACGGAGTGCAGATTTGATTCTTCAATATATTTTTTTTGATAAAGTGGCAGTCTACTTCAACATGTTTTCTTCTTTCATGAAACACTGGATTCTTCAAAAATGTATATAGTTGTCTTGTTGTCACAAAATATTGGCAGAAGATGATCATAAACTTCTCTCAAATCAAGCATCAGTGCTCGTAACCACTTCAGTTCACAGGTAGTCAAAGTCATGCTTCTGTATTCAGCTTCAGCACCTAGAGACTACAGACTGTTTCTTCCTCTTCCAGTTGACCAGATTTTCTCCTGCGAAGGTGCAAAAACCAGAGGTAGATTTTTTATTCTCCTTGTCATCTGCATAGCTGGCATCGGAATAGGATTCAATGCTCAAATGATTATTCTTCTGAAACAGAAGTTCTTTTCCCGGAGATCTTTTGACATATTCCAAGATCTTTAATGCGGATTGAAGATGACACTCTTTAGGAGCTTGCATAAACTGGCTCACCCTTCCTACTGCATAACAAAGATCTGGTCTTGTGACTGTCAGATAAATGAGTTTTCCCACAAACCGTCTGTATATGGTGACATCTGCAATGAGAGGTGAATCCTCATTTCAACACTTGTCATCACCACCAGTCATTGGACACCGAGCATGTTTAGCCCCATGAAGACATGTCTCTTTCAAAAGATCCAAGACATACTTTCGTTGTGAGAGCATTACAGAATTGGGCTTCCAGGAGATCTCAATTCCTAGGAATTACTTGGGAGACCTCATATCTTTTGTAACAAAATGTTGAAAAATATGCTTTTTTGTTAGGTCAATTCTCTTCTTATCATCCCCTATAAGAATAACGTCAACCGCATAAACAACAAAGACAACTAGCTCTGTAAAAGTCTTGCATATAAATAGAGAGTAATTTACAGCACTTCGAGCAAACCCAATAACAGAGAACTTCGTTGAACTTCTCAAACCAGGCCCGCAAGCTTTGCTTATGTCCATAGATTGTCTTCCTCAACCTACACACCTGAGACTCCCCCTGAGCAACATACCTAGGAGGTTGCTTCATATAGACCACCTCTTGTAGATCTTCATAAAGGAATGCATTCTTGACATACAACTATGACATCTCCCAGTCTCTGTTAACCACCACTGAGAAGAGAACACGGATCGTCGTAATCAGAGCAACTGGAGGTGTCAAAGAAGTCCACATCATAGGTCTAAGTAAAACCTTTGGCAACAAGCCGAGTCTTATAGCGATCAATGGTACCATCAGTAAGAAACTTGATCACAAAGACCTAACAACAGCCAACAACATCAGCTCCTGTAGGGGTAGGAACAAGAGTCCAAGTACCCCGTTCAGTCAGAGTTTTCATCTCTTTATCCATGACGACTTTCTAATAAGGAATAACAAGAGCTTCTTGATTAGGTAACCGGGATGACATTAGCCGAGAGGGCGAGAGCAAAGCTCTTGCAGTAAGAGGACAATTGAGCATAAGAAACAACATGAATAGGATATTGAGTGCATGTCTGAACTCCCTTTCGAAGAGCAATCAGAAGATCAAAGTGTGACTTGTCTGTAGTATCAGATCCATCCGTCCGAGAGAATGCTGGCCCAGGAACTATCAGCAACGGCTCAGGTAGAGAAGCAGAATTAGGAGAAAAAAAGTAGAATCAGAGACTGTTGTAGAAGGAAGAAACACAAGTTCAGGTAAAGGTGCGGAGATAATAGGTAGAGAAGAGCGGTCATCAGAAGGTGTGAGGGTAGATGTGCGAGAAAAGTAAGGAACATTTTCAAATAAAGTGACATCCGCGGAAACATACTGTTTCCGGAGAAGAGGATCATAGCACCGATATTCTTTTTATGTCATATAGTAGCCCAGAAAGATGCACTTAACTGAGCGAGGAGAGATTTTGTCACGACCAGGAGAAGTAGTGTGAACAAACATTGTGCATCCAAAGACGCGTGGAGGTAAAAAAATGATGTTGCATCAGGATACAGAATGGAGAAAGGAATTTTGCTATTAAGAACTGAAGAAGGAATTCGGCTGATGAGGTAACAAGAAAGAAGAACGACATGGCCCCAATAGGACTGATGAACACTTATTTGAGTGTGAAGAGTGCGAGCCACATTAAGGAGATGACGGTTCTTGCGTTCAGCAATCCCATTCTGTTGAGAGGTGTAAGGACAACTGATGCGGAGCAGATACGAGCACGAGCTTTGAGCCCGTTCGGAGCTGATTTGACGACTTACCATATATGTCGTGCCCGGATCGACGATCGGACTCCGCAGTTGCGTCCGGCACGTCATCGCGAGTTAAAACATATATTACTTTATTTGTTTGAGTTTATTTTCATGTATTTAGTGGCCGATCCCACCGGCCAATCATAGTCATTGATGGCGAAGCCCTATTTGTTCTCTTCTTATAAATATTGGTCTAAGTGGCTGAACCAAGGTATTACAGAATTTGGAGACTCTTCTTCCCGGATTTCAGCGATCACCCCTTGGTGCCGACGCCGTGGAGCCCTAGGTGACGATTCCCAGGTTGGTTTCTCTTCCCCAAACTCTTCCCCTACCTCTAGCCTTCATTTTACACCCCTCACACCACTTGTCCAGCCGCCGACAGCCCTCCAAACTCCTCCCAACACCCTTCGGCCTGCTGCCTTCTTGCAGCCCAGTCCGCCACCCTCCCCTCTCGTAGCCGCCCACTCTTCGTGGAACCACCTCCAAATCACCTTAATTCTCTAGATCAATTCGGATATGAGAATTTCAGCCCCCGATCCATTATTTTCACCGCTCATACTTTCCATTTTAACCCGGATCCGACCCTAAATAGCGGATCCACCCCCCCCCCCCCGGCCCGGATCTACTTATACGTGGCCGGATCTACCCATTTCTCACCCGATCTTATCCTTTACCGCCGAAGACAGCCACCGCCTTCGTCGATCTACACATCCGGACCCTAATTCTTCAGTGCCTCGGTTCTGCCCGCTACTTTGTGAGTTTGTTTTGTGGTATTGAATTATTTGATTTTATATTTTCACTGGTAAATAAATATATGTGCTGAAAATTTATATTGTTTTAACTTATTCGTCAACATATAGATCATTACATTGCATGTAGGTTCGGAATAGCGTGTCACTCTTGCACTACCACCTAGAGTCGTAGGGTTTTGTGCACCTGTAGCCGACCCCTGCATCATTTTGGTATCAGAGGCGAACACTAGTTTTGGGCTCGTTCGGGGCTGATTTGTCGATTTACCATATATGGCGTGCCCGGATCGATGATCGGACTCCGCGGTTGCGTCTGACACGTCGCAGCGAGTCAAAAACATATATTAGTTTATTTTTTTGAGTTTATTTTCATGTATTTAGTGGCCGATCCCACCGGCCAATCATAGTCATTGATAGTGAAGCCCTAGTTTGTTCTCTTCTTATAAATATTGGTCTAATTGGCTGAACCAAGGTATTGCAGAATTTGGAGACTCTTCTTCTCGGATTCCAGTGATCCCTCCCATGTGCCGACGCCGTGGAACCCTAGGTGACGACTCCTAGGCCTCCAAACTCCTCCCCAGGGTAATCCCTACCCCCACCCCCACTGTCGTTACCTTATCACCCTCATATGCCACCACCGTTTGATGGCCACTCCAGTCCACCCACTGTTGACATCCACCCACCGGGGAATTCGTCTTCTTTGGTTTCACCGCATGCACCACCGATCGCACCGGGTTCCACCCTTCGAGAGATGAGCAATGAGAGCATCACAGAGTTCAGATTCCACCAGTTTGTTCCTACTTCAGATGGGTCGCGTTGTCTCTACTTGGTACATTGGTGGGACCGCCCCGATGCAGTTGACGCTTGGATACTTGCAGCAGAGCTTGATCGATTCACCCCTGGACTTTGACTTCAGCACGACCGTCTTCATTCACCGGAGATGACAGCTTTTCAGTCAGGGGGAGTTGATGGGCAAGGACACTCTTCCGTCGACGACACTTGGACGACTCCTGGAGGACCTCTTCGGGTTGTACCTGACATTCATCGAGAGAATTCCGATCCCAATTCATCGGGAGATGAATTCTTTCGAGTCGGGGAGATTGATGTGAAGCAGAGACGAGCACGAGCTTTGGGCCCGTTCAGGGCTGATTTGGCGACTTACCATACATGGCGTGCCCGGATTGACGATCGGACTCCGTGGTTTTGTCTGACGCGTCACCGAGAGTCAAAAACATATATTAGTTTATTTTTTTTAGTTTATTTTCATGTATTTAGTGGCCGATCTCATCGGTCAATCATAGTCGTTGATGGTGAAGCCCTAGTTTGTTCTCTTCTTATAAATATTGGTCTAAGCGGTTGAACCAAGGTATTGCAAAATTTGGAGACTCTTCTTCCCGGATTCCAGCAATCACCCTTTGATGCTGACGCCGTGGAGCCCTTGGTGACGACTCCTAGGTTGGTTTCTCTTCTTCAAACCCTTCCCCTACCTCAAGCCTTCATTTTCCACCCCTCACACCACTTGTCCAGCCGCCGACAGCCCTCCAAACTCCTCCCAAAACCCGCCGGCCTGCTGCCTTCCTGCAGCCCAGTCCACCACCCTCCCCTCTCCAAGCCGCCCACTCCTCTTCGTGGAACCACCTCCAAATGCCCCTAATTCTCTAGATCAATTTAGATCTGAGAATTTCAGCCCCCCGATCCTCTATTTTCACCGCTCATACTTTCCATTTTTGCCCGGATCCGACCCTAAATAGCGGATCCACCCCTCCCCGGCCCGGATCCACTTGTATGTGGACAGATCTACCCATTTCTCACCCGATCTCATCCTTTACCGCCGCAGACAGCCACCGCCTTCGTTTTCACGCTGCCAGTCTCACCTCCGATCGCTGATCTACACTTCCGGACTCTAATTCTTCAGTGCCTTGTTTCAGCCCGCTACTTTGTGAGTTTGTTTTGTGGTATTGGATTATTTGATTTGATATTTTCACTGGTGAATAAATATATGTGCTAAAAATTTACATTGCTTTAATTTATTTGTCAACATGTTGATCATTACATTGCATGTAGATTTGGAATAGTGTGTCACCCTTGCACTACCACCTAGAGTCGCAGTGTTTTGTGCACCTTTAGTCTCCCCCTACATCAACAACTAGTTTGATGTATAATGTCGCAATGCATACGAAAGACTGAGAATTGATGACTAAGGTACTCTTTGGCATTATCGGTGTGAAGCACTTTAATAAGAATATCAAACTGAGTACATATCTTATTATAGAACTTATTGAAAATAGAAAAAATCTCAGAACGTTCTTTTAATAAGTACAACCAAGTACATCTCGAAAAATCATCAATAAACGTGACAAAATACAAACTACCCCTACCAACAGTTTTAGTAGGAGCAGGACCCCAAATATCAGAATGAACAAGTTCAAAGGGACAAAGACCTACGTCCTTATTTTGTTGGAAAAGTCGAACGATGGTGTTTGTCAAGATGACAAACTTCACAGTTGAGAGAAGAATCTACTCAAGGTAGATCTGATAGAAGCTGGTAAAGAATGCGAGAAGGAGGATGTTCAACGCGAAGATGTCATAGTAGAAGTGAAGGAGAAGCAGAAAAAGCAGACACATTATCAAGGTAGAACAAGCCGTCGCTTTCAGTCTCAGTAGCAATCGTCTCATTGTAGTGAGGATCCTGAAAAGAATAAGTAGTTGAGGTAAATGTAGTCGTGCAATTTAATTGTTTACACAGAGAGGTAACAGAAAGTAAGTTGCATGAAAATGTTGGGACGAATAGAGTGTCCTCAAGTTGGAGAAATGGAGTGACATGCACTGTTCCAGATCCACACACAGGGGATGGAGAACAATCCGCAATAAGAACCGGAGGTAACCGGTTATGTTTGTCCAGACAAGAGAAAAGACGAGGATTGTCCGTCATATGACTAGTAGCACCAGAATCAATGAGCCACCTACCCGTAGTGGTCATATGAGCAACACCCGAAAAGGTAGCAAGAGAAGTGGACTTCTTCGAGGTAGTATCACCCGCAGCAGATCGAAGATGAGGATGCTTGACCCAGCAGCGATCAGCAAGGTGATCGGTCTTGCCACAGTGAGAGCAGAGATATCTTGAGGAAGCACGTCCACCGGAGCGGCCTCCATGGCCACTAGGAATGTCATTACGAGCTGGATGAGCAATAGTGTCGGAAGGAGGCGGACAGGCAAACAGAGGACGTTGAAGAAGAGTAGTAACAACCAAAACGCGCGCAACAGTGGCATCTGGAGTAGGAGTGTCAGCCTCTTCAAGAATTTGTTGTCGAATCATATTATAAGACTCTGGCAAACGAAGCAGATAACACACTACCAGAAGTTACTGGAAGTGCATGTGTTGTTCTGCAAGATCAGCTGAGAAAGGTTGATGCTAAAGAAGTTCATCACCATGAGCTTGTACCTCCTGGTAAGCAGCAGCAGGAGTCATCGTGGGACGAGCAAATAGATCAGCATATAGCGTGTATATGCGTGAAGTCTGAGCTTCCTTGGAGTACAAAACAGCGAGATGCGTACAAATAGCCTTAACTGTCTCATCATGTCGAATGACAGGAAGACATTCATCAGAAAGGATATTTGCAAGCCACATGTTGACTAGAGCATCACTTGCGTCGTAGTCATCAAACGCAGCAGAGCCACGAGTTGGTGGGTCATCAGTAAGATGATGACGTTTGCGTTGAGACCATAACAAAAAAGTGAAGGAAACACTCCAGTACTGATAATTGGGACCAGTGAGCTTGGACGCAGTTCCAAGATTGCCAGAAGAAGTGGAAATAGAAGTAGCAATAGTAGGAAGAAGAGTGGAAGAAGAAGAGGTCGGAGTCTCCATAGACAACCCGCACGAACAGAACAAGAGACCGTGCGAACAGAGCAAGAGACCGAGCGATCAGAGCAAGAGGCCGCAAGAAGGAAGTCAACCGCAGTAAGGTGACAAGCAAAGAGAGAGACCGCGGAAAAGGGAGGGTGGCAAGAAAAAAGAAAGACCGCATAAAAGGGAAATCGCGGAAAGAAAAGAGAGACTACGGAAAGGAGAGACCGCGATAAGAAGAAAGAAGGAGAAGAGCTCGGTTAAGAAAGAAAACTGTTGCAAGAGAAGAGCAGGCAGTTAAACAAACAGAGACCGCTTGCACTGCAACACGCCCGAGAAAACAGAAATTGGAGCAAATAGACCGCTTAGCTCTGATACCGTGTGAAAAACGACAAAATAAAGTGATTTTTTATTGTTCCAAAAGGTGAATAATACAAGGGTATGCCCCCATATTTATAGAAAACAAGGGGAAGAGAGAAAACAAGAGAGAGAATACATAATGTCTGTCACATGCAAATAGGCAGATGCATAAAAGCAGACCGCGCGGGTTGTGCGGTTACACAAATATAACCGAACGATTACAGCTTGAGACACAAACAGGCATGCTCTGGTCTTTATCTGTCTTCAATGAGGCAGCTCGCTCTATGGTAGCAGTGGCGGTTAAGATAGAGTCTAACCGCCAGACCGCAATTACTAGCACCAGCTAATCGCCAAACTCAATCGCGGTAAGCACATTAGACCTCCTGTAGCGGCTAGGCAGATACTAACCGCGAGTTCGCAACTGGGCGCCTTTGCTGACCACCACACATTGGCCTTAACAACTACCAACGACCAATCTTAGAAAGTCACCAGACCGCCAGTCTAAGTCGCCAGTCTGCTAAACCACCATGACCAGATCTGCCAGACCGCCATGACTTAGGCTTCATTTGGTTTAGCGTTTTCGGGCGGCGTTTGGAGCAAACGCCACCAGACGGCGGGTAACCAAACGAAGCTCCGTCTCCGTTTGCACCATTTGCACCCGCAGCAAGGAGGAAACGCCCCCCCCCCCCCCCCACCACACACACACACACCACCGCTCCGTTTCGACCCCCACCTCCCCCCCCCCCCTCCAGTTCGAAAGCTCCGTTTGGACCCGCTTGCTCCTCCCGCCACCGCTCAATCAAACGAAGCCTTAGTTGTCAGTCTGCCAAATCTGTCCGCCTATTCAGAGCGCCATACCGCCCGGGCTCCATATGTTTTGACAAATTCCATTACCCGTATGGTAACACAACCAAATTTCCCAGAGAGGCGGACCGCCATGAGTAAACCGCCAGATCATCAAACTTGTCTGCCACTGTTATCTGCCAAACCGCCTAACCTGTCTGCCAGTCCTGTTCGCCAAACCGACAGGACTACACAGGTTCTGACAAATATTGTTCAATTTTATTTCGTAATATAAATTGCTCATTTTTATCTATTTGTTATATTATTTTTTTTTATTTTTATAACTTATTATTATAGTTAATATATAAAAATAAAAAAAATAATTATAAGACATGGAAAACCGATATTTTAAAATATCTCCGACATGTCTACGACTTCCAACATCCGACATTTAAAAATTTGATCTGATATGTCGCCGACATCCAATATTTACAACATTGGGTAGAAGTAATGAATTATATAAGGCGCGGGCAAACGTGCACAGGCGTGAGCAGCATTTTTAGATGGGAGAACAAGTCATGAAAGACCATTCTAGGGTAGTATTTTTCCCACAAGAGTAATAGAAAAGACATGAATAAGACCATTCTGAAGATTAAATGAAATTCCCCTTTCAATCCAAGTCCCCCTTTTTCATAACTTACAGTATATACTTCAAACTATTGCTATATATGCATATCTATGAAAATTAAGATAAGAGAAGCCCTTGAATCAACTCTTTGGAAACCCCACGTTTGTTGTTTTTAGCAAACACTAAACTCTTTTGTATGAAATGAACAAGGAAATCCTCGTATATGTTATTCCTATTTGTATGGTTGGAGAATAAGAAGGGAAATCAGACTATAGAAACTCTTTAGAAGAGCTAGGGTTTTAGCACTAAGAAATTCAAATCACAATTCACGTAGAAACATAAATAAGTTGAGAGGGAGAAATTACTGTGAGGTTTAGGATAAAATCTCTCAACGAGCGCAGATTTTTTGCGTCAGTCGGTGTATGCGGCGTGCGGCAACGAGAGGAGAAAATTGTTCGTGCATCCACTTGGATAATCTAGCTAGCGTTGGATGGTGCCCCACAAACGATTGTTCGATATTCTTCTGTCCTCTAGCCCAGTGATTTGTTTTTGTTTTCCGAACCAATCTACGAGATCCTCCCACAGTCCATTATCTAGTAATCTCCCTCGCGATTGTTGGATATTCTTCTATCCTCTAGTCTAGTGATTTGTTTTTGTTTTCCGAACCAATCTACGAGATCCTCCCACAGTCCATTGTCTAGTAATCTCCCACAGTCCAGTGATTTGGTTTTCTGAAACGGCTCATTCGTTTGGTGTCAGAATTGGTGATGAAGTGGTTTTAGGTCTCTCTTGCTAGGTCGCCTAGGCTGGCATGGACAATGCCCAAGTAGGTCGCTGTCAAGGCTCTCATCTCTCAAAGTTGGGGCTTGGGCGAAGCAAGGTAGGGAGTACCTCCTGAAGCATGTTCTTAAATTCTTTGATTTGATCGACTGATGTTCTATTGTGTTTGTCTCTGATACTAAGTTATGGCTCTTCGCAAAGGATCTTGTCATTGGCCGTTGTAAGATGGGATCAAAAGAACGCCCCTTTGTCTTTTCCTTCTTTTCCTTGGATGTCCCATGATGCTCAAACTCTTGATGGAAAATTGCAAGAAACGAGAGATCTAGAAAACATAATGCAAACATAAACAAATAAGTGAAAGCCTACAGTATTGATAGACATCATATATTCGATTAAATTTGACCAGAAAACATAAATAAAGGATGAAGGCTAATAATTGAAAGTAGGTGTCTAGTATTGCATGAGGCCCGGCATATTTTGTTTGTTTCTTTAATACTTGTGCCTTATTATTAATTATCTATGTTATATATCATGTATTTTCTTTGTAAATCTTGTCCTGTAGTGGTTTCTCTCTCTTTAAGATGTAGTGTTCCTATTCATGTTGTGAAGTGGAGTGTTCCAAGTTCTTTTGTGGGCAGTGCCATCTATCTGCATCTGTTACTCGTGTTTTATACCTTTTTCTGATATTTTTGAACTTGCCAATAGAAATCACGCAGAATTTAATAAGACATTTAAAAATGGTTACAAGCAGCTTGTGGAGCTCTTAAAATCATGTGACTACAGAACTCTAGCAATTGGTGATGGTGGAAATGATGTAAGGATGATACAGCAAGCCGATATTGGTGTAGGCATTAGTGGCAGGGAAGGACTCCAAGCTGCCAGGGCTGCTGATTATAGCATTGGGAGTAAGTAAAACACATCCCTGCTTCAGTCTCTTTTTTTCTTATTTTATTTAACCATTATAGGCAATCTATATTTTGACTTGATCTTTATTTATATAAACTAGTTTTGGAAATTTAATCCTAGGTGGCCCCACTGATCAGTTTTCTTTTGCCCATTTAAGTCTCTTACTGTTACTATTTTTGTTTTCTTATATATTTAAAAACAGCCTCAATTAATGTATTAAATTCTTATATTTAGAAACAGTCTCAATTAATGTATTTAGATGGCATCAGTTTCTTTTCATGTAATCTATATATACGGTTGAATGAGAATAGAGAAAGCATCAACCCAATTGGAGTTTTCTTCCATCCAAATCTCTCCTCTGTTTTTGTCCTTTGGCACAAAGTGTTTTGTACCATCCTGGGAGTTTTTATCTACACTAGTAACATTTTGGATGTACTCCATACTGCTTCTGATGCATTTCAGATTAGTTAGGAGAGAAGGATTCGGGTCAGTTTAGCTAGAGGGAAAACACCCAAAAACAATCCAATCATTAATTACTTAAACTGTTCAACAATATTCTCCACACAAAAATTACAAATTTAGGTCATAAAATACTTTGACAAACCCTAAATCTGTCATGCAACTTCATTCAAGCAATCTGTCCAAACACATTTGGTTTGGACAACACCTTTCCACACAACCACTAAATCATTAATTCATCCAACAACAGTAAGAACCTTCCAAAACAATCTAACTTGCCGTGAGAGGGGGGAGTAATGAACATAGGCCACACATCCTTGCTGGCAAGTACTGGAGAAAATGTTGGCAGTAGGTCTAGAATGGACAGTGGGCATGATCTACAAATCCTGCTTGGGCAACCTGTTAACGATGTAGCAATTAGTGAGAATTGCAAAATACCTGAGAACTATGGACCTTGTGTCAAGTAAGAAGAACAGGAATGATCTTCATAATGTGTGGCGGTAGGGTGATTATGATATGCATTCGATGGGTAAGTGCATCTGCTGCCCTATTAAGAGTTGTGCTTCAAATGAAAAGTAAATTCCTAATGGAAAGCGACCCACTTGGCATGTCGACGTACTTCATTTTGTGAGTTCAGATGTGTGAGTGCATCGTGATCAGTATTCAATTCGAACACATGTAAATTCAAGTAGTGTTGTCAAGGTCGGAGGGCCTGAACAATGATATAAAATTTAATATCATATGTGGAATATCGAGTTTTGACCTCATTAAGTTTCTCACTAAAGAAGACGATGGGATGTCCTTCTTGACTCGAAATGGCTCATGCCAATAATTGAGGTAACGCCAATATCAGAGAGATCCCCAAATTCTTTGTCTGAAATGTGGACGTCAGATTTTTCTTGATCATAGTTATACTATTGAGATCATTGCCTGTGATGAGAATATCATCTACATAGACTAAAAGAATCATTATTTGTCGGGCGATGACGAGTGAATAGAGAAAAATCAGTCGAGCTCTCAATGAAGCCATCATTGAGACTGTTTGAGACCATAGAAATATTTTTTGAGGTGGCATGTAAGAGACTCTCACGTGGTCTTATAACCAAGTTGTTGTTGCATGTTTACAATCTCAACGAGGTCGCCATTCAAGAAAGCATTCTTGATGTCAAGTTGATGTAACATCCAATGTTGATAAACAGCCAAGGAAATCAGGACTCAGATCGTGTTCAACTTTGCTACAGGTGAGAAGGTCCCTTCATAGTCGAGGTCATGTTGCTGAGTAAAACTACAAGCTACAAGACGAGTTTTCAGACATCGAACTGCCCCATCAGGACCATGCTTCATATAAATACTCACTTGCATCCAACACATGTCTGGCCAGACGGGAGAGCGACAAGGTCCCAAGTGTGATTAACCCAAAAGGCAGTCATTTCCTCATTCACGGCGGCTCGCCACCCTGGATGTCGGAGGGCCTCATGTAGAAATGGAGTGGAAATACAATATAGAGAGGTCGCAAACCTGTGTAGCGTCGGCGACAAGCGATGCAAAGAAACATAATTGGAAAGAGGATGAGCAGTAGAGGCTTGTGTCTGATCAGCGGACCGCGAAGCATTAGCGGGCATGGGTGATTCTCATAAGGCATCAAGCCAAGTACACAGCGGGTGTAGACATGAAGAGGAGTAGGTAGCCACATGGGGTGACATAGTCGGGGGAGTGGGTAGCAGGGGAGGAGAATCAGTGAAGGTGGGTGTGTGAGGGCACGGAATGTCAAGGGAGGAGATGGTAGGAGGTCAGAGTGGTGAAATGGTTGATGTTCAAGGAAGTTGACATCGACAGAGATGATAAGTTTTTGAAATGGGGAAGCGTGACAGAGGTAGCCCTTCTGGGTACGACAGCAGCCAGCAAACTTATACTTGGTCACACATGGAGCTAACTTATCTATAGCAGGGCCAAGATGATGAACAAAACAGACACAACCAAAGACACAAGGTGTCAGGTTGAAGGGAGAGGTGTTGGGAAAGAGAATGTAAAACGGTGTTGCAAAATTCATAATAGAAGAGGTCGTGTTATTAATGAGATGGCAGGGATTGGACACGATGAAATGCCAACAGGTGGTAGGAACCTACATTTTGACAAAAAGGGACCTGGCAACCTTGAAGAGGTGACGATTTTTTCGCTCGGTCACACCGTTCTGTTGCAGTGTATAAGGACAGGAAGTTTGGTGGATTATGCCAAAGGTATTATAAGTGTCCAATAAATTGTGAACGATATATTTACGAGCATTATCGGATCGAAGAATTTTAAGGGGGAGTGAGAGCTGGGTTTTAGTCTCTGCGAGAAAAAACTTAAAATTTTGAAACAACTCAGAACGATCACTCATCATATATAGGCACAACATTCAAGAATGATCATCAACAAAAGTAACAAAATAACGATAACCATTGACACTAGCCACTTTGTGGGGGCCTCAAATATCTAAATGCACTAAATCAAAAGGAGCAGTGCTCTGAGTACAATAAGAAGAAAAAGTATATCTATGTTGCTTCTCGTAAATACAGATTTCACATTGAAAATCAGAAAAAGAATAATTTGGAAGAGCGTGCTTGAGAATAGGCAAGGGAGCATGTCTAGGGGTAAGCATAAAAAACTGCAAACATCAAAAACCACACGCCCCGCACAAACCACACCGATTTTTATGTCGCGCCGATTTTTAAACCGCACCTCCTAGTTTCAGTGCGGTTTTGAACTTTTATAAACCGAGTGCGGTGCAATGCTGGTTTCAAATCTTGAAAACTACAAAAACCACACTGCATCGACTAATTTGCTTACTTTTTAATATTCATAAATATATGGCATCACATATGTCTAAATAAAATGATAACTTATAAATTAGTAGTTAATAATAGTATACATATTTTTAAATTTTAACCAAGCAATACAACATGACGATGGTGATAAAATGAGCTTGAATGTGAAGCCGAAGCATAATCGCCAAAGGTATTATAACTTATGCTTGATTTTGTAGTATTTGTATTTAGAAATGTATATACTACAAGTTATTAACTATGTTTTTACTTAAATTTTTCATCTTATTTCACCTCACATCATCTTTTTGGTCTCTATATAAATCGCATACCTGAAAACCGCATCGAAACCACAACCTCGTCGCAAAAAACAGCTGAACCGAAACCGCACTGCGCAATTTCACTACGGTGTAGTTTTGTTTGGGCCAAAATCGCGCCCTTGCGGTGCGATTGCAGTTTGGGTCAAAAACGCACCGCGCACACCCCTAAGCATGCCCAAGACGCTGGTGCCCGTCACTGGAGGTGACGAAGGAGAGAATGGTGGGTTGATGATCTATAGTGTAGAGCTCATTAGAGAGTCGCCCCCTACTAATGATATTTTGCAGTCGCTAATCCTACATCATAAAAGAAGAGGGAGAAAACGTGAGCAAGCAATTGAGGTCCTGAGTTAAACGACTGACAGAGAGAAGCTTAATCTGAGAGCTAGGAACATGATGGACAAAGCGGAGAAGAAGAGATGGAGTGAGAGGCACATCTTCAGAACCGCGGACTGGGGAGTTATCGGCATTGACCACCATGATAAACTTCAAAGATGTGGTATCTGAGTACCAAGAAGGTTTGTAGGGGGTTATGTGTTTGGTAGCCCCAAAGTTCACTATTCACACCGGACTATGGGAAAAACATATTATACCTTCGTTATAAGTAGAGGTGATGAAGTCAGAAGCCCGAGTAAGTAACCTCGAAGTTGTTAAAGTTACTCGCGCAAGATGTCAACGTCAGAGTGGGAGGTGGGAACATCCATTGTTGGAGAGGTATTAGGCATCGTAGTCGGTGGGTGAAACCCATACATCTTGAAGCAGTTGGCCTCGGTATGATGTGAGCGGACACAATAAGTACACAGATTATTTTCCGACCGACAGGAGCGATTGCGATCATCACGCCTGCCACCGCGAGAACCATTGCGACCCCCCACCCACCCACCCCCCACCACCCCACCCCACCCCCATCCCCCACCCACCCACACACGAGACTTGGGAGGAGGGCGCACAACTGAGGAGTATTGCAGAAGGGTAAGAGAGGGAGGCATCACAAACTCAAGAGGTGGAGTGACTTTAAGGATCATGGAGCATGCGTCGAAAAGAAATGTAACAGTGGGAGAGAAGAGGATGGTCGCCCGGACACTGTGAAAATGGGAGTAGTCGCGCCATCATGAGGGCAATGCCTACAACCTCTTTCTGTGTACACTGACCAGCAAAGTCCAAGGAGGGGGCTGGTGCCGAAACCATCCCTCGACGACCGTCTTGGACGTGGCGACGAAGGTGGTCTGGTCTCCAGTCACACTTGGGTCAATCGCTTGAAGTTGAGTGAAGATGTCAAAGAGATGTTGGACACTGTCCTGGTCAGAGTAAACGGACTGAAGTTTGTCCTACATGACTTTAGCAGTCTCGTGGTACATGGTCATTTTGTATGGTTCGGTCTCCATAGAGTTGAGAAGCCACACGACTGAACCCAACCATCATCACGGAACCACTGTTCCGTAGATTCGGTAGGGGGGTACGGGTAACATGATAAAGCCGCCCTTTAGTTTGAAGGACATGTCACGCCAAATGCTCCCATTCCTCAAATGTTTTCTTCCTATTGAGGGATATAGTAGTAACCCGGAGTTCATCCCGCACTTCGGGGGGGAAGTTGGGGGAAGAGAAGAGACGCAGGGGGAGGTTAAGTTGCTCATGACCGCCCAAGGGTAAGGGGAGAGCAGATTCTAGGCGGTTTCAATAGGGAGGCCGCATGGACTGGCCACAGGGAGGAGTCTGGGCGGTTGTACTAGTGAGACCGCGCAAACAGGGTACAACAGGGAGACTGGGCGGGTGAAAAAGAGAAGCCGCTCAACAGGGAGTCTGGGAGGTTTCCAGAGAGCAGCCGCGCAAACAAGTCACAAAGAAGTCTCTGCATGGAAGGTTGGGGAGGCCACACAGAAGGGCACATAAGAAGAAGACTGGGCATTCTTGCTGGAGGAGACCGCATGGAGATCACCAGAGATGAGCCTGGGCGGTCTCAGAAGAGATGCCTGCGCAGAGTAAATTGGGCGGTTTCAAGAGAGTCCACAGGGTGTGACCTCCCTCTGATATCATGTAGAAACCCAAAATACAAATAAAATAAAAAATTTTATTCTCCAGAAATGTACATATTACATGGGTGCACCTCTCCTATATAAAGTAGAGGAGAAGAGAATGTACAAACAATGATGTTGAATTAAATACATGGGGTGGTTAAAACGCATGCAGCCGCGCAGACTAAAAGCTAGAAGTAACTCCGAGCTGTTATAACACATGTAACCGACCGGACTACAAGCTGGAAGCAACCCCGGGCGGTTACAACACATGTAACCGCCCGGACTACAAGTTGGAAGCAACTCCGGGCGGTTACACAAGGGTAATCGCCCGGCCCTTTACTGAGAACAACCCCGGGCGGTTACATAGGGGTAACTGCCCGGTCTTTATACAAAATCCTTCGACAACACTCAACTTTAGTTGTCACTCAACTAATAACTATTTTAATTGATGCTCTAAACCCACTTCATAAATGCTGTGTCCACACTATATATTGAAGGAACTGAAACTTTGATTTGACTTTTGTGCTGGTTGAATAAAAAATCTATAGACTGTTTATAGGCTATCCTATAAACGCTCATATACAGTGTATCGCCAAGTGTACAAATTAGTATAAACAAGAGAAATTTGAAGAATTTGCTTGAAGAAAATTTGTGTACTTGACAATTCTATACGCAGTGTTAGTAGGATATCCTATAAACACTACATAGAATTTTTATTTTTGTCATTTTGGATTATATTCGCATTACCAGAAAAAGGGCAACTGTTTCTTAATACTAATTTTTTTCCTTATTCTGTCAGATTGTAGACTAATCAGTTATTTTTTTAATGATTTGCCAGAATTCAGGTTTCTTAAAAGGCTTATACTTGTTCACGGGCGTTATTCCTACAATCGTACAGCTTTTTTGTCACAGTATTCGTTTTACAAGTCTTTGCTAATTTGTTTTATACAGATACTGTGAGTTCCTTTTCCTCATAACCACCCATCTTCTTAATTCCTTCACCTTATTAGTCCTAATGGTTGCATTTTTTCTTCCTTGGAATATTTTCCTTGCCCCTGCCACTGATATTGGTATTTCTTTAGTTTTTCTTTATTTTCAGGTGTCTCTGGGACTAGTTTATTCAACTCATTCAGCCTAATGGCTTACAATGTATTCTACACAAGTATACCAGTTTTAACATGTGTTCTTGACAAGGATCTTAGCGAAAAAATAGTGATGCAGAATCCACAAATTTTACTATATTGTCAAGCAGGAAGGTCTGTATGACTTCTTTATTCCTTTGTTTGCATTATGACATTCACATAAAAAAAGGCAGCCCGGTGCACAAAGCATCCCTGCGGAGCGAGGGTCCGGGGAAGGGTCCCACCACAAGGGTGAAATGTAGGCAAACCTAACCTTGCATTTTTGCAAGAGGCTGCTTCCAGGACTCGAACCCGTGACCTCAAGGTCACACGGCAACACCTCAATCAGTGCGCCAAGGCTCCCTTTGTTATATGTAATTAGACTAGTCAATGTGTATGATCCTGAATAAAAAATTTATTAGGCTTGTGTTAGTTTAACATTGCTTCATTTCTCTTCAAATTAGGCTTTTGAACCCAAGCACGTTTGCTGGATGGTTTGGGCGGTCCATGTATCATGTGAGTCAATGCTTCTTTGAACACTAATCTGTTGTGCTAATTATAAGATTGTAGCAAATTATCTTCTCTTTTTTTCAACTTAATTATATTACTTGATTGGCTGTCTCTATTTATAGCTTAGATAGAGCAAAACTCCATTGATGATGTCTTAAGCAAAGCACAAAAAGTTGGGAAGGACTTGATAGTGTCATTAGTTTGTGTTCTTGAATCTGTTGAGATCTATTTAAATACAAAGAATATGATGTTAGTACTGAATCAGCCGCAGGATGGTGAAATCTTGAACCATTTTCACTTAGCATTCTCTTTAGATCCATTTCCAGGTATAACTGGGGATGTTGGTTATGGTTCAATGTGAAAATTTTCTCATTAGTTGAGGGTGTAAACATTATTCTTTCAGCATGTTAGGCTTCATTTGGGAGGCCGGTGGCGGCAGAGACCGCCGGAGATTCAGACAAGAGGGAGGGGGTTCGCAAACGGCAGCTTTTCTCCATTCACTAGGCTGCTTCGTCGGAAGGGAGGAAGAAAAGGAGGCAAAACAAACGCTCCCCTACGCTGCCGTTGTGTTGACATGGATTGCACCGGAAGGCCACCGGAGATCCAAACAGAGCCGTACTCTTGAGTCCTGTCATGTTAAAAACTGTGTTTTTGTTGCCTTGATATCTGTAACACGATATAGTACATGTCAACCTTCTGCCCATGATTGAAAGACTGCGAAGGTTTTTTAAAGAAGAGAAAAATTAGGATGGTTTTATATGAATTGGGAGTTGTGCAATATGGAAAATTAGGATGGTTTTAGGGCTGGTGTGTTAGATCAAAGATAAAGGGGGGACAGCCCAGTGAACAAAGCATCCCCGCGCAACGAGGGCCCGGGGAAGGGTCCCACCACAAGGGTGAAATGTTGGCAAACCTTACCCTGCATTTTTGCAGGAGGCTGCTTCCATGACTCACCCATTACCTCAAGGTCACACGGCAACACCTTAACCGGTGCGGCAAGTCTCCCCTTCTATGTTAGATCAATGATAGATTGCTTTAAATTTGGATCAGTTGTTAGCTCAGATTGAGGTCAATTAGCTGATTAACAAGCCAAGCCCCTCTAGGAATGAAATTGATTTTGACCAGTGCCTGAATCGAATTTGCTTAACTCGAGATCTGAATGAAGCTTACATGCATTTATTTGTTTATGTATTTGATTTGATAATGTATACATGCATTAATCCATTTATTTATATGAATTTGTGTATGCATATATATTCAACTCATCTTGAGTTAAATCGAGACCGAATCAAGGCAGTTTATTACCAAACTTGGTTTGGCTTAAATTTACTGAAGTTTTGAAGTTATTTTAACTGTTATCTACCATTTTAGTTCTCTTTTTCCCTTGTAAATGTAGATCGCAAAACAATGTCTTCTTCGCTTTTTTTTGCGTAGGATCAGTTTTTCTTGTCTCTGATAATTTGATCTGCCAGGCAGTTGTGGTTTTCCTAATAACCGTGCATGCATATGCTAATGAAAAAAGTGAGATGGAAGAGCTCTCAATGGTTGCCCTTTCTGGATGCATATGGCTGCAGGTTTTTGTGGTCGCACTGGAAATGAAGTAAGCTTGTTTGTACTCAGTCTCTATTTCAGCACAATTTCTCTGACACAACTAATGTTCTCGAATGCAGCTGGTTCACCGTATTGCAACATCTCGCTATATGGGGAAATTTCGCTGCATTTTACGCAATCAACAGCGTAGTGAGCACCATACCAGGACTCGGGATGCACACGATCATGTTTCGTCTTTTTAGGCAGCAGTCATACTGGATCACTATGATTGTATGTTTTTCCTCTCCATTAATTCTTATGCGCAGTTTAGGAGCGCAGATGTAACGCCACAAAATCCGTCACAATTTAAATAGTCATTTCGAGTAGATTTCTCATAGGTATATGCGCAGCAGTTATAATACGAGAAAAGTGTACCAGGAAAAAACATAAAATCACATTTCACTATGAAACAGAATATACAGACTGTCCAATGCAAATACTAGTACAGGAGTGTCTACATGTATTAAACACCTAAAACATATACAAAAAGTAGACACATAAGCTAACCCGTGGACGAGCCACGTCTTTGACTGGTCTACTTTCTACCTCTGCCTGAATCCGTCTAGCGGGGTCTGGTACGCTGGTGCTCGGTTCCTATAAAATAAATTAGGAACCAATTAGTTTTGAAAACTAAGTGATTTCCTTACTCTTACCTGTAGTTGTGCACTGCAAGTAAACAAAAGAGTCGGCAGCAATTAAATCTATATCGGGATATTCAACAATTCTATATATCGGGTATCAAATCATATTTCGTTCATTCTATATCAAAGTTCATTCATTCGTGATTCCTTTCTCAAAATGTTGAGGGTCATTCAATTCTCAAACATCTGGGTCCGTCGACCCTTCATATCAACATCCTCTTTAGGGCGCTCACACGCGCAACAGACTTCAACGCCTCCTAAATTGGATTCATATTCTGTAGGAGTTCGACCCCTCCTACGAGGTGTGAGAGTTCTACCCCTCTCACGAGGTGTAGGAGTCTGAAGCATCCCCCCTACCAGGCCGACCCTTAGCATTTTAATGCGTCGACGCGTTCTCAATTTCATTTATTTCATTTCTGAATCGTTTACTGTTTTTCAATTTGTTCAATTCAAAACTAGAATTTATTTATCTTTGGTTCCCCTCAGAATTCTATCGCTCGCTAAGCCAACGTTAGCGTGTTCAGCGATTTATAATGTCAATAATATCAAATAATTCAAAAATAACTAAAGTATCAGGTGTATAAAAGAAATGGTAAGGACTCACCCCAATTTTTCCTTTGCCCTTGTCCCTCGTAGGGTTCTCGTCGCGTCTATCGCCGGACGCCATCCTCTGCAGTATCAATAAATCATTTACTTTAGGGTTGCGCTGTAAATAGTTACGAGCGGACTCCTACGATGGTCACAACTACGAGCTCTAGGAGTTGTCTAGGGAAGGACTAGCGCGGGTGACTCAAAAAAGGCACATCATGCGATCAACAAATGTTCATTATGTCCACAAAAATAATTCAATAGATAGCAGGTTATTTAAAGCGTAAATTTCCACAGCCGCCCTCATCAACAATCGGTCAGCACACACACACACAACACAATAGCAGCAACCGGCCAGCACAAGCTCAACTCCAAACACCACAGCAGCAGCCGGCCAACCCTTACAAGGAAAGTAAGACAAACCAAACACCAAATCTGAAACCCTAGGTCTCAAATTACTTGAAAATCATAGATTATGGCACAAAAACGGTATAGGAACATGTCAATTGCTTTTCATGAACACAAAACTCCAAAAATCATAACCCTAGGTTTCAAGCCCTCTCCAATCTATACCATAACTTCATACAAGAAGAGAGAGGATTAAAGGGAAAGAGATTACCTTCCCAAAGAAGAAGAAATCGTGCGAAACGGAGGAGATTGTGGGCGGCTAGGGTAATCGGTGCAGAAGCGGCTCTGGCGGTTCGTTCCGTCGAATATGAAGAAGAACGAACAAAGCACGATTTCTTATATCACGGGATATTTCCACCGCTGAACCCAGGCAACCGGTCACACCACCGGTTCTACCGGTCTCAACCCATGCACAGCCACAGCCAACCCCCACACCGGTTCACCCAGTGCACAGCCACAGCCAACCAAAGTTCAATTAAGCTCATATCAAAGCCGGCCAACTCAAGCCATTCAAAGTAAATGAAAACGAAGCGACGGTCGCAAAAGCAAACGGAAAATCCGAACATCAAAATTTACGTGCGACGTCGAATCGGCACTGAAGTCAATTTGTTCATCATCATCGGGGATTATTTACATAATTTTTTATTTTTATATATTGTGAAAATATTATTCTGAGTGTTTATAACTTCGGGTGTTACAGCAGATGTCTCGTAACACGGAGTCCGCTAACGCTGTCGTGACTCCATTGTCATTTGGCTGAGTTAAGTCGGGCATTCTGCGGACCGCATTGCTAGGGAAATCCACGGATAATCGATGATTTCGACAGCTCTAAACAGGCCCTTAGTTATCATAATACTATTAATTACCCAAACCTCCCCTGGCATTCAGCATCAATTACAAGCTTGCGACTATCTCCTTGATCTCTTTGGGATTAGCATAATTTAGAAAATATCCCTGTAAGTTTATATTTAGGTGTGTGCACAGAAAACTAAAACCGACAAAACCGAACCAAACCGAGTCAGTCGAACCGAATTTCGGACCGAACTGACCAGTTCAGTTCGGTTTCGGTTCTTGGGGGATGAAAAACGAACCTGTTCGGTTCGATTTTGTTTTACAACTTTGGTAAACCGATCACATCGAACCGACGAACCATGCTTCAATTGTTTTTATACATGTGTTGCATTGCAAGAATAGTATGCATGCAAATATTTGGTCTTTTTTTAATCTTTTTTGCAATGTAGATGTCAACATTTTATGTGATAGTGGTGGATGATAATAATGATCAAACCATTGAAAAGAAAAAAATCATGTGCCATGCAAATTAATATAGTATTGTAAATTTTGCTTGCATTAGTCATTTAGTATCTCAGTAACCAAACCGATGTTTAGTATTGTAAATTTTGCTTGCATTTGTAATTTAGTATGTCAGTAACCAAACTAATGTTTAGTATTGTAAATTTTGCTTGCATTTGTAATTTAGTATCTTAATAACCAAACCGATGTTTAGAAACTGAACTGATCAGTTTCTGTTCGGTTTTGGGTGTAAAAATCGAGGTTATTCGGTTCGATTTCTCCTAAAACCGAATCGAACCGTACTGTTTACGGACCTATTTATATTTCATAGCATGCATGCACAAAAATGCCCCTCTATGCTTCAGGTGGGTATTTTTGTGCATGCATGTTATGAAATATTAACTTAGAGGGGTGTACTCTGTAATTTTGCAAACTTAGGGAGGTCCTGGTAAATGACCTGCAATTTTTATTGGGGTGATGTTAAAGGACATTTTTGGCTATGTGCAGTTCAATGATTAATGCAGGCCAAACTAAAAAATCATAGAAAGTTGTGAACCCGTATAGGCCTTGGCCTGCACATAACCGTTATGAAATATTATCTTTTTTCTGCACTGAGCTTATCTGTGCTTCTTTTCAGCTAATTTTTGCAGTGGGAATGGGCCCTGTTCTGGCAATCAAGTACTTCCGCTACACATACAGGCCAAGCATTATCAATATTCTCCAGCAGCAAGAGAAATCCGGCGGGCCAATCTACGCCATGGCCATAGAAAACTTGGAGTCACAGCTCAAGCCCATGGACTCGGACATTTCGCCGCTCTCCGTTACTCAGCTGAAGAACCGAAACCCTGTCCACGAGCCGTTGCTGTGTGATTCGCCAACTGCCACCAGACGTTCGCTGGGACTCTCTGCATTCAGTTACTTCCCGACAGCGCAAACTAGGCTATCTTCTTCACACTCGAGAAACCTGAAGAACAGCTGACCGCTAGAATCCTTGATTTCCCGCCATCGTGACAAGCACCCTGAGTAAGCATTTATTCATTTTTAGCTCATTTTTAGCTGGGCCGTGGAACCGCCGATCGATCTTTGCTGCTTTTTACCAATTCCCAGTGTAATTTACAGATGCATGGTAGTCATTTTTAAGCATTCAAACCATAGGTTCAGCTGCCTGATGTGTTCTCCACATTTCTGCATAATGCTTCTGGTAGGATGCTTGTTTTTGGCCTCACTAGAATTACTTGCACAAGTGATTTTGAAGAACATGGGGAAGTGAGAAGAGCTCAATACTTGTTCTAGGAGCTTTCATAAGCTAAGTGGAGACCTTCGAAAGTCGGTCGAGCCACCTTTCAAGCTTCATTCCATTTTTGGAACTCGAGACAGGCATCGGTAACTATATCATTATGTTGATTTTCGCTCCACGTAAGTTGATGGTGGATCGAATTACTGGATTGCCGCTGTGGAATGTCTTTTAAGGGGGTAATATCCCATGCTTGCTAACTTAGGCTCCGTTTGGGAGGACTTGTTTTCACCGGTCAAGCGGTTACGACCGCATGAACCGGACCTTAATTATGACCCGATTCATGCGGTCGTAACCGCTTGACCGGTGAAAATAAGTCCTACCAAACATAGCCTTAGGAAAAGCCTTGGAAATATAACAATGATTGGGTGGGGTGCTGTTGATCTCACACTCCATATATCGTCAGTTTTGTCACCGCCGTCTCCCACGTGCCTCACCTAAGAAACTTCATTCCCTTTTATGTTCAAAATTATTATTATTATTTTGATGGTGGTCATAACTATTGTCATGTCAAACATACAATCTATGGCAATGACGTTTTTATCCAAACTCATCGGAGCAAAAAAAGTGTGTTAAATAGAGCTTAAGTTTCTTCTAGAGAAAGATGGAATGACCCTTGCGGCCTCTTTTTTTCTTGAATGACATTAGTGCATTTTGTAGTGAGATTATGACTAACGATAGGGCGCAATGGCGAGAAATGATCCATATAGACGACCCCATTATGATGGGATAAGGGCTCGAGTGTTTTTGTTGTTTACATTAGTGTATTTTTTTCTCTTGGTTGCATTCATAAACGTTGTTATGTCAAACACGTTTATGATGGTAGCATTTGTCCAAAACTCCAAACTCGCCGAGCAAAAACGTTATGAGCATATGGATAGCTCTCTTGAGCGCAAATTGAGGTTCGGCCTCAATGAGAAAATGGATCTAACAATGCATTTTCTCAAGCTAAGAAAGATTGCCTCTTTTGTAGCATGTGGAAAAGCATTTATGGCATTTTCTTCTCATATTTATCGGGGCAAGACGCATCGAGAAGAGTTTGATTGACTTTTTAAAATTGACTTGCCACCGGATGTTCTAACTAGGAAGTCTCGATAATGACCTCATGAACACCATCTTTGATGTAACCAGTGTGAACTCTATGAATCGCGCAATTTAGGCTCTTTAGTACATCAAATGTAGCTTGTTAGGACTCATCTTAGGGTATTTTTCATGAGTCTGGGCTTTGGACCTAAGTCCGGGTGTAAATGACATCTGAGATAAATTTTTGGTCAAAATGTTATACAAGTGATTTCAGACCTAAAAAAATGGATCTGCTCCAGAACCAAAAGTCTCGCCATCTTAGGAAGATTTGAATGACTAAGGTCTGTTTGGCGGAGCGGCACAGCAGCGCATGCACCGATTTTCGTGCCGCTCCGCCAAACAAAAAAACATCACCGGCGGTGGCAAGGCATGGCAGCCTTGCCCCGCCATTTCCTGCCGCGGGTGGGGCACCCGCGGCAAGGACAGCGCTGCAGCCCTGAAAACAGGGCTGCAGCGCTGTTTTTTAAAAAAATATATATATAATTTTTATATAATAATTAAATATTATATTATATAAAATATTAATTATAAAATATTTTATAATTAATAAAATATTAAATATTAAATATATAGAAAATAATTATATATAATATATATAATTTATATTTATAATTACATAATTAAAATTTAATACATAAATTTTATAATTACGAGTCGGCTCGTTACGGTCGAGCTCATTACGAGCCGAGCTCGAATATCATATTGTCTTTCATGGAACTCACGAGCCGGCACCTGAGCTTTTTATTTTTATATTTTTTAAAAAAAGGAAAGATTAAAAAAATACGTCCGCCTTGATGAATCGAGTGCGCATACGTGCGTCTTGACGTCCGTTATGTTGTGGGTCACTCGAGTTGCTCGTAAATTTTTAATATTTATTGCGGGGTCACTCGAGACTAGGGGTGCAAGTTGAGTTGAGTCGCTCGAAAAAGCTCGAGCTCGAGCCTGTGGTGCTTGAGCTCGATGAGCTCGATTACGAGTCGAGTTCGAACTCATCTTGTCTTGTTCATGAGCTCGCGAGCCGGCTCGCGAGCTTTTATTTTATACAATTTTAAAAAAAAAAAAGAATAGAAAATACGTGCGTCTTGAGTGAATCGAGTGCGCATACAATATGGCGGACAAGATTGGGAAAACAATTTATTATGGCTCGTCCTAACATATTTTGAGAAAACCTATCCATATTAATATATTTATTTTTATAATTAAAGAAAATTAATGTCGAGCAAATTATTTATTTATTTTTAGATTTCGTAAATTCTACTGGTTGTTTAATTATTACTATCTTTGTTTAATTCTGCACCACTGTTTCACACAGCACTGCAAATACAGTTTTCCAAACAGTTTCATAAATTTTTCCACCACTGCAAAACAGCTGATTCCTGCACCACTGTTTTTCCCACCACGTGCTTCCTGCACAGCCACAGCTTAGCCAAACAGGCCCTAAGGCTCCGTTTGGAGGGACTTATTTTCACCGGTTAAGTGGTTACGATCATATAAACCGGACCTTAATTACTGTCCAATGCATGCGGTCGTAACCGCTTGGTCGGTGAAACTAAGGGGCTAAAGCTAATTAGGCAATTGGAATATTTGTTATCCATTGACATGATAAACATTTAAATAAATACCAAATTTTTAAGTAAAATAATATACTGAGCATTTTTTCTATTAAATAATTGCAAAACATACAAATATGCTCTAATGATCACCATGCAATACTAAATTAGTAATAGTAATAATAAATAACTATAAAGCTCGCCCACATTTTCATCCCAGCTAGAAACTGCAGGTCATCTAAAAAAACATAGCCTAACTTTTGCATAATTTCAGCTTGCATTCTTCGAACTTCCAAAATTAAAATTGGATAAATCTATATGTACCTAAAATTATCGAAATATAACAAAAAGTGGGGCCCACACTCCTATTTTCATTAAAAAAAATCCCAATTTGCAGAGTTTTGAATAGTAATCAGGTGTTTTTGTAATGGAAATAGTGGTGTGGAGCCCACTTTTTGTGATATTTAGGTGAACTTTAGGTATGTGTAGAATTATCCATTAAAATTACTCATTCTTATGCTTCATTTGGCATGGCGGTGACGGTCGTAAACACATGGGCTAAACTATCATTAGTTAACAATCACCTAAAAAATTTCATCCATAAAAGAGAATGAAATTTCTTAGGTGGGGATTAAGAATTGAAAATTTAACTCTCATGTTCATGACTATTACCACCATTACCACTGTGCCAAACTTAGCCTTAGGCTTCATTTGTTGCGGCGGTGGGGATCGATCCGGACGGGTGAAACGGAAGTGATCGAATATCAAACGGACGAGGAGGTGGCTACCGCTCAAACGGAGCTTTTTGGGGAAAAGGCTCACGGGTGGAGCAGTCCCGCCTCCGCCTCCTCGTTTCGACCGCACCGTTTCACCCGCCGGATCGGTCAAACCCGAAACGCCGCAACAAATGAAGCCTAATGTTTAGTTTGGCACATTGGTACAATATTGGTGAATGTCAT